>VXAU01004946.1:1023-35439 GCA_013399695.1 Formicarius rufipectus
ACACAACACACACCCACACCCACACACACACCCACACACACACCACACACACGCACACACCCACACAACACACACACCCACACCACACCCACACACACACACACCCACACCACACCCACCCACACACACACACACAACACACACACACACCACACACACACACACATGCATGAACTCCCCACAAGGTGATTCTGACCCTATAATAACCGATCTGGTGTGTAACAGTGTGATCTGAGTCAGTTCTGTGAACTGATGCAGAGGTGAGACCTCCTCATTCCAATAAACCAAAACCTCCTGTGGTACTCATCCTCTGGAACAGAAGAAAAGCAATTCCATTGTATTCTCCTCTGCTTCAAAAGTTTTGTTAGGTTCACACCAGTCTCAGGGCACTGCAAATGGTGTTCCCTCCTTGTGTGCTCAAACCCCCATGCTCCCCTGGCTATTCCTTTTGGTTCTTTTATCACACACACAATATCAAGAGGTGAAGTGCCATGAAACCCTTGCCAGTTTATTATAAATGTGGGAAAGATCTTAGCCAGAAAGGGGACATGAGACGCAAGAACCCTGACAGGTCTCCAGATCTCTTTTCCTGGCTGGCGAGGTTCAGGGTGTGGTGGCTCCAGGCTAATGGAAAGTTTGGGCTGGGAGTGTGGTACTGTGCTGTTAAAGAAAACCTTTCCAAAACAGGGCTGTTTGTCCTCTCTCTGACTCAAGGGGTCAACCAATCTTTTCTCTTTGGGGAGCCACAGACATGCCACAAACCTTGCTAAGAGCCTATGGAGATGCAGTGGAAAAGCAGCTGAAGGATATAGGTTTGCAAATTGCACATACAGGTGTTTGCTACCTGCCAGTGACAAGAGTAAAGTGAAACCAAAAGACATGAGGTAAGACTGTGGGGACTTGTTCTACCCTTCTGCAAATGTGACTTCTAGTTCTTCTTGTTTTAAGGAACAGTTTGGGAGAAGTTTGCAGCATTTCTTCTTGTGGCATTTAGGGGGAACATGTTCTTTTGCTGTTCTTCATCCATGTCTGTGCATCTTCACCCTTGGCCTGTGCAACCTGCATAGCTTCAGGTTATTCAGGGCAGAAACTGGGTTTGGAGGTGCTCAGCATCACAAATTTACTACTCTTAAAGCCAAAACAAACTCCAAACATATTTATGAAGTCATGAGTTAGCACCAATAGTAGAGTGACGAATGACATCTGCTACAGATGCTTAAGATCAGGAAAGGTTTCTGCATAGTAAACAGACCTAGAGGCCCTCTGACTTGATCTGCCCCATTCTTGTAGTTTATACAACGAAACTATGGAGCATTTAGCTCCTAAAATAGAACTTCACATGACACCATGTAGAGCTACTAAATCATTCCTGAAAGAGATATAAGCATGCATGAGGGATTATTCTACCACATAAAACCTTGATGTTTGGCAGATACATTTCAGGCTGGAAAGCAGCTGCTTTGACCTCAGAGTGCTACTGGATTCATGGAAAAAGGACAAAAAATATCTCCTCAGATGCTACACTTTGATCACAAAAATTGTCTGCCTCAAGACTTCCTCACAAACTGTATTTCTTGACTAAGATGACATCCCAAAATGTGTGGCTCTCTGAAGACCTGACACATCATGTCATTTCTCATTCTGCCAAAGAGTTGCAAAATGAAAGTTCTTCTCCCAAACACCACAGGTTTCCAATTTCCTTTGGTAGGAAATGTTTAACCACATCTGTGAAAACCCTCTCTGGTTCCATTGGCAAGTATAGCTTGGATCTTTTAGCCATATTTCCTCTTACTACATCATTTCAGTATGAACAAGTGGTTTTCTCCTGCCTTGTTCTGTAAGGAATTCCATAGAACCATGGAATGGTTTGTGTTGGAAGGCTCCTTGTACCAGCCCTCTGTAGGGGACAGCAGTGGGTGTCCCATGGGCAGGGGCACCTTGCACTAGTCCAGAGGCTCTAAACCCTGGCCTTGAATATCATCCAGGGCTGCCGGACTTCTTTTCATTCACAGACCTCCTTCACAGTCCAGAGAGCTACAAAAAACCTACTAGTCATTCCTTCCCCTCACCAACTAAATGGACAAATTAATATGTGGCTGATAAGGGGGGACAGAACTTGATGTTCCTCTGCCAGTGTTAAACTGCACTCTCAGACCTCAAGACTTTAGCTTGACTCCAGAATTCTCTCTGGAAAATTGGTTGGGATTTATAATCTATGCCACTATTGAATCTGTTCCTAATAGCTGTGATCATTGTTGATGTAACTACAGAGTTACAAGCGGTCTTCAGATTTTCCAAGCACCAGGATCAAAGGCTCCAAGTCGGGACTCTGCCTTGGCTGTATCAGACCGTGCGTTATCTCTCAACAAGCCTTTCCTGTGTTGCTGTGGAAAAGAGTCATCCCTCTACTCACTTGTAACCCCTACTCTGACTTGTAGTTATGACTAAGCTGCAGAGAAATTTGTAATGTCAGAATTTTACCTTGGTAAATTCAGTTGCTTCCAGTAGATGGCATTCCAGCAGTGTTATCCTCATCTAGATTAGTTCCTATCCCAGTTAGGGCTGCTGGAATAATCCCTGGAATAATTCCGTGCACGGAAGTGGACTTTTTTTCCTTCTAGCACACAAAATAAATGTAGTAAAAATGCTCTCATTCTTTTCCTTTCCTACCCAGTAAATGATGTTATTTCTATTTTATGCGTTTTGTAGCATTGTTTTGTTTTATTTTTCAATGTGATTAACTCCACCATCACTTTATTTTGGAACATTTGTCGAGACACTGAATTCATGAATCTACTAACTACTGGGCACTACTCTTTCATGTATGAAATTTCTGCCCTCAAGTTATGTGTCTGGGCTTTCTGTGTGGCAGAGGGAAGAATGAGACACTGCACAGCAGCTCCTAAGCAGCGAGCAGACAAAGCAGAGACCAGTTACATGAAGGAACTGGTAATGTTAGCCAATTAATTACATTTCAAATGCATTCGTAGGTTTTTAGGTACATTCCTCTGTATGTTTGCAAAAATATTATAGACAGATATGCTTGCATAGTAGCCCCAAGCCAAATATGAAAGTAACTTTTTTTGCTGCTAATGTCAAAGTCAGTGCTGACAAAAACTCATTACTTCACTGACTCTGCTGGGGCACAACATCAGTGGCCATCACAGCCCCTCCTCACAGGTCTCCAAAAGCCAGTCTTTAAAACAGTTGTTTTCAAGGCAACTCACTCATTATTATTATTCATTAATTAACAGTTTGCATTAGAAAAAAATTGAGAAACACAGGTAGCATACTGCATTGTATTCCAATTCTTCCTCATTGATCTAGCATCAAATTGATTTACTACTACCCAATTTACAAAACCAGACTAAAATTTAAATATTCCCCTATGATTCATCAAAGCTTGTAGTTCATCAGTTTTTGCACTTGCAATGGGAAAAAAAGCTCTAAGTATTTTTCTTTGCAATCTGTGGCTCTGTGTGTGTCTGTGTGCTGTGGCTTGGGGAAGAGGGCAAGAGGGGGAAGCAGTATTATTCTCAGGGACATCACAGGGGTATGACACCTACTTCCATTTGGGATCCATATCCTGAGTCCTTTCCTGAAATAAGGAACCTAATGCAACCCTCAAGAACATCTCTACGTGTGTGTATGCATTCATACATGTAGATATAGCATGTATATACATATATGAATATTTATATGTACATTAATGTATATGTAAAGATAGACGTTTTGTGGTTCTTGATGCATGTCAGCATCCTGTAAATAATCACTGACCCAGGACAGGAGGCTTTATGTGCTCTGAGGGAGGGGCTGACTGCCAACCCTAAACTGTAACTACCAAAGGGTCTCTCAGCCTCGCGTGTTTCATCACCACATGGCCATCCAGAATACTGACACAGATGCAGGATTTCAGGCTTTGGCATGGTTAAGTGGTGGCTTGTTGGGATTTGGGGAATCAAATGTTTCAAATGAGGAAGCCAAAGCAGACCTTGGACTTGATTACAATTACTTGCTTATTTTCTTGTTACCCATCTGGCAGCCAGTATTGTGTAGCTGATTTGGAACTGATACATTAATTCAAAAGGAATAGTGGCTTGGGCTTTTTATCTGGACTTTCAGAAGCTGCTGCTGTCACTCCACTGTCTGCTGTTCACAACTTTTACAAAAACTTCCAATTAAATCTTCTGTCTTAAGCATGCAGTCAAAAAGAATCTTCCATTTAGTGAGAAAATGAGCAAAAACTTTAAACTACAGAGGCTACTGAGGGAGGAAAGCAGCAGCAGCCTTTGGAGTGTCAGAACTGGTGTGACAGACATTTGCATATCCCAGTTGCTAAATGACCTCAGTGGAAAAAAAGGAAATTTGCCAGGGAAAAAAAGCTTTTTGGGAAAAAGAAATAGCATTATGGCTTGTGTATATGTCACTGAAATCACATCTGTGAGTCACTCACAGCTGCCTTTCATGCATAGAGCAGACAGAGGCACTGAAACTGCCTGGTCCCTGTTCACAGGCTGAGGACCAGGCTGGCTGTGCTGCGGCTGCTGTGGCCACACCTCACGATGCCTCTGTGGGCTGCAGGGAGGGCCCACTCTGGGCTGGATTTAACTCCACCTGGAAGGGCTGTCAGTGCAAGTCAGGTAAGCACTCCCAGGCAGTGATCTGCCCTGAGCAGTCCTGCACTGGAAGAACCAGTGATGCAGCTTCCAGTCTGCTCTGTCTCCACCCATCCCAGCTGGCAGCTACAGCAGAAAGAGATGAGAGGAGATAGAAAATGCAGGGAGGTGCAGGCACTTCCTCATGGAGTGAGAGCCTGGTTCAGAGGACACTAAGGGTCAGGCCCATTGGTGTGTATGTGATAGTCATAACTCTGGTATGTGTGCAAGGCCTCAATCACCCTTAGACTCATGTTTCCCTTCAACAGAAACAACCTGGGAGCGGCCAAGCAGTGTGCCTGGAACTCCAAAGAGCCCTGCGTCACAGAAGAGTTCTGCAGGTACTGTTTGATGCTCTGTGTGACTGCTGTACTGTGTGAATCTGCTTCTCTACTACTCAGCAAAGCAAAAAAAAATGCTGTGATATAGTGGGATGTAAACTCAGTGTTCATATAGTATCATTGAGCAGTTTGGGTTGGAAGGGACCTTAAAGACCATCTTGTTCTACACCTTTGACATGCGCAAGGGACACCTGTCACTGGATCAAGTTCCTCCAAACCCCATCCAACCTGAGCTTGGATGCTTCCGGGGATGGAGCAGCCACAGCTTCTCTAGGCAACCTGTGTCAGGGCCTCCCCACTCATTCAGGAAAGAATTTTTTCCTAGTATCTAATCTAAATCTACCTTCCTTCAGCTTAAAGCCATTCTCCCTTGTCCTGTCACTTCAGGCCCGTGTCCAAAGTCCCTCTCTAAATCTCCTGTAGCCCCTTTCGGTACTGGAAGGGGCTCTTAAGTTCTCCCTGGACCCTTCTCTTCTCCAGGCTACATAGTCATAACAGTATAGCAGAGCAAACACTGGGCTTTCCCTTCTGACCTGTCTTCTTGACTGTTTTTTACCTGCCAGTCCGTCCTCTGGCTGGTTGTCTGAAATGTCTGCTCGAGAGCTGGGGTGGCTCTTTCTGGGAACATGGAGGCAAAGGGTGGCCCAAAAAGTCCTTTCCCAGTCCTGCTTTCTGATGGGGCAGGGAAATTAAAGAGTTGCAGAAGAACATGGGCTGACTGATGCTTTTCCATGCAGAGCACATGCACAGCAAAGTGTAGCCTGCGGTAGCTCCAGGGGTGATCACATCACTTCTGTTCTGACTTGAGGTTTCAGGAAATCAAGTAACAGAATCAGATACCTAACTGTCCTGAAAAGTTCTGGGTACTGCAGAATGACAAAGCAAATCAAAAGTTACTCTAGAATAAAAAGCATTAAATATAAAGGCCATTGCTGCCAACTGGCTGTAAATAATGCAGGCTAGAGGATGTTTTCCACAGAAATTTCAACTCATGTCTCTCTTTATCCACAGAGCTGAGTGAAAAGTCTACTTGAAGATTGTGTAGTTTGTTGTGAACAAAGGATTTATAATGTATTTGAGTATCTTGTTTTAACCCTACTTTAAGCATTAGTCCTGCCAGCAAGCCGACTCCAAAGTGAACTCCTCTCTCCATGGGTCCTTAACTTCTCACAGAGACCACCTCTGTAGCGCTCCTGCTACCAAAACATGACCACACAAACCCCATACAATATTCCTCATTTGCTTAAACACATCATTTTACCAAATAGGGCTATGGAAACTGGTTTGAGTCTGGAGGTGTCTTTTTCTTGGCTCTTTCCAGCTCAGTAACTCCTCTCATAACTCCTGATAAGAGCCTCATGCGAATTCCTGAAGGCGAAGGGGGCCCATGGTCTGAGTTTCTGCATAATCTGGTTCTGGGGCCTGCCTGGCTCACATTGCCAGACATTGTTGGGATGGGGAGAAACACCCATAGTTCCTTGGGCTGGAGGCAGTGAACACTGTTCAGTCAGAAGAGACTGTGATCTATATCTGCATATTCAGTTATGGGTTTAGTTTTTAAAATGTGCAGTTTTTTATTTGCTGCCATCAGCAAGCCTGATAACTCTCCATCTGTTCTTACAGTGAATGGCTACTACATCTCTGGGACCCCAGTACACCAGCTTGACTCTGGTCATGTGAGCCTCCGAAAAGCCAGTGGGGACCCCCAGGTAAATTTCTGGGAAAAAATCAAATAGCTGTATCCAAGAGTAAATGGGTCTCTACTTAAGTAGTTTAGGAATCCACCAAAAGCAGGAGATCCAGAGCCATTTTCTTTTAGAAACTGTCAGATCAGACAGATTTGTTGCATGTTAGTATTTGGTGCATGTTAGTTAGTATTTGTGTCCAGCTGGTAAAACAGTAAAAAACAGTAAAAAATGCCAAGGCTCTTTGGATTTTTTTGTCCTGTCACTCCTTTCTGAAAAATCCACCAGGCCACTTCAGTCACTGTTAACAACCTTACAAATTTTTCTGCCACTCCAGCCTGAAGCCTGGGCCTGTGTCCAGCACAGTCTTCTCTCTGCACTTCCACATCCACCCATCTCTGTCTCGTATTTTCTTGCAGCTCCAGCTTTCCCTCCCAAAGACAGTATTCACAAAGAATTTGTCTGAAGCTTCTTTCTCAATGACTTCATCCATGCTGGCCTGTCCTTTCACAGCCCCTCCTCAGTGCCTCACCCAGCACATCACCCTGGGTTAACCTACAAGATGTTGATTCGGGGACAGCTGCCTCTTTGTCCAAATTTCCAATAAATATCTCTGCACTTTTTCTTGCACCACGTCATGTCCCTGGGAGAGTCTTCCCTGCAGGTCTGCAGATGTAGCACAGGGCCCTCTTCCAGCTTCTCCCATGAAACTTTTCACTTCCTGCCATCATTGTATGACCATGTGACTACCATAGCTGCTGGGTCACAGTCCAGTTGGGTTGTGCTTTCCCACTTGCTGGGTTCCCCCAGTGGTCCCAGACCTGACTTTTTTATTTCATTGAAAATGGTAAGTTCTTTTGCAGAGAAACTCCTTCCATACCCCCAGGGAAATGCATGTTTGACTGGTGTGCTGCTGCCAGGCAGACATGGCTTATCTGGTGCTTACAGTGTCTCTCTGATGTTCCCTGTTTCTTGGTGTAAGTTTTGTGTTGTCTGCCAAATGTCACTCTTTGCCTCAATCCCTTTTCTCGCATGCTGCCTCCTAAGTAGTGGCCTTCAGCTTGGCCCTCAGGTGGTCTGTCTTGCCTAGGTCAGTATTTCTGGTTTAAGTTCATGGCACATCTCATAATAGAGCCCAGCACTTTGACTCCCTGATCCTTCTGCATCAAGCATCTTGCACTCAACTGCCCATGCTGCAGCTTCTCTAAGCAGTTTACCCAGACTGGAGACCCTAAACTAGGACAAAAGCATTTTAGAAACTTACCTAGTGTATTACCTGACACTCTTGTCCACACAGCTGCTGTGACTCCCTTGGAGAACCCAAATAAATTTGTAGGCTGTGTCTTCCTTCAAAAAAGCCTTTGTTAAACCTTGTAGAAAAAAAAATAATCCTGTTTTTGTAGTTGGCTTGGAACGTGAGTCAGATTAACTGACTCCTCCAGAACTTCCATTGTAGCAACATTTGCCACCTTCTGTTTTTACAATGCTAAGTCTCACTCAGATTCATAGACATCTTTTTAGTCAAATTCACATCTGAGATACGTGGGGAGTCATAGAGTCACAGAATGCTTTCAGTTGGAAGTGAGTCTAAAGACCATCCAGTGCCAAGCCCCCTGTCATGGGCAGGGACACCTTCTATTAGACCACATCGCTCCAAACCCCATCCAACCTGATCTTGAACACTTCCAGGGATGGGGCAGCCACAGCTTCTCTGGGAAACCTGTGCCAGGGCCTGCCCACCCTTCCAGAGAAGAATTTCATCCCAATACCTAATCTAAACCTGCCATCTGTCAATGTGAAGCCAATTCTCCCTTGTTCTATCACTCCAGGCCCTTGTCCAAAGTCCCTCTCCAGCTTTTTGTATGTCAGCTTCAGGTACTGAAAGTTCACACTGAGGTCTCTCTGGAGCCTTCTCTTCTCCAGGGTGAACAGCACCAGTTTTCCCAGCTTTTCAGTGCTATGCACTGCTTAGCTCAGCTGACTCAACCATCAGCCTGCCAAAAATCCCTTTCATGACTTTTTTTATTCTCTTCATTGCTGCCATGATATTTTCTTTACATTGGCCCTTTATTTCACATTTTTCCAAATGGCAGTCCTGGCTTCGTGCCTGCTTTTAGACAACCTGCTTTGAGCTAGTACTGAATCTCTAACTGGCTGCTGGTGCCATTAATTCTCAGAACGCTTGTGTCCACACCCAGTTGGGAACCTGCTTTTCCTGGGAGCTATGTCAGCTTTTGCAGAAGAGGCCTTAGTAAGGAAAACATCTGATCATAAACTCTTGGTTGCAAGAAGCTTTTCTCTACACCCTCAAAGTCTTTTTGGCCCGTCCCTCTCATTGTGTGTCTTGGGCCATCCCAAGCTGCTTTACTTTGCCTCCTTTACTGTTCCTAGGACAGGCTGTTTCCCTCTGTGGAGCAGCTCCCAGGCACTTGCCATGGTTCTTTCTTAGACCTGGGTAGCAGCCACTATGCAAACAAATGTTGGCAAGGTCTCTCCAGCAAGCTCAGCTACATTTCTTGGAAACAGGTCAAGGGGGGAAAAAGCCATAACTGAGAACAACGTGGAGCTGTGCTGTGCTGGGCGCAGGGCCAGCCCTTGTTTATGGCTTCCTAGAGAGCAGCTAAATGCTGCTCATTCAGATTGTCACAGGTGCCACCAAGGGAGCAGCAGAACAGCCATGGAACTGCATGTGTGCAGTGCTGGGCATTCTGCTGCTTCTGGCTGTCAAGTCTCAGGATGATCACTGGGGGCCCAGGCAGAAGGATATGAGGTGGGAGTCCCCAACACAACCCAGTGGTGATGCCAGGAACGACTTGCACTCTGCAGATGAGCTGTCACAGCATCTGAGCACCACCAGTGACCCCAACACGTAGCCTGTGGCAGGGACAGAGGGCACTGCCAGCCTGCGGGGACTGTGGGACACATTTGTGTCCCTTTCCCCAGGGGGCACAATGGCACCATTCCACAGAAAGGCAGGAACTGTCTGATGGCAGGACACTGTCTCCAGGGAGGCACAATGGCACCCTGTGGGACCCCATGACCCTTCTTCCCATATTCAGGGGGCACGATGGCATCCCATGGGACATCAGGACATTGCCGCCATCCCTGTCCCTAGCAGCAAGGGGGTGTCCCTGTCACCATCCCACTGCGTCGCAGAACGCTGTCACCATTGCTCGTCCCTGTCCCCATACCTAGGAGGGCAAAGTTCCACCCCTGGGACAGCAGGACCCCTTGTCCTCAAGAGTGTGCGATGCCACCATGCCACGGCAGGGGAGGACACTGCCCCCATCCGTGTCCCCGACAGCGGGTGCCACCGTCCCACGGCACAGCAGGACCCGTCTCCGGTGCGCTCCAGCGCCGGCCGCCCGCGGCGGAGGCGAGAGGCGGAGCGCCGGGCTGGTGCCTCCTCCAGCTCCCCCTCCCGAGCCGTGCCGAGCTGTGCCGTGCCCGGGGACCCGCCTCTCCCCCGCCCCGCGCAGCCATGCTGGCCTCCGAGAGCGGCCGTGATGATGCGCTCCGGTTCTCTTCGCAGAGCCCGGGCTCCCCGGCGGCACCGCGGCGGCAGAGCAAGGAGAGCAGCCTGACGGTGAGTGCGGGGGCGCCGCCGCGGGGGTGGGCGGGGGAGGCCGGCGGGCAGAGCATCCTCCGCACGGCTTTTGGTGTTTAAACGCTGATAAACCCAAGGAGTCTTTGGGATCACTGTCCCAGGCTGGAGTCCCGTTGATTGTGATTATTCTAGGATGCTCAGGAGGGAACAGGGTGCCTCAGACTGTGAACCGGGTGTCCTCATCTGATCACCTTCCCCCCACAGCAACTTCTGCACTTAGAGAAGAACTGAAAGGTTGGACAAATACAGACAACGGAGGTGGATCATTGCTCTGCCAGGACAGGATCTTTTTTTCTCAAAGAATCTGTCTTTTTTCCTCAAAGAGGGGTCAGGTTTTTTGTGCCAGAGTGTCCAAGATAAGATTTCTGATGGGTAGTATAGGCAAAGGTTTTAGGTTTCAGCATAAAGTTAATCTTACATTTGCTTTTAATATTTATTATTAATTATAACTAACTCAACTGAGAGACTTTATACAAGAACATGTAGTGACAGGACAAGGGACAATGGTTTTAAACTGAAAGAGAGAAGGTTTAGATTAGATATTAGGAAGAAATTCTTCCCTGTGAGGGTGGGCAGGCCCTGGCACAGGGTGCCCAGAGAAGCTGTGGCTGCCCCATCCCTGGAAGTGTCCGAGGCCAGGTTGGATGGGGCTTGGAGGAACCTGGTCTAGTGGAAGGTATCCCTGCCTGTGAAAGGGGAGTAGAACAAGTTCTTTAAGGTCCCTTCCAACCCAAACCATTCTATGATTCTATGTTATGAATAAAGTTGTTCTCGGTATTGTGTTTACAAACCTTAGTATCTTTTCTGTGTTTGGTGACCTCATCTGGAACACAATTTGCACTTCTGGGCTCCTCAAGGCAGAGCAAGCAATTCAAAACAGAAAGGAAAATAAATCAGATGAATGAAAATGGCTGGGAATTAAGAGCTTTATTTAAATGGAAATCAGAAGAAATGAGGAGATAAATTAATTGCAGTAATAAGGGAGGCGCAATAACCATGCTTACAGCTGCAATCATTGTCAGGGTATCAAATCCACAAGAACAAAAGGAATAATTTAATGTTATACACCCCTGTGAATGTTACTACAAGGAAGAGATGGTTGCCTGCATTATCACAGCCTGTGGATTTTTTTGTCAGTAGGCTTAGTTGCTGGTGACAGAGACCAAGATTCAAAAGGCGCGTACACAGATGTCTCTGAGTGCAATGTCAGTCAGTCATGGCCATGCAGGTACAGTTTTCTAGAGGTGGGGGGAAAATCTCAATTTTTGAAAAGAACTCTTCAGTGTTTTTGATGCTTCATTATCAAAATCGGTAGTTACAAATGTCATTACTGCTAATTACCATATTGAAAGAGTGGTATGGTTTGAAGTAAATGTAGCTTTGTTGGTTTGGGCATTTGCATGCATGTCCTGGGGAATCAGCTGTTCCCAGGCTATGGTGGCTGAAGGAGGAGACACGTCCAAGCCCCCAAATGCAGTCCCTGCCCCTTCAGACGGGGTTGGAGCAAGTCATGGGCTGGACATTGTGCCCAGAGGGACAAGAAATGGTCATAGGGTGAGTTACACTGGGCTAGGGAGCACAGCACAGGAGCAGGAGTGCTTGTTTTTGTTCAGTCCCCACTGCTGCCAGGGCTGAGGACTCAGGCTGTTCACTGAGGGTAGTTTTTCATATTGTTGGCTCATGTGCCATCAGGTAACATCTGCAAAGCAAGAAAGTGTGTGTTATGTCAGGGTCACTGGGTATGCATTTCTCCAGCAGAAGTCCAAAGCTTTCGAGCAGAATGCATCACACAAAAATAAGCTAATTTTAGCAGCTGTTTGCTCCAAGCCATTGCCTCCATCAAGGAGCATTGTGAAAAACAAATCTCATATGGAGTGTAAAGTGTGAAACAGTGTAAGTTTTTCCCCTGTCTCCTAGGAGGTTCTATTTGCTCAGCACCACTCGAGCTGACATGGGGATGTTCTAGTTAGCAGAGCTTCAGGGCACGTCCTTAGCTTACTGTCAGATGCTTTTCCTTGATCTGTAGCTGTGCTCAGGAAGAATCTCTTCTTGCAGAGGGGAATTTTGTGATTAGCTGTGAGGCTCTTGGTCCAGCAAACCTCCATTCAATCTGAAATCCTGTGGCACACAAGCTGTGGACATCAGGTGATGTCCACCCTGACCGGTGGCTGCAGCCAAGCTATCGCTGCGTCATTGCCTTCAGCAGAGGAGTGGGAGCTCACTGCTATCTTCTTCAGAATGCATCTGCCTCCTCTACATCCAAGCAGCATTTAGGAGCACAGTGTCTGGAAATCCTGAAGGCAGGTGTGAGCTGGAGTATTTCCCATCTATGTGCACCCAACAAGAAGAATAATCTAGTGTTTTCTCTTTGGTCAATGAACGTTACCAACACAGTCTTACGTTTTCTTTGGAAGGGAAACCCCAGCAGAGTATATCAGAGGCTGTTATGAAGCTGCTACTTGCACACAATATGGATGCTCACTTAAGAAACAGCAGTGCAGATGTGTGGTCTGTGCTGGTTTTGCAGTGAGTTTCGAGGTGCACTCACTACTTTTATGCTGGATTGTTTGCTGGCTGATTCCTGAAGAACTCTCTCTCTGGCCATGAGTTGACTGTGGAAGCTGAGTATCATTTACAATGGGTGAGAAAGAAGTACGTGGAGAATGTACAGGGAGATATCAGCTCAGAAACAGATCTATGTCTGACTTGAAGAGCAAGAAACCTGCCTGATTATAAGGTATTTCTAAGTGTGAGTTTCTTTCTGAAGAATTCTCTAGTGCCTTATAAAGATAGTGCAGGACTTGGAAAGTGCTGGTGCTTGGATTGCATGTGTTGGACACATGCAATGAACACGTGCTGATGATGGGAAGAGGAACAGCCTATATGCAGGAACTTGGGATTTCCTGCTGTTGTGCTCTGCGTCTGACACAGTGTGATGAATACGAGGTTGTGATGAGCACAGGATGAGCCTGCACATTCATCATGATTCTCCCCTCTGCCCTAGGACTGAGTGCATGGTAGATACTGTCAGAAGCCCCCTGGTCTGACAGGGGATGAATCATCTCTGAACCTTTCTGCAGGCAGACCAAGTAAAGAGGGCTTCTGAACACTTTTGGCAGAATCTTCCCTTCGAAATAGGAAGGAATCAGTGGGTTTGTTAACAATGAAGGCTTCAGTTGTGTGTTCTTCCCATCTGTTCTACCATAGCTGCAGTGTCACCCTGCCAGCACTAAATCACAGACAAACTCATTATGTCGAAGCAACCTAGACAGCCTAGGCTTTCCTGGGCTTCACTGTCTGGGAAGAGTTCAAACTGCCCAAGCCTCCATCTGTGCCCAAGCTCTTCTGAGATCTCCAATCTCTGCATTTGGCTGTTTTACCCAAACAGTTCCATTTGCCGTATGAACTCACTTGGTGGAGTCAGATGTACTTTTCGGTCTCAGCTGAAATTGTAAAGAAGATACTGAAGTCTGGCAATCTGACACAACTGTGCTCTGTTTAAGGTACTGTGAATATGCAGAAATCAGGAAAAATAATGTGCATTTTTAAGCTGAAGAAATGAACAAAAATGTTGCCCTGCTTTAGTCACTTCACCATGGCACAATAAGCTCGCTGCTGTCTGCTCATTTATTTATATAGCATCTTATGTAACAAACATGTAGTTGATTATTTAAGCCTTGATCAAATTATTCTTGTTTTATTCATGTCGCTTGGCAATATGTCATTTACTGGTGAGTATTGGCAGTGACTTCAAAGTCTCCAGAGGCACTGAAAGTCAGGAGGTTTATGTACATGTCCAGCTCAACAAAGTTTATTCCTCCTCTGCAAATCCTGTGCGTTCACCTGGCTCCCTGTGTCTTTTCTGTCACCCTTTTGTGTTTCAGTCATAATGAAGAGTCACCTTCAATGTAAACTGCTCATTTTGCCATGACTGCCAATGTACTTCTAGGAAATAGCTGGAATATATAAAAGTATAATTGCATTTGTTTGTGATCAGCACACAGGCAAAAGTATTTTAATCCATTGAGTTTTGCACACAGCTTGTCAAGAGAAATGCATCAATTTGTGCTGCTTCTCTCATCCAATGTGTGTGTGTCTGTGTGTGTGTCCCACCAAGCTTTGTTGTCACCATTTTTTTCCCAGGATGTCTTCTCTGACTCTGTACCTTCTTCTATCATCATGATCCAGTGGCTCTTACAGGTTTTCTGGTACCACTCTTGGCCAATGGCAGCTGGAAAGACAAGCTGCTTGTTTGGTTTGCTCAGCTCATACTCAAGGAATTAGCTCTGCTAGTTTCTTAATTAACCTTTGCTGCAAGCTGACAACAGTCATTATTTTTATTAGTGAAGAGGCTGGATGAGAACTTAATAGCATGGTGAGGCTAATTATCACCTTGGCTGTCCCAGTGGAGCCCATGAGAATGTAATGCAGGTCATTGTGCCTTCTTTTCTCTTCATGTTCTATGGCTCTGTCATTAACTGAGATGTGTCTTAATATTTTTTGTTTCTTTCTGGCAATTACAGCTGCAATAGTCATCTTCTTCAAGTTTTTGTTAGGCCTTGCTGGTGAGTCAGTGTTGTTAAGAGATTAGCACTGACATGCATTTGAGTTTGGACTTTGCATGGAGCCTGCCCGGCTCTCAGGGATGTGACTAGTGACAGTGTGGTCCCTCACAAGTAAGGGCAGTGGTCCCTCATGTGGACAGTATGTCCCTGTCTGTGGGACTCGCCAAGCTGTTTAATGCTGTCAAACATCGGGATGTCATTGTGAGATGTTTTGGCTGTCTTTAGCATCAGTCAAAAAGCTCATCAGTGGGACCAAGCTGGGGAAGTAGAGTGCTTTTTTTCAACTATCTTTGCTTTTAGAAAAGAGAAAAGGAGCATTTCAGAGGGAAGACTGGAAGGAGGGGGACCTCATGCCACTACTGGTGTGTGACCATGTCCTGCTCACTGCCAACCCAGTGTTCCCCTTCTGCTGGGAAATCCTGAGAGGTTTAAGAGATGCTAGGAAATACAAATCTGTGGTGATGAAAAGAAAGATCACAGGATTTCCTATGCACAAACTCCTGCATTTTAGTTTTCTGATTCTGACATCAATTCCCTTTTGAAAGTTACACTAGAACCAAACGACCTCATGACTCTCCAGACGGTTTGGCATCATTTCTAGACAATTCAGTCTTCTGAGAAACAAAGAATGTTTGATTTATTCCTACAACTTTGAGTCTGACAATGGTCTTCGAGAAACATGTGACTTAAACTCTACTCTCATCACCTGTTGATGTGCATACTCACTGTTCCTCTTCCTGCTGCCTGTGTGGACTTCAGTCCATTGTGGTGGGACACCATCACAAGTGCCAGTCTGGGCATTTCCAGTGACTGTGTGGTTAGTGCTTCAGGACAATAAGACTCAGTGTCACATCACTAATCAGCAGTTTCCAACTGACACAGGTTTAGTGTTTGTGAAACTGGTGCTGCCTTTGGCAGGGAATAGAAATTTCCCTTGCTATTTTTCTTTGCAGATTTTTACACTGTAGGGAACAACTCATGTGCCACTGTATGTGCTCCTAACTGCACGTGACCTCCCTGTCCTGGTGAACAGTGCCATGAGATGATCAACTCAGGATATTATATTTCTGTGATTCTATGACTCCTGGTCTTCTGGTAAAGGCTGCAAAATACACTTACGAGGTGCTTATTTTCCCCTTTTTCATTATGCAGTGTGATAATGTTCAGTCCTAGAAATCTGCCATGAAAATACTACATGAAGCACTTGGAAGCGCTTAGCCCTTTCCCAGTTAAAATAAGTCATCTTAGACAACACAAAGCTCCACTCAGCAGTGTGTTCCCACAAGGGACATCCCAGCCATTTTCTGCGACACCACCGTTACGAGGATAGGTGTAAACTGGAATAGCTCTCCTTTCAGCAGTACTGTATTGGTGCTTCTGGTGTGGAGATGTGAATGATTTCTAGCATCCTAAAACTTCAATGCAGTCTCTTTAATTCTTTTGCCTTGTGCTGCTCACTGTTCTTAACTTGAGCTAAATCCTGAGTTCCTGTAGCTTGGCAGTCTGCTCTCGTGAGGCAGCACCGTGTCCTGGGTGCCCATGAGGTGTGTTCTGTAAGCACACAGGGCTGTGTTTCCTGCAGACTGCCAGGCTGGAGGGATAAGGAGGGGCTGAAAGTGCTGGTGTGCAAGTGCTGTGAGGCTATTGCCCAAAGTTTTATTTAGTGAATATGAAATACAGCAACAAAGACGAAAATCCTCAAATCCAGAAGCTAGATTTATAAACCTGTCTTGAATCCATGTACCTCAAGGTGCTTCCTTGTAACATTGTCACTGCTGGCAATACTTTGTTTCCTGTATCTCCCCTGCTCCAGAAGGATGAACTGCAGTCTTGCTCACTCACAGGGAACAGTTTGCCCTCTGTGATTGTGCACAGGTTCCAGATGACATGTCATATTTTTTTTAAGGCAAAACTGCAGTATGTTGTGTTATTTGAGAACTGGAGTGTGGCTGTGACAGTACAGGGGCATGGCCAGGTACCCGCGCAGCCCATGCTCAGCAGTGGCACTGGATTTTGTAGGATCATAGGAAGAATCACAGAAAGGCTTGAGTTGGAAGGGGCCTTAAAGATTATCTCATTCAACTCTTCTGCCTTGGACAGGGATGTCATCCACTAGACCAGGTTGCTCAGAGCCCCATCCAACCTGGCCTTGAAAAATTCCAGGGATGGAATTTCCAGTTACAGCTTCTCTTGATCTGCTGATCTGTGAAGCAAGGTGAAGCCTGTGTTCTGTCAGGCCTTGTTCACCAGCCCAGCACTGGTCCAGACCAACACTGGTAAAGCACTGCCTGAAAGACTCAGTTTGGCTGAAGGTTTCCAGACAGTATATTAAGATATTTGGGCTGATCAGTTTGCAGCTTCCTGGCAGGGGAGAGAGGAATCTCCTAACGGAGTGTTGAACCAATGCACACTGGTTCCTGGCAGAGCTTTGCAATGCCTACAGGCATCTCTGCACTGCTCTACTTGCACCAGCTGTGCCTGAGGGACAGGTGTGACCTACCCTCCTGGGAGGGATCTGCTCACAGGCTTTTAGATCTAGTGATCCCCAAATGGAGAAGGGAATGTAACCCTACCTAGCAAAAACACAGGACAAGATGGGCTTGCAGTTATCCTGAGGTAATTCTGATGGCGGGGAAGGAATAGGAGAGGAAAACTTTAGAAGATTGAAGGCGTCCTCAGTGAAAAGTCCCTCATGAAGGCTGTGATGGTTACAGAAGTCAGCCTGGGACAGCAGAGGGGCTCATTGCAGCAGCACAGACAAGCCCAGCTGAGTGTGACTATGCTGGTGTGTCCCTGGCATGTCACCTGACACTGGGGGGTGTCTGGGTGATGGGGAACACTGGCACTGCTGTCGCATGACCATCCCACTCTGAACTGGACTGGTGTTCTGTAACTCCTGACTCTTCTGATGGGGAACACAGGGGGACAGGGAGCTTATTTGCATTGCTCTCTGTTGTTGAGTCTGAGTGGCCAGTGGTGCTGTCTGGAGATGCTAGCTCTGGCTGGAGGTGCAGGCTCTGGCTGGGGAGGCTCTCCCTGGTTTGAGGTGCAGGGTTTCCAGTGTGTGGCAAAACCCTGATGTCTGATGTCCTGCAGATTAATTTTGAAGCCTGATGGGAGCTGGAAGGAAGCTTGAAAGGAAGACACATGGTTTAGGATCTGACTGAGGTGACAGCCAAAGACACAGTAGGTACAGGGTCCTCAGCCTGCTTTGAGATGGACTTGGCATGCTCTGGACAGAGTGATTTATGTAGAGCAAGCTCTTGCATTACTTACAGGACAGCTGCTGAATCTCCAACCTAGACAGACGGCAGCAGAGCCAATGTGGGTTTGTAGGAACAGCCTTGTAGGAGCTAAAGGCTTTGTGTGCTTTGTTCTGGCATGACTGGTTTGCACTGTCAGCACCCACATCCTTTCTGATGCTCTCTGAATAGCCCAAAGACAGACTCACTATGTGTAAGCACTGCCTTTGGGTCTGCCCATGCAGCTGTACTAACCCTGCCCACAACTTTCTCTATGGATCTCCTGTGAGCATTAACTGATCCAAACGAAAACCCCAAACCATACAGCTACATCTGTGAGTCTCCAATACCCAATATCTGTTGGTTCCTTGAATAATACCCAAATACTCTTAGTGCCCTGTGACCTTGTGGATGTGCTGAGAGGGACTGATCTTAGGGTACCTGCCCAGCAGGGAATTGGGCTGAGCAGTATAAACTGGCAGTGAGCTCTGACTCTTGCTGGTGCTTCTTCTGAAAGGCATGGCTGCATCCAGAATTGTTCTGCAGCATGTTCTGCAGTAGCTGCCATGCCCTTAGCCTTCACTGTGATTTTATCAGGCTGCATGTTCCACTGCAGTAACTTAATGAGCAAATGAGCACTTGGGCTTTTTTATGCCATTATTTAATGAGCATGTGACGAGTCCTGTCTCACAGATTGCTGTGGTTTCTGCACACTGAAGGCTCCCTGACTTCAGAGAGTCCCTGTTCCTTTCAGCAGGGAGCATCACTTTCATGTGAAAAGGTCTCTCAGAAAGATGGAAGGGCTGTGCACTGAAAAAACAACCCCTTTTCTGTAATCCCATAGAGTAGCATAGCTAAAGTTTTTTGCTGAGATATGCTGATAGTACCTGCAGTACTCTGTGATGCTCACTGTGTTTCTGTGGTGAGGGTGTGCTCAGGGTGTTTCACTTTAAGTTTTTTATTGCAATTTTTAGGGATCTGGGAGTACTCCCCACATGATGCTTTCCAAATCCAGTAGGTTTCCCTCATGTGAAAAGGGCAGTTTATTTTCTCTGAATTGACACTCCTGTTTGCATAGAAGAGTTTTCTGGGCATACTTAGCTGCTGTTTCCATGCAACAAGGAACTTTTCTTCCCTGACATGCATTCACTTACAGATTTCCTGATGGGAAACGCATGCATATAACCTTTCATTTGCATGTTTCTCATCAACAGCTAAATTTCGTTGCTAACTGCCTTTTTTTCCCTCTTTTTTTTCTAACAGATCAACTGTGTGACTTTCCCCCATCCTGACATAATGCCAGAGCAGCAGTTGCTGAAACCTTCAGAGTGGAGCTACTGTGATTATTTCTGGGTAAGTAGGCAGCCAGCCACATGCCGTATTGAAGCTCCAGAGCTTCAAAATATGTGGAACAAACAGCTTGATTTGTAGTTCAAGGTAAAGGAGAATTTGGGCTGAGATACAGTGTGTTAGGACAGTACTAGGAAGACTTGTGCTGACAGTGAAATTCTCGTGGAAGCCATCTGACTAGTCTGAGATGTGGGCCATCATCAGAGGAGTATCCAGAAATGCAAGGACAGCTGTCAGGAGATGGATTGGATCAGGCAATGGGGAGGATGTAGAACAAGCCACACATCTTAAAATATCTCAAACAGAAGGGCTATGCAGCAGGAGGGGGATGGAATCACAGAATATAAGAATGGTTTGGGTTGGGAGGGACCTTTAAAGCTTATCTAGTTCCAAGCCTCTGCCATGGTCAGGGACACCTTCCACTAACCCAGGTTGCTCCAAGACCTGGCCAGCCTGGCCATGGACACTTCCAGGGATGGGGCACCCACAGCTCCTTCAGGCAACATGTGCCAGGGCCTCACAACCCTCACAGGGTAGGGTTTCTTGCTGATACTGAATCTAGCCCTGTCTTCTGGCAGTGAGAAGCCATTCCCTCCTGTTCTGTCACACCAGACCCTTGTCCAAAGTCCCTCTCTAACTCTCTTAGAGCCCTTTAAGCACTGATAGGGCCTCTGAGGTCTCCTTGGAGCATTCTGCAGGCTGAACAGCCCCAGCTCTCCCAGCTTGTCTCCGTAGGACAGGTGCCACAGCCTTGTGACCAACTTAGTGGCCTACTCTGGACTCACTCTTACAGATCCACAGGTGCATAGGATAGCAAAGTGGCTGACAGGGAATATTATTTCTGTGTTTCCCAGAACATGAGAGCTAGGAATACACAAGGAAGCAGGGGGTGTCCCTTCTAACAACAAGCAGATAGTTATAAACTTTTTGCTAAATTGTATAACTCCCTCTCATGAGATATTCTGAAGGTCAGATAGTAAATGAATTTTTTTAAAGATGAGGTTTGTGAAGGACAGACCTATTTGTAAATGAAGCTGAGTAGTTTCAAGAAAGCCTGCAGCATGGGAAGCCTTCAGTGGCTGGTTCTGAGTGTGCCCTCTCATGCTTATCTTTTCTTTCAGGTTCCTAAATCAGATTAAAGTGATGTGATGTGATGTGATAGTCCTTGTAGTGTGGACCCAGTAGAACAAAAGTCTTCCGCTGGAAAACTCTTTTCTACCACTGGAAAATTTTTGGGGGGATAGAAGGAATACTACAAATCAACAAATACTACAAAAGAAGTCAGCAATTAAGATTTTAGGAATTTCATATGTACTTTCAGTTATAAGTTATTGAAGCATTTCCATCTTAAAAGAAAAAAAGGACCCAGCAGTGCATCCCCTTGTGTTTGCTCAGCGTTGGTATGAGGACTGATGACAGGGACTTGCTAAAATACACTGATATACTTGCAAAGGGTCACATTGTCACAAAACTTCTTCTATTCCTTGCAGTTTTCTATCCCCAGTGGCCCTAAATCTTTAATGGCAGACAGACTGATTTTTTGCGTGTGTCTTACAGAAGTCCCCAGCCTGCTTGGTTGTCTCTATTAGGGCTCAGTTATCGCTTTGCTTCTTGGGTTGGTTGTATCTCGCTCTCAGTGAAACTCTACTTAAAGCTGCCTTTCTTCTGCAGACTTTTATTCTCCAATAACTCCACTAGCAGAACTTTCCTCTGCTTTGTCCTTGTCATCCATGGTGTCCCCACAGCTCACCCTCCTTGGTCCATCAGCTCTACTCCTCCAGCTGTCTCAGCTGGCTGGTGCACAGTGGGGTGTCCTGCCAGTCTCATGCTTTCATTAGTCTGGCATTTTTCTCTGGGCGATTGTGCGGCACCCAAGGGATTGCAGCAAAACTGTAGGGAAATGTTCTTTGAGAATTTGTTTGTTGGGAAGGGAGTAGGAAATGAAATACTGAAATATGAAACAGAGAGGTGAGATAAAAGAGTCAGCAGAGGAACAACTGTGTTGGTCCTTGTAGCAACTCTGAAAAGAGTGGAAAGAACTGTGTGGGAAACCAGCAGTGAAGGATGGGGTGTATGCTGGTAATCTATGGGACAAGTTGCTGGTTTACCCTGTTTCACAGCAGATTCATGCATACTGGATGTATTTTTCTGAGTATGAATCAGGGTTGAAGGTGGCAGTGGTTAAAGGTCATTTAGGGCTGAGTTCCCCCTGGAAGGAGTAGTAGTGTCCTCCCCTCTGCCCCAGCGGTTCCTTGTGCTGGATCCAGGATCCCTTCTTTCAGCAAGCTGAGCCCTCAGAGATGATGCTTGCCTAGTGACATTATCGGCTGTGAAGGGTCATGGGCAGAAAGAGCATCACAGCTATGGCTTTGACCCTCGCATCATCTTATGCTAGCTAAAAATACCATTAAACAAATAGGAGGAGGGGTAAAGAAAAAGTGTTGGGCTATTCCTTGGAGAGTGGCCAAGGTGCTGTGGTCATCAGCTGATCGCAGGGAAGGGTTCCTCAGGCACCACTGCTGGGCAGCTGCTGCTTGGAACCACATCTCTGTGGGTTTAGTCCCCATAGCTTTTGGTTGAACTTCGTTTTATTTCTTTCAGGCAGATAAGAAGGACTCGCAAGGGAACAATACAGTGTCGGGATTTGAAATTCTTCTTCAAAAACAACTTAAAGGGAAACAAATGCAGAAAGAAATGGCAGAGTTTGTTCGAGAAAGGTAACTAGCACTTTGTTACCAAATATTTATAGCAATTGCTTTTTCCTGATTTAGATATTCCTTCAGTACATTAATATTATAGCTTAAACTGCATAAAAGTTGTGCTAGCAGTTCTTAATGAACATTTTCTTTAATGTTCATCCACACTCTCCAGACGTCTCCAGCTCTCGCTTGTCTCTCCTGCTCTGCCTGTCTCAGTTATATTGCACCCAGGCTATCTGTTTAGTGGAAACCAAGAAGCTTTTAAGCTGTAGCTTCAAATAAAAAACATGAACATGGGAGAACCAGGGTGGACATGATATTTAGAAGGGAAGTATTTTGCCTGAAAAATAGAGAAGTAATTTGTTTACATGGAGCATAGACACAGTTTTCTAGAGGAAAATGTAAAAAGACATCACCTGGGACTTACACTGGTTATAGAATCACAGAATGGTTTGGATTGAAAGGGACCTTCAAGATCATTTCGTTCCAGGCCTCCTGCTCCTCTGGGCAATCTCAGTCAGGGCCTCACCACCTTCACAGCCAAGAATTTTTTCCTGACATCTAATCTAACCCTGCCCTCCCTTCTCCTGTCACTCCAGGCCCTTGTCCAAAGTCTCTCTCCAGCCTTCTTGGCTTGGGGAGGGGCTCTAGGGTCTTCCTGAAGCCTACTTTTCTCCAGTCTCAACAACCCCAGCTCTCTCAGCCTCTCTTTAGCAGAGATGTTCCAGCCCTGTGATCAACGCAGTGACTTGGTAACCTCTGGACTCACTGAAACAGATCCATGCAGAGTGAACCCACAGTCATAAAGGCAGATGTTGCTACAAGAAGATGCCAGAGTGCTGTTACTGGGCTAATGCTTTACTGACATGGGAAGTGCACTGAGCACCAGACAAGCCTAAGACAGATGCTCAGTTCAATGACATACAGCAGGTGATGTGACATCATTACTCATAAATATAGTCACTGTTAATTGAAATGGTTTGTCATTTGTTCAAGCCACTGTAAGTCATCCTGAGGGTGACTTTCAAAACATGAGAACAACCCATAGGGAACAAACAGCATTTGCTCCCTGGATGAAAGCATTGATGCTGATGGATGTTCTCTCCTGGAGGCACTTGCACCAGTTGAAGGAGCTGCTCTCCTCTGTTACCGTGTCTCTGTTGACACCTGATGCTGAGTTTGGGTTGCTGTCCCACTCTGCTGCTGCAGACATGGTGTGACTGTGCTGATAATAAACTCTGGTGCAAGAACAGAGCAGGGCCACAATCAGGCCCCTGCGTTGGTGCTTGGTGCACAGTTCAGTTGGGCAGAACTTGCATATAGTTGCTTCATTAGTGATTAATTTTCTTCCTCCCTCATGTGTTTTGTTTTTTTTTTTAAATGAGGGATATGGGAAAATGCAAAGTAACACAGGCAATAAAGGTGGTCAGATACAGGGCTGAGCATTCACATGTGATTTGTGCAGCCTTGACATAAGACAGTCCGAGACGGTTACCTCAGTAATCCACGAGAAAGTGTGACCAGAGGTAGAAGAAAGGACTACCTGGCACTTAAAAAATACAATTGAGAAATAGGCTTGATAAGAGAGAAGATGAAAAGGCAAGCAGAATTAAAATAGCTGTGGCTGGGGAAAAAGAGGGAGAAAGTTGCTTTAAAGAAAGTAATATATAATGAAATTTGACAGAAATAAAAGCAAGATGCATTCAAGAGGAAGGGAAAGTTGATGTGAAGTTAGAGGGAGCAAGGAGAGCAGCTCTGACACTGAGGAGATTCATGTCTGTGTCCCTGGAATATTAAAGAGGAGAGACAGAAAAGGTTCACTGTGTGCTGGAAACAAAGAAGATTTGGAATTTAATGTGAAGAGGGTCTTAGATGGGAGTTACAGAAAAATGGACATATTTTTTTAAGTGTTTGAAACAAAGGATTAGGATTGGTCTGTGTGGAAAAGGAGAAGGATGCTGCTGAGCTGAAGAGGTTATTCATGGAAATAGAGCTCAGGCCATCAGGGGAACCACAACATTCCCAGCTAAGAGGACAGAAGTACTGATAAGGTTTTCATGATGACCATCAGGTGCCTTGGGGAATACAAGACCACATTTAACTAGAGTTTTTCCTGTCCAGAAAAATTCTCTTGATCTGTACAATTAACCTGCTGGAGGTGAAATTCAGGCAGCTAATAAAAACATCCCTTCAATAGGAAGCTGGAATAAGACATGATAACCAGATTTCTTCATCAAATATCCAACAAGAGGCAAGCTAACTGAAATTTAGTTTATCAAGTAGATGCTTTTACAGGAGCTTCTTGTAAATAACAAACATAGACTGAGCAGTTATATGTTCATTCAGTTCTTGTTGACAAAGATAGGGTTGCAATATAGACTTTGAATTTCAATAAGACAGACCTGGAGAGAGGGAGGAAAGTAATTAATAAATTGACTGAACTGACAGATTGAAGGAAAGAGTTACTTCAAGTCAAAACTGAAACTGAAACACTAGTCTCTCCAAGTATACAAAGTAGTGTTTTTATTATGAAAAGATCATTGTCTTAGGCTTTTGGTCACTCACTTTTTAAGTAAGGTGTGCTCTGTTTAGAAAATGGAAAATAAACAGCAGATTATTTAGCTTCTGCCATGTTCAGCAGATACTTGTATACATCTTTCACTGTTGGTCTGCAGCAGTTTGTGGAATACTTCTGCAGACTATGCACTACAGGAAAAGTAATTATGTTTCTGTTGTCTGAAAATTTCATTGTTCCCTCCTAATCTGGAGAAATAGTGTAAAAAGACTCATAGTCTTCCCACAGTGACAGTTGTGTAGCTCTCTGTCATATATCCTTTATCACGTTTTCTCCCTGTTCCCCCCGTTGCTTTAATTTATTTAGTTTCTTCTTGCATGGCAGTCACATCAGATCATCTTTGCCTCCCTTTGTACCTCACTCATTTTTCTTTATCCATTATAACATGGCATGACTGAAATTGTTTTGAGAGCAAGCACACAAAGTACTATTTTAAAAAAAAAAAAAAAAAAAAAAGCATACAAGAACAGGAAATAAACATCCAAAGAGCAACTAGAACTAATAAAGTCAGAACAGTATGAGTCTAAATGCACTTATAATCTGTAATGCTTCTCACAACAGGGAGTGAAATTCTGAAGGTTTTCAAACAAGATAGTGGAAACAAGAACTTGGAGCTTTTTTGGTGGGAAGGTAGAGTAACTGCCAAACAGCCACACGGGTTTCTGGACGTGGGCTTGCAGGACTCAGGAGTCACGGCATGTTGGTGTTTCAAAATCAAGCCTCTTCTGGCCACACATGGTTACAGGACTCCACGCTGGGGTAGAACAATTTATGTCTTATGACTGGGACTCTTAAGCAATAGCAAATTCACCTTTTTATTGCTAATTTTTATTGTTATTTCTCCTTGCCAGACAGTCTGCCCTTTTAGTAGTGCCATCCACTTGCAGTAAAAGTAACACTTGAAGTCCCCGGAAAAACTTGAAGCCTAGGCCAGTGAGGAGCATATTTAAAGTATGTCAGATGAAATGTGTCTGGATAAAACCCCTACCATAGAGAATTCCCAACCCAGTGTAGCCTTGGGTGCTGAACAGCTGTGTTTGTTGCTCTCGTTAGAGCAGGCATGAGGAGTTGGCTGGTTTTGTCCTTGTGGGAGGGGGAAGAAGACCCCAAGCTCGGGGGTAAAGTCTATAGTTGTACTATGCCGTACTGAGCTCGTTATCATCTTGGGCCTCAGGTAGCTGCATCCTCCAGAGTGCCATCGCAGTGCCATCCCAGTCAGTCACTTTGGTGGAGCTGGCAGCTGCAAGATACATCTCTGCACCCTCTCCTGAACTTCAGTGACTACAGAGTGGCATTCCCACTCCCACACCATCCACCAGGATATTTTCAGCAGCCCAGAATATCAGATCTCCTTTAGCTATCTGAAGGGACCCCTTTTATCTCAAATGTGCCCCGCAAAAGAACACTTGCTCAACTTGCTACTGTAAACGGGCATGCCAAAAATATCCCACCTTCTTACTTCTCACTGGACAGAGATGGATTTCAAACCAAGTTTTGCTTGTACATAATTGATATAAAATTAGGAGTTGTTCCACCTAGAGGTCACACAGCTCTGTCAGAAGTGCTCTATTGAGCAAGCTGGGTCGAAAACCAGTGAACAGACAACTGTTTGTTTTGCCTAGGAGCATGTGTACCTGGCAGTTATTTCACTGGGAGAAGGACTCAGGGGAGACAAAGATAGGCTTTGGACATGATGCACATCATCTCTGGACCAACAGCTGCTGCTTCTGTCCTGCTGGGCTGTCAGCATGTACCCATGTCCCTCCACTCCACAGCTGCACTCATTCTTCCCCCTGCAGCCACTCCCCCAGTGATTGTGTGTCAACACCTTTCCTCTTCTGCACCCTTGCTGCTGGCAAGCTGAGGTCCTGGTGTGGTGCCTCTGAGTGAGTGGAGACAAGGACAGGGCAGTGAGTGGGGAATGAACGTGGGGAAGAGGCTGCACCACCCCATGCTGATGACCGAAGCCTCTGCCATGTCTTTGTCAACTTTGTCACCTGTAACAGAGAGCAGGAAGTATTTTGTGGTCCTAAGAAAGGTGCAATCCAGCACCCCAGACCTCATTTGGATTTTTTCTGGATCTCTGCATTCCTTCTTCTTTTCTTCAAGGATCTGCAGCCTCACGTTTCACACCAGACTGAACCACATGCTTCTGATTTTGCAGAGAGTCCATGTTGCACAGCAGAAACACTCTATCCTTGTTATTTACTCTCCAGAACTGTAGGTTCTTCTAATTTTATCGCACATGCTGCCCTGCATATAACCTTGCTCTTGCCACTGCATTTTTAGCATATGGAGGGGAGAAGATGGCTCATGAAACTGGTGCTGCAAAGCCCCGGAGACTGAAAGGAAAATTCCTATGGCAAAATCTGTTAAAATGTACAGAATTTTTTCAAATTATGTGTGTGGGCTTCTGCCTTAAAGCTTACTTACTGCTGCCTTTTTATTTTCTCTGTGTGTATATGAGTGTAGAATAAAGATTGAGGAGGAATATGCCAAGAACCTGTCCAAACTGTCTCAGAATTCCTTGGCTGCTCAGGAAGAAGGGTAAGTGTGTCTCTGTGACTTTCACAGATTAATTTTGACATAAAAGGCATTTCTCCCATGCAGGTACATATATTTTCACCCAGTTCTCCCACTGAGTAGAGGTTTATTTAGATTAGCTCCCTGGGTATGTTGGGGAAGATGTAATTGCTTCAGAGTTGGTTTTATTATTTGAAGTTAGTAGTGATAAACTTTTTAGATATATGTGTATGAAACATTGTGTTTCCAATCATGTATTCGTGATGTCCTTATTTTAGCCAGGACTAGTGCCTTTCAGAATTAACATGTGTACATGCTCAATTACTTTGAAAATGGAAGAATATATAGAATATACATACTGCTGAGAGAAAGGTCACTGTGAATACTATTGGAGCAGCACAGACAGAGAGAGGACAAAGTCTCTTCTCGTTGGAGGTCTGACCCTTCAAGAAAAGCAGCAGATTGTTCCTTATTTACAACATTTTCACACTTTGGTAGTTACTAAGAAGGTATTAGGCAATGCAATTCGGACTAGATTCCAGTTCTTCAGGAATAATGAAAGGACATCACTTCTGAAGGATCAGAGGTTGTTAGCTATATCTGTTCCAACACAAACCTTCTAACCACAGAAAGCCAAGGCTGGAAATGACTATCCTCACCATAGCTTCGACACAGTGTGTTTCTGCTGGCACTGAAGCTCCATGTGGTATTTTCTCTGCTTCCAGGAGGCAAGGACAGAAATTGCAAGAGGCTAACGAGGTTGTTGCTGTTCTAAACACCAACAATGGTGATGGCTTCTGTCCTTCTTTCCCTTTAGGAGTGGAAGTTCACCTGATCTGAGCAAAGCTAAAACCACTTTATTCCACACCTTCCACCTCCCCCACCTCGTGTTGCAGGTGTGGCTGCAGTGCCACGTTTGCGTCATTCGGTGGCAGAGAGGACAAGGCGAGGTCTTCCCCTGGTGCTCTGACCCACGTGGGCTCCCCGGATTGCTCAACAACCTGACATTATTGCTTTGCTGTTTGCTGTTTTTTTTCTTTAGTGTTGATCTGAAATGGGCAGAGGGCATTGGCCGAGTGGTGTAAGTCGCCGCCTGTGGAGCGGCTCCTCCTCTGAGGACGCCAGTTCGAATCCCGAGGAACTCGCTGTCACCGTCCGAGCTGCTCGGCCGTGGCAAAATGAGCCTCAGGAGTAACGAGGGTGGGGCCAGTTCCGCGCACACTGTGCCTCACCTAAAACATCCATTGAGCAGGCTGAGCCCAAGATCTTCGTTCGCAAAGTCTAGCCAACAACAACACCTGCCTCTCACTTTCTCCTACCACCAATAGGAGAAGAAGGGAATGACTGAAAAAAATGAAGGAAACCAGGGAAGAGTAGGTGAAAAGAGAGTGAATGAGGACCAAAGCATAAGAAATGTTGAAGTAGGGAACTGGAGAGGGCAGGGTGCAATGTGCAGGATTCTGAGAGCACTGTCCAGTGGTGCTCTGCCTGAAAAGGTGGCAGCGTGAGGGAATGGAAGAAGACTGTGCTGAAATTTCTCTTCCTCGTGCTGTGGTGGATAAACTGGCTAGGGTCAGGAGGAGGCTAGTGAGAAGATAATGAGAATTGATGAGGCCCAGGAAACAAAAAGTTCCACTTAAAAATCGAGAGAGGAAGGTTGGCCAACAGGAGAATTTGAAGGAGCCAAAAGTGGGACTGCAGCCTTGTACACTGTAAACATTCACCAAGGTCTTCTCATTCACAAGAAGGTGTGAGCTGGGAGACGCCATGCACTGCGCTGTGGACACAGCCATTACCACTGAGTTCACACTCCACTGAGCATTTTCCAACTTTTCTGTCCAGCAGTCTGGGCCATTGGCGCAACATATGGGCTCTCCCTCCAGGGTCCTCTGCCCTCCTCTGATGATAAGCACTCCCAACATCATGTTTGTGAGTGGGACATGGGGGTAACGAGGTGAGACCTGTTGGTGGTACTGGGATGGTTCTGTCCAGGCTGCTGTGAGCACAGTGCTGCTGCATGTACACAGGAGGTGATACTATCCACGGTCATTGAAGTCACTGGAGTTGGATAGGAGGTGTAGAAGATGGTCAGCAGGCTGAAATTCTGCCTTTTCTTAAACAGACCAGATAAAATGGTTAGTGTCAGTGAGAACTGGCCTGTGGGAGAGGTCCAGGGTGGGACTAGAGAATGTTGAGAGCCCTTCTGTAGGTGAATCTAAGTTGTTTAGCTGATGAACACCAAACTTGAGAAGTCAACTCCTTTGAGCAACATCGGAGATGACAAATAATTATTCTGAAATTGCAGATGACAGGCAATTTTTCAGGCTATTGGGAAGGGTCAAGTGTCATTATCATTGAAAAGGAGTTGAAAAAGAGCGAGAAGGAGCCAGGAATTGTAGATCACTCAGCTTTATTTAACCTATGCAAAGTGCTAGAATAAACAATCAAACTTTGTAGAATCACTTAGTGGAAAACTAAAGTGATAAGCAGTTGCTGTAGATGCATACGGAACAGTGCCAAACCAACCAAAATTCCTTCAGTGATGGAATAAAAGAGTAAGAGCTCTTAGTTTAGTGTACCTTTTTTGCTACAGGAGATTCTCATAGGCAGGCAAGAAAAATGGTGGCCCAAATAAAGCCTGGCATGCCAAACTAGGTAAGAAATTACCACTGCTTAAAAACAGTAATGTACAGAAAGTAGCTATGGGGTGAGATTCCATAAGGTTGTCCCAAGTCTAAGGTTTTTTCAATGTTTTTGTTAAGGAATGGGCTATGATAGAATAAATAAAGGGCTGACTAATCAGAGATGAGACAGAGCTAGGAGGGTATGTCCAGTTTAAAGAAAAGATTGCAATTCAAAATTATTTTGTTACACTGGAGAAAATAACTGGAAAAAAATAAAAGAGAGACATTTTAATGAGGATAAAGCACCAGGTTTTATTCTTTCACAGGATGTGAAAGATACAGTTACATAACAGTTTGTGGGTGAAGGATATGGCTATAGTGAATCACATGCTTATTCATCAACTTCATGCTGTTGTTTAAAAAGCAATCATTGAGATATGTAGAAGATAGTGTCTGATACTAAATAATCTGTTAGCAGTTTAGCAACCGAAGGACTTGTAGTGGAAGACAGTGTAGTTTTGGAAATGCTGCTTTAAGAGGAGTCTAGGTTGCTGTAGAGTGTCTGGAGGACCTCAGCTGCCATTGTCTCAGCAAATAATTTGTTCAAAAGAAAAAGACAATTGAGAAATTTTCAAATACTGAAAAGTTTCTCTGGGAAGAAGTCGAATAATCTGTTCATCAAAAGTAGGTTGTAAAGTAGAAGAGACGATGGACAAAATGCATTAGTGAAAACTTTGTTATGGTAAAGACATGATACTAAAGGATCTTGCTTATGAAGTCTGTGGCATCTCTGTAACTGTAGATCATTATGAACAGTGTTTCCAAATCTGCTACATAAAATGCCAATACTATGCCAATCAACTATAGTGACCAATTTCTGCCTGGGTCACAATAGTTGGTTTTCTTCTCAGGTTTCTGTTATCCCTTTTCCATGATCTTGCTCAGCAAGACATGGTACAAAGCGTTGTGCCAGATCTGTCTGGCAGATCTCATGGGGAGGATGGGTAAGAGACAGGGCATTGCTCATTGTCCCTCTGTTCTTCCAGCACACTGGGAGAGGCTTGGGCTCAGCTTAAGAAGAGTCTAGCTGATGAAGCAGAAGTTCATCTCAAATTTTCTTCAAAGGTAAGTAGTTCTTTTCTTTTCCTAAGATTTTTTCCCTGAATTGGTGTGGATCTCCCTTCAGTATATGTTAGTGGGGGAAATAGACATGCATATGGTACAAATTTAGAATTAATGAGTTGGTGAACAAACTTACTGAAACTCTGTCTATTCTTCCTCTCAAAATCAGTGTATGTAATCTACCTGATGAGAAAATTAAAACATATCTAACTTTAATTTTTCATTAAAAAAAGGGGGAAAACTGATTCTAAAGGTTGTTCACCTGGGCTGTAAGTTCTCTAAGAGAATCAGGACTCTGATTTCTTTGTATTGTTAGCCTTTCTGAAAAGTGCACTGGGATCATCGTGTTATTTTGGGGTTTTCTCTCAAGTGATGCCCAAGGAGATTTCTTTGACAAATTATGGTATTTAACCATTTTTTTTATCACCACATGTGGCACACTCTTGAATCCTGTTACATTTTGTTAACCTCTGTGGGTGATCAAGTTCAGTACAGTGGCAGATATCTCAGCACAACAACCATGTTCTGGAGGAAAATATAACTCTGCATTGTTTGTAAGTGATTCTGCAGGGGTTACTCAGGCAACCAGCTGCTGCCTTGGTAACCTACTTCTGTGCCTCGAACTTCGACATCAGGGCTGTAATTAGTGAAGTACTTTTTGCTCCCCATTGTCCTCCTGTATTGTTTTCTAAGAGGAAGAAATGCACCTTGGTGTAGTATGTGCATGTAGACAGACCACGCAGAGGAGCTCTGTCATTATTTTACCTTTCTTTAAGCCCTGCACAGAAACTCCTATAGCATCCTCTAAACCCTTTCTCCTGTTTGTGTGCAAAATATGTGTGGATGTGGCACTTCAGGAACATGGTTTAGTGTTGGACCAGGGTTAGCAGTTGGTCTTGATGATCTTAGAGGTTTTGTCCAACCTTAGCAACTATGATTCTATGTTCCCATACCTGCTTGGGAGTTCCTAGCTCTGACTTCCTTTCATTAACATTAAATGTTTTTCAACATATTGATTTTTAGTATTACTTTCAAAGAAGCTTTTCTTAGAAGTAGTAATTCCATTTCTTGTTGATAATCAACCAAACCAAATCAGTGCTTGCAGGCAGTACAGTGCAGAGTACATCAAAAGTATTCGGACACAAACACCAGCCTTGAGCATACTGAACAGCCTCTGTGACAGTCCTTCACAGCACTGCTACATGGAGGGTCAGGAGCAGAGTGCAGAAGGTGACAGCACTCTCATGGCACTTGGAACATAAAATATTATTATGCTACTGCTGCCTGTAGAGCCTGGCATGACAGCTATAATAAATACAGGCACACAAGGAGTCCTTCAAGAAGTCTGTCATGGCACCGAACTGCTTCAGGTCTTTATTTTTTTGCCTTGGATCATCCTGGTGAGACTGTCAGAAAATTATTGTCTAGAATTTTCTAGTCCAGCACTCCCAGTCAGAGCAGGACTATCACCCAACAGTGGATCAAGTCAGCTAAATCTCTGTCTAGCTGAGACTTGAGTATCATTAAGGACAGAGATTTTATGATCTCTCTGGTCAACCTTTTCCAGTGCCCAGCCACTGTTCTCGTGATGTTTTAGGGTTTTTTAATTGTATTCTTCCTGAACCTCCCAAAGCTCAGTTGTCTGTTGTGACTTTGCCTGGCCTATGAAGGAGAATTTGGCTCTCTTACCCTGGTATCTGACCGTCAGTAAGCTGTAGACCATATTAGATTATCAAAATACCAGTCTTCATCTGTTTAAACAGACTCTGCTTGTTTAACCTTTCTAGAATGTGTACTATAGAGTCTTGGCTGACTTTGTAGCCTTCCTCCAATCGAAGACTGTACTGAACTCAAATGAAATGTCCTTCTCCATTAAAATAACACCAGAAAAAGACGGCCAATACTTGTTTTCGGGGATTATTTTATACTTCTCCCCTATGGGCCCTGTTAGCTGATTACAGACCCAACTTGCCTATGTTGTGGACTCCAGTATCCCCACAGGATTGACAATAGAGAAGTATTTAGTTGCTTCTGGGAAGGCGAGATGGCTGAATCACTCTTGAGCACATTTTTTAAATGTCAAAATTTTGTATCAGAAGGGCAAAGAGCAATTATGATGCAAACTCTATCAGAGTCAAGTACTACTGGCAGTTCAGATGAGTCATGTGTCTGGTCTTTATGGATTTCTCCTGAGTTCATTCCGGTGGTTTCTTGCCACTACTTGAAGATCTTCAATTGAAAAATCAGGCTTCCTTTTTGGCTCCCTTATACTTGACAGAAATAAATAAAATGTGGCCTTCTTGGATCTCACTTCACCACCCAAGAAATGCAGCTGTTACACCACTGCCCATGGACTCACTTCACTGCAGTCGGGGTTAGTGGCTTTAGTTGGGGTACTTTGGTTTTTTTAAAGCAAGTTATATCAATTAGGCCAGAATCAAAGCACCTCAAGTAGTTCTCTGGATATTGCCTGTAATTTGATGTTCTGTGTTAAAAGAGAAATGATCTGTCAGAGAGAGGGGAAGACAAAATTTCTTTTATTTCACTCCCTTCAGTTAATATTCCCTTAAAACAGCTCTCCTGTGTAAGGCTGAGTTTTATAGTAGCTTAATTCAGAGAACTCTTGGGGAAAAGAAGTTTTTCTCTGTGTCATTGCCTTTGTCTGCAGTGTGTGTTGTTTCCTCTTTGTCTTGAGCTCCACTCAGCAGAAGGAAGTGACCTCGAGTTGTACCAGGGGAGGTTAAGATTACATATTAGGAAAAAATTTCATGAAAGTGTTTTATAGCATTGTAACAGGCTGCCATCAGGGATGCCAAAAATATGCCATTGTTCACCTCACAGAGTAAATTACCCACTGTGAAACTCTCCACCCTGGGGGAGGGACTGGTGTTCCCATCAGAGCTCAAGCAGATACAAGCTTGGCGTTTTGGGACTGGGAGCTCTCTTCAGATCCAGAGGAGGAGCAGAGTCTCAACCGGACTGAGACTGCCGCTGGACTGCAACCATCATTTTTACCAGCAGGTTTCTTCCTTTCTTCTTACTTTGAACTCAGGGCAGGCTACGTGGTGTTCAGCACAGGGTATGGTGAGCTCCATTCTACTCGTGCCCTGCTGTGCTGGGCTGTACATCTGTTTTTTGTGGCACAAATGAATTTTTTCCTTCTGTATCAGTGTATTTTGTGATCTTTTAGTAAATTGTTATTCTGACTTGCAATCCCTTTCTGAGTTGGATTAATTTCTCCTGCCAGTTTAACTCTAAACCAGCACATGTTTTGGTGCCCAACGTGAGGCTAGAGAGGAAAGTCAGAATAACAATTTCATTTTAAGCATTTGTGCTTTTGGGTCAAGGGACACTTTTATCATCATGTTGATCAATGTATTTGCATGAGTGTTGTGCCTAAGCCTCTTCTTATTTCCACAAATGGGGAA
>VXAU01004947.1:0-15065 GCA_013399695.1 Formicarius rufipectus
CCTACAACAAGATCCCGCCGCGCTGGCTCCACTGCCCCAGGAGGGGACAGCCCGTGGCAGGTGAGCGCCCGGCCCTGCCCGGCCGTGGGGCCCCTCCGGCCCCGACCCCGCTCCTCCCCAGCGCCGGGGACACGCCGCGGCCTCTCGCCCTCTTCGCCGGCCGGGGTTCTTTGTCCCGGGGCCGTGGCCCTGCCGTGCCCGCCCCGAGCTCTCCCGGGCGGTGTTTGTCCCGCAGCTGGCTCCCGTAGGGCGCTGTTCTCCTCAAAGCCCAGCCCGCAGCAGCGCTTTGCTTTCAGCGCCGGGCTCGCCTTCCCCACCGCCGCCTCTGACACCGACTGGCCCCGGCTCCCCCAAGCCTTGGGGCGGCGGTCTCGCCTTGCACTGGTTCAGTTTCGGGTTAAACCTATTCCCGTCTGTCACATCTGATCCGACAGGACATGGGGAAGGTGCCGTTCTGGAGCTACCAAGTTGGTCAGGGCTCCGGAGAGTCTATCTTAGAAGGAAAGGCTGAGGGAGCTGGGCCTGTTTGGCTTCGAAGAGAGGTGTCTGAGAAGGGACGTCATTAATGAGTTCAAATATCTAAAGGTGGGGTGTCAATAAGTTTGAGCCAGGCTCTTCTCAGTGGTGCCGAGCAATAGGACAAGAGGCAACAGGTAGAAACTGATGCACAGGGAGTTGAATACATGGAAGAACTTTTACTATGTAAGTGACCATGCACTGGAACAGATTGCCCAGAGAGGCTGTGGAGTCTCTCTCACTGGAGATACTGAAGAACTATCTGGACACAATCCTATGCCACATGCTCTGGGATGATCCACTGTAGTCCCTTCCACTCTGACCCATTCTGTGGTACCAGTTCTCTGTGCAGTCTCTTCCACATTTGGTTCTTTTTTTTCTGGAGGCTTGGAAGTTTATCAGTGTTGACCTGTTACTCGGGGACTGACGGTGACCTACCAGTCACCAGTGTGTTTCTGAGCTGCTTAGCTGGAGGGTGAGTTTAAGCTTGTACTCCAGTGTTTCACATTTATTGCAGAGTTTGTCAGTGATTGCTGTCATCTTGGATGTTCTTGCACAAAACTTGCTGTCAGTCTCAGTTGTTCTAGGTATTTAGTCTTGCTGGCATCTAGTGGCAGTGAATTGAGTATCATGTAGACACACATTTTTAATTGTGACTTAACAGACTGACTTTAGATGAATGTTTCCCCCGCTGCCTGCTATGAGATAAATAAATGTCTCTTCTCAGTTTTCTCAAGTTCTTCTTTCCTTTGTAATGCAAGCAGTTTCAACTCCCAGGTTTTTTCCTTTGCTATTTTCTAGTTTTCACTCCTTTCATCTCCCTATCTGTGATAATTTCAAAATAGCACTTGCTATTCAGCATGCTATTTTAGATGGCATTTGCTTAATAGTCAGAGCTCCTGCGTTTTTTATCCCACTTTTCCACATTACAGTTTTCTGATAGCAGTTGGTTTTGGAACAGAAGACACTGATGACTCTTTATTTAGAACCTCGTGAGGCATCTCAGTAGGCTTAATCTTCAGTAATCATCAATATGGCAGTGGCATTTATCAGTATTTAATTTCAAATGTTCATTTTGTGGGTTACTGGTTTCCCTTGATTTCCTATACTTCTCTAAGCTTGGCTCAACTAAATAGCAACGTTGTGGTATTACTCATCTTCCTTATCTCTTTTTCCTGACCACGGGAACATGCATTGCTCTGTGTCTAGTGAGAGATTTGATAGCCTAACTTGTTAGCCTTTGACCATGACAAAAATAGACTAATGGCTCTTTACTCTATGTTTTTCTTTTCAGTGAGTTCTTGATCTCTGTTAGTTGTGGCTTTTGTTTGTCTGTCTTTTGAGCCATGGCTTCTCAGAAATAGCAACCTAGAGTAAGCAAGAATGCAGGTCATCAGCGTGTCATCTGCTGTGCCATCAATGCTTGTGTGTTTGTTTGTTCAGGAACTGCAAGGTAATTCTTTTCCATTCCCTGTGATCATGCACAGGAAGTTAATGCACAGTAAAAAAAAGGAAAGTGCTTGGTTTGTTACTTCAGCTGCTTTATCAGAGTGTATTCTTGTGCTCATTCACCTGAATTTTAGTTTTTTAATGTATACAACTTAGCAGAAGTAATAGTACACCATCAATATTATCTCCTTTTTTCCTATTTTACATTCAGAGGCATCTAGCAGTTTTATGAGAGATAATTTGTAGAGTATATTGATGTTGGTGCTGTCTCCCAAATGTGTTACATTCTAGTTTTAATTAGCATTTAAATCAAATTTCTAAGCATCTGTGCATGACTTTATTACTATTACACTATCACATGTGAATAATGTTGGTAAGCAAGGTTTGTCTGGCTTCTGTGGACCAGTATTCATGCAGTGTTTGGGTATGATGCTCTTGCCTAATGGTTGTGATGTCTAGAATTTCTAAGTGGCCTCAAATGCAAGCACTAATGAGGCCTAGGGCTCTTCTCTTGGTGAGGTTGAATTTACTCAGTTTGAGAGGACTCATCATTTGTTATTCTTAACAAGGTGAATTGGTCTATGTCTTTCTGGTTTTATGATACAGCAGTTGTTCAGAATGGCACATTTTCACAGTTATCGCATTGCAGTAGCACTTCAGTCACATAGTTGTTGAAGAGAGCTTTCTCTGAGTGGTCAGATTTGAAGTGATCAGGTTGCTTCAGCCTTGCTGCCTTGGCATCACCATCTCTGCAGGTACCTGCTTGTCATAACCACTGAAAACCCAGTCCATTTTGATTTTATCATGGGAAGTGCTAGGAAGATACTGAAGAAAAGACATGAGGAGTGTCTCTGCAGTGTTTTGCAGCCTCCTGCTGTTGATGCACTTTAGTTAATCCTGTTCTAGATACACATGCAGGATGTGGAACTGTGAGATACTATTAAAAACTTTCAAATTTCATATGGTTATAGAGAAAGCACCTTAAATAAGAGTAACACTTCTGGTTCAGGAAGTTGCTGAGCTATAACTTGTTGTAGTTGGAGAGGATAGTCTGATGATGGATTGTCATTATTTTACTCTTTTTCCTAGTTGTCTTTATTGACCTGTGTTGGTGTTGAGGTACTAGGTGAAATGGATGCTTTGACCCAGTGTAGTTCTCTTGAATTGGAAAACGGTTAGCTTTTAGAGGAGGTGTTGGCTGTTTTTTTCATTGCAATTTGAGTCCAATTTTCCTTCTTAATACTGGTCACTTTATACAGTATACCCTTCCTACTCAATGCTCAATTGAAACGTACCATAGTTGTGCATAGTTAGGAATGGTATGTATTGAGTTGATAGCTTCATGTCACAGAAAATTAGACCAATTTTTTTCACTGGTATGCTCTAGAATTTAAACTTGAAGATAAATTTGCCAAAATGAGAGCATATACGTGTAGAAAATGTGACATCATACATGGTTCACTTTGATAGGGAGGTAGCCAACCCAACAGCCTTTACCCTGGTGAGGAGTGTATAACTGTTGGAATGAAAAGACAAAAGGCAGTAAAGTGATGTTTTTCTAACAGTCAAACAAGTTGAAGTGACTATAATTACCATTTAATGTGTATGTTGACTGTATGACAGTGTAACTTTCCTTTTACCTGTCAAGTTCAGAAGGGTCTCATACAGGTGTAACAGTGATGGTGTTTCTCATGTTGCTCACTAACATCAAACCAGAGCTAAAAAGTTGTGTAAAGCTTCCTATCTCCCATGTCATCTGTGGCTTATGTCTTTTTCAAGGAAGATAAATGCTTATTTATGACTTTATAAGGTGTTTGATTGAGTTTGCTCTAGCCTTAAATTCTGACTTTATTGTATAAAGAAACCTCTTATGTAGTAGAAATTATATGCATTTTCTATTTTTACTAAAACTAGTGAATCTCTCTCAGGCCTTGATTTCTAGCCAATTACAATGGACATTTTCCTGTATTTTCATTCCATGTGGTTTTGTTTTGCTGAAAACAAGAGGATTTTGCTTCTTTTATTATGAGGAAATGACAGGCTGAGAGACTTGGGGTTGTTCAGGCTGGGGAAAAGAAGGATCGGGGGAGAGCTTATAGCAGCCCTCCAGTACCTTAAGGAGGCCTACAAGAAGGCTGGAGAGGGACTTTTTACAAGGACATTTAGTGATAGAACAAGGGATAATAGTCTTAAACTGAAAGAGTGGAGGTTTAGATTAGTTATTAGGAAGGAGTGCTTTACTGTGAGGGTGGCTAGGCACTGGCACAGGTTGCCCAGAAATGCTGTGGGTGTCCCATTCCTGAAAGCGTTCAAGGCCAGGCTGGCTGGGGCTTTGAGGAACCCAGTTTAATGTGAAATGTCCCTGCCCATAGCAAGGGAGTTGGAAGGAGATGATCTTTAAGGACCTGTTCAACCCTAATCATTCTGTGTTTCTATGGAAGATTACTGGGGTTCAGAAAAAAGAGCTACAGATCTCTAGTGAGATGATGTCAGATATTCTTTGGTGGATGTGATGGGTGAAAAACAAAAGGAATATTAACCCATAAGGTCTTTTAGGGAGGTATGATATTTCAAACAGAAGGATGGTCACTGCTGCAGAACTCTTCCAACAAGCCTAAGGAGCACGTTAGAAAGATATTCGAAAGATCTGTAGTGCACAGATGTTCTGGACCAGTTTGCAGCAATCTTTACTGTGTTTTATGTTTGTAGGTAATCGAAGATGATGTTTACAGAGATAGGTGACAAGACTCATTTAAAATGCTATTTACGCGTTTTTAACTGTACTGAGTTTAAATTTTCTGTGTTCTGTTGTGTGTTGCAGTTCCACAGCTTAAATCACACTAAAAGCTAGCAAAAAATGTTTAATTATTCTGTTTTAGGTGAACTGAACTGTATTTCCTTTAAACTTTTAAACTTATTTGTGAATCCTGATAACTCATAACTAAAAAATAATCCAGTTCAACAGTTGCTGATACTTTTCCTATGTTTGTTTTTCATAGAAGGTGGACTTATAAATCTGCTCAGCATGTTGCTTTGAAATTGCTAAGTTGTAAGTGTACGTATACATGAGTATGCATAAAATACACAAAATTTGATTATTTTTCATAGGGAAGTTTTTACCTTTGAAGACAATGTTAGGACCAAGATACGATGAACAGGTTGCTGAAGAAAATCGTTTTCACCCAAGTATGTTATCCAACTACTTAAAGAGTCTCAAGGTAAAGTTAAATTTTCTAGTAATTGAAACATTGCATTCACTATTAATGTTTATTCAAGTATTGCCTTTCAGATTTAAGAGAAGAGTGGTTGATGGCTTCCATTGGGACGTCTATACAGAAAGTTTTTTCTCTGATATTCATAGATTTCTAAAGGTACTTTCTTATAGACAGTGTGCACACTCCTCATTCACTGAATTAGTAGCAAGAATCTCCCTCTTTGTTACAGCTGTTGCATCTTGGAGACATGCCATTGTCAAAATTCAGATAGTCTTGAGTTCATATTTTTATAAATGACTCTTACGTTTGGATATGTTAAATTGCAAATTTTCGTATAGTAGTGAAAGCATTAAAAATGGAAAGGAGAACTTCATAGAACTCTCTTGTAATTTCAAGGCATAATTTTCTTCTTTTGAGGTCTGGAATGCTTTATAGTATGTAAGCAATCATGCTTAAGTATGGAAGAATACAGTTTATGGATTTTATCCAGTAACTATTTGGAAAAAAAATAAACTGCAAAAATAGAGAAAGTTTTAGGAGCATGGATTTGTACCCAGGAAATGGGTCCACCCAGGTGGATGCCTTCATCAGGGGTTTAAAGAGTTGTGCTTCTGGCTTATTTCTTCATTCTCTGTTTTGCCCATTTCTGTCTGTGTACTTCAGCTTGCTTGTTGTTCTGCAGTACAGCACTACTGTGACAATAAAGGTGGGGAACAGGATCTTTCCAGTCTTTCATGTAGGTATCTGAAATGTTGTGCACAGTCCAGTGCATCTGGAGATGTGAGAAATGGGATTTTGAACCTGCCAGGTAAAGAAAGGCTTACGACTTCATTCTTGTCGGTTAAACTTTTATGTAGAAGTTTAACACCATTTATTTTGACTGTTATATAATGAATGGTGCAAGTGACTTTTTTTTCCTGCATTTTTTTTCATTATTTTTTGCTGTAGATCTATTTTAAATTAATTCTGAATTTGTTTAGCAGTATCAGACCTTAAACATCAGAAGAATCATGTGATTAAAAGATGGGAATACTCATTTTATGAATCTTATTTGGGCTAAGGTATGAAGTCAGTGGTAAACTACTCAGTGTAGCAGAGGTAGAAGTACCTGTGTGGTCATGTAATAAAGTAGTATCAGTGAAATGTATGTGCCTGTTGTACGGTACTTGAACTAGTAGGATTTTTCTTGTTTGACAAATTCTAAATGTTTGCCGTGTTAGTGAGTTTTCACCAAAAAAGAAATCACAGCGAACCTTTGTAGCCTTTCCCCATGTCACATCTGCCTGTTCTGTTGCAATACTGCAAATTCATCTTGTCTTGAATGACATCAGATTATTAGAGTAAAATGAATACCATGAGGATCCCCACTTATATTTTGGTAATTTTGATTGACAAGGTGATCGTACAACTTCTCTCAAACGCTCTGTTCTCTATTATATTGTACTGAAGCATGGTATTGTTCCTGAATGTTTACTGTTTGAAAATGTATGATTTTTCATTTGCCAAGTTATGTAGTGAGTTACTGGAGGGCTGTATTTGTGGAACAGCAGTTTAGGAACAAGTCAGCAATGAAATAAATGTGAAATTCAGGCAAACTTGAAAAGTGGATTTTCCCATTGCAAAAATAGCTTGCTGTGTTTGGTTCTTACCGTTTTACTGCAATGTATTTTACTGCTAATACTTTGCAAAATAAGTCACTTCTGAGAACTGTTTTTTACTTAAGTCCATATAATTTATTTCCCAAATAAAAGACTTGAAACTGAATTTTGGTAATAGGGAAATACTGCTGTTACCACAGATTGTTCAAGGTTCCAGTTCAGCTCATCTGTCTGGGCAAAATTTTCTCTGATAAGCTTCCTGTGTGACTCATTTTCTCATGGAGCAGGTTGCTGAAAATCTGAATGTTAGACGTTGGTTTGATTAGGCATAGCAGCCTCATGTTTCTCCTGATTGCCAATATTGACATACTCATGAGACTCATAAGAAATTGTGGGAGCACTCGGTGACAGCATGATCAATTTTTTTTTTCTTTCTTTCTTGAGTAGGTAGGTTAGTGCTGTTTATGCTTTATAAAGGTAGTTTTATTTCTGTCATGAAGAGCTAGGACATTAGTTAGCTCAAAAGAATGTTTGGAAAATTAGTATGCTAAAGTTACAGAATTCCTGTTAGGAAAACTACTTATCATATTTCAGACACATTTTTATTTTAAAGAAATTCAGATAAATTCAGACAGTGATCTAAACTGTTTTCCTCAAATAAGAGATACAAGAAAAAAATCCTGAGACTGGAGCGAGTTCGGTGTATAATAGTATGTTCTTTCCTTCCTGAGGGGGATGCTTTCAATTTCCAGTGTCTAAGGAGAAACTTCTGGGGTCATACAGGGGAGCCTAGCTGAGCCCATTTAATTGCACAGCAGCAGAAGAGCACATGCGTAAGGCATTAAGAGTTGGAGATATCTGGAATGTGAGAAGGGACTCTTTTATTTTGTTTTCTGTGGTACCTGTGGGTTTTTTAGCATGGATTTTTTGAAAACCATAGATGTACACTTTGATATGTTACATAATCTACCCACTTTTTAGAAATCTATTTAAAATTTTCTTGTGCCTTGCACTCTCTAAATTGTAGTGTGTTATGTGCAGCTAGTCCCGTGGACTGAGAGAGGAAATATTTATGCTTTCTGCAAAGCAAAAAACTGCTTTTAGACCTTATGTGCTCTGTATGCCATACATGCTTTTACAGCTTTGGACACCTGATGCCTCTTTGGTTTACTGCTCCATGGCATGTGTGAGTGATGGTGCCTCTTCACAAGATCTTCAGTTGTCTATGATTGAAATGATTTGTAATAATGGCAGATGAAGAGCACGCCAAAAGTCCTACAGTCCTGAATTAAGTAGTCTTGGAGATAACTGTAAAATGCTGTGAAGAATGGAGAGAGAGAGGAAAGTAATTAATTAATTACCTTTTGTATACTTCTTACAAAATTAGTCTGTGACTGGGATGCTGTTCGTCTGGATGTTTAGCATCTTGGTTGACACTATGTATGTGAAGTTTCAGGTGATGCAACATTGTTAGCAATAAGAGTAAATGAACTGTTCTGAATACAATATTTGAAGTATAGGTAAACAAGGAGAAATTAGGAACTGATTGGAATATTACTTTACAAATGCTTAGTACTGTTGACATAACATAATGGCGCTTTTTAGTAGTTGGTAAATAAAACTAACATGAAAGTTTATAAGTATCACAGAAGTATATCATCAAAACTTTGATTCCCATGGCAAACTATCTCTGTAGATAATCGGAAATTTTCCTGTAGGGGTCTGTTGAACAGCGTATTTATGCAAAACAGAGGTTTCTGAACTGTATTCTAGTTATAATTGGAATTTACCTCTTCTGAACTGTGTGAAAGCAGTGTTCTACTTTGTAATTCTTCCAGCTACACTGCTGAACTGTTGACCTTAAGGTAAATAAAAATTCATCAAACTCCTGGTTTTGAATATGTGCTGGAGTTTTGAGTATATTGAAGATGCAGTGTTCTATGTTTTATTCATGTGTAATGTGCTTCACTTTTAATGTACTTTTAAGTGCACTATTGATGTATCTATAAAAAAGACAAAGCTGCAGAACCAAGGATTTTGTTGAACTACCTACTTTTAAAATGCTTTTTAAAATATTGTCTGGTTTCATGGTGAAAATCCTACTTGAAAGCAGGACATTGAGTGCATTGACCAAAATCAATTGCTTTCACTTATAAGACAGAAAACCAAGAATTCTTTGAGTGCACAGATGTTAGTGACCTATTTTTGCCCAGTAATACTGTAAGGTTATTGTTGGTGAAATTTTTGTTCGGACCAAGGATCAGTAGGTACGCTTTGTTGATATTCCCTCTGTGTTTTGTGCCACCCAGTGGAATTTCTGCTTTCTGTTGTTCTTTTAAAAAATGCGGTACTTTCCACAAGGCTCTTTAAAAGACCTATTTCACAGCTGTAAAACTCAAACACTAAAAAAGTAAGTTAGTGTCAGGGGACACATTAGGGTAGAGTGGGCAGAGCAGCCTGGATTCAGGTACATTGTAATATCTGAGCAGTTGGCACTGCCACCTTAATTACCGACGACATCCTTGAAGTGCTGAAGTTGTTTTGCATTTTAGCTTTAAATAAGATGTTTCTGAGAATTTAAGGGAATTTTTTTTAAACTTGAAAATGTATTCATTGTTTTGCATTATTTTGCGCTCTAATAAAAAGGTAAATTAAAATGGGTTATTTCTTCTGGGAGTGTACTTATATGTGAGTCTCAGTAGTTAATTCTTCTTACGGTATTTTCGCCACACTAGTGTTTGATACTGTTCTAGTTAAAGCATAAGAGTACCTGATCCCACCTTATTTGTCTTTTTAGCATGTTAAAATAATTTTTTTACCAAGTATTTTCCTGCTGTTAGCAGATCTTTCTTGTTTGGAATCCTTGGTTGAAGCAAACTGAAATTTTTGATTTGATGGCTAGTGCTAATTTAGACACCCTCTCTCACAAAGAAGCACAGATGTCTGTGATGGTGGTAAAATACAGATTTGACAAACAAATGCATTATTTAAGAATTTTTAAACTTACAGATGTAGCCTGTGGTTGCTTTGAATTTGGATATTATTAGCCATTTAGTATTTGTGCACTAATATTTGAACCACGTATAGAAGTTTGGTTTTAATTTTTTGCTTTTTTTAGGTTAAAATGGGTTTACTGGTAGACTTGACCAACACTACTAGATTCTATGACAGGAATGATATAGAGAAAGAGGGAATTAAATACATAAAGCTTCAGTGTAAAGGGTAAGTTGTATGCACTTTTTAAACCTTTCTTTGACTTTTAATTTGAAAGATCACACTGAAGAAATTACGGTGTCTTTTTCTCTGTTCCCTCCACTTGTCTCCTAATCTGTGTATTCTTGTGTTTTTCAGGCATGGTGAGTGCCCTACACCTGAGAATACAGAAACATTTATCCGTGTATGTGAACACTTCAGTGATAAGAATCCCTCGGAGCTTATAGGTACGTCTTCCTATATCCATCTTATGTCCATTATTTGGTTTTACTCTTAATTCATTTCATATTTACTCATAATTGCTGTCTCTTGTTCTTTTAAGTCTAAGTAAAGGGAATTTCTCTGTACAGTGTCTGTGCAAACTGGATTTGATTGCTTCTACTGTAGGAACTGGTATGTTTCTCTTTTTTTTGCAGAAATAGTATGTTTCTGCATCCATCACTTTGATTACAGCTATTGACTTAACAAAGAAAAATATACCAACTTAAGAACTGTCTACAAATACATGATACTTGCACTGTGGTTTTTAACTTTTAATGATACAAATGCAGGATATGTATTGTGTTGACATGTGATGGTCTGGCTTACTTGAAGTCATATTTGGCAGCTGAATTGTCAGAATTTCTTTAGCAAACCTCACAAAACTGGTAGTAGATATTAGGCTAAGTTTTCTTCTGTGGCATACTGGCTTGCAGTGAATATTTGAGTGTTTGAAGGATATTTTGTTTTTACCTAGAAAGAAATAAATTCTCAGTTTGATTTGTGTTGCTTCTAGTTTTAGTTAAAACCTTTTTGCTCTGATTTCTGTTAGGCGTATTGATGTTCAGCTCTGTCTGAAACCTGTCAGAGATAAGTAGTTACTTTGAAGATGAGTTTCCAGAGTCAGAATGGATGTTGTCCTCAATCCTCTTGGGAGATAATTTTGCAGCCTTCCTGAATCTGTGTGGCTGTGTGACTTAGGAGTTTGTGTAGGTGTCATTGCTAAGAACTTGATAAACTAAGCTTGTGTGTTCATGCAGTTTAGGATTTGTACAGAATCATGGTACGATAGCTGAAGTTGTTGGAAGGGACTTGTGAAAATTGTCTAGTCCATTGCCTTTCCTTAGAACAGGGCCAGCTAAAGCACCTTGCTCAGGGCTATACCCATTTGGCTTTTGACTACCCTCCAACCTTGGAGACTCCACAGTATTGTCTGGCAACCTTTTGCAATGTTTGCTAACCCTTATAATATACAGGGTTTTTTTCCTTGTGTTTGAACAGAATTTATTGTGTTTCAATTTGTACTCATGGTTTCTTGTTTTGTCCCAGGGTACCACAGAGAATCTTCCCCCCGCCCCCCATACTTGAGAGATTTAATGTGGGCATGCTTTTATTTTCACATACTTTTAGGTACTTTCTTATGTTTTTATTTAAGACAGAATGCAGTTTTGAGACCTATGATTTCTTCTCTGAACTGTGACACAACTATGTAATATGGAAAGTGAGAAACTGCTAAATCAGAGTGAGTGGGATTGGCCACCAACAATATATCACATCTTGCACTAGAACCTGGAATATTGTTGGTGACCAATCCCACTCACTGTCATTTAACAACTCCTCGTTTCTTACTCTCCTTTCGCAGTTCTTCTGCTTGATCCCCAATAATACTTCAGAGTTTGAGGGGTTGATTATGGTCAGCAGTTACATGGAGCGTGTGTGACATGATGATATTGTATAAATAGCAGACACATTTAGCAGGTATGTCAGTTTATAAAATGCCATTTTCAGTGGTGAGTCACTAGTTTTTTGACCTCAATGAGTTTTGAAATGTTTTTCCATCAGATAGATGTTTCCCCTTTATGGAAGAAAAAGTGAGAGTCAAGGGAAAAATAGTATGTTGACTAAGCTTTTAGGCTTTAGGCTTTCACAGTAAAAGAGAAATGTTGGGCTTTTCCATTTCCCTTCTATGAGTTACTGAAATTTCTGGTTTGAGAAACTTGTTTTCTCTGACAGAGCATCAGAAGGGCTGGGGCGGAGGATGTTTTTATCCAAAGTGAAAGCAGTCTACAGCAGTGATAGTACTGCACCCGGTGTGATCTTTCCCTTCCGAGCCATGGGTCTCATTGCTGAGATGCTTCTTATCTTTGTCGTGTGTACAAAATTATTGACTTAACCTTCTTGGTAGCAGTAACAGCTGCAGGATTTATTGACAGCAATTCTGTGCAATTTCATTCCCGGTGTCAAGATTAGATAGGAAAAGAGACTGAAATGTGAATGATAAGTGATCACAATTTTCCATTCAGCTAGAACAATATAGGATGGAAACTATTTTTTCAGCTTGAAGGACTGGAGTATGCCTGCCAAAATGAAGGAAGCAAAGTGCATAAATTTTGCTTCAACAGAAAACAAAGAAGAAATAACTGCTATGAATAAATTCTAGAAGATAAAATTCATTTAATTTGGTGCAAGTTGCACAGTTTTTAATATTTTTAAATCATTAGAATGGATGAATCCAAGAAATTCATAGTAATTTTTGCCTTGCTTTATTAAGAAGGGAAGCTTGGTGGGGCAGGTACAAAATCTGATCTTGTTACAGTTGTTATATACTTCTGTTTACCCACTTAAAAGTTTCTGATTTTTGTTAGTCTACTCTTTGTAGGTATTTTTTTGATCTTTGGTAAAAAAAAAAAAATTAGGTTTAGGTTGGACATTAGGAAAAATTTCTTCACCAAAAGGTGAAGTTTTCAAGCACTGAAATAGTCTGCCCAGGGAAGTGGTTGGGTCTCCATCCCTGGAGGTATTTAAAAACCGTGTAGATGTGGTACTTAGGGACGCGGTTTAGAGGTGAAATTGGTGGTGTGGGTTAATGGTTGGATTCAATGAAGTAAGGGTCTTTTCCAACCTAAATGATTCGATGGTTCTATGGTAACAACTAAAAAATACTTTAAGAATAATTGTGCTTGCTGTTAGTGGAAATTGTAATGATATTTATAATTTAAAATGCAATAGCAAGAAGAGGCCGCATCTTGCTTGAATTCTTCAAGACATTTTTAATATCACAGTTTTTCAGGCTGGTCTCTTTCTCACTAGGTGGTGCTGTTGCCTTGAGAGAAAAAAGAAATTTTCAAGCGTTTAACAGGGCATCCCTCCTTTCACGGGAGGGGGAATGAATTCATTAAAATAGAAGCTGAAGACTTAATTCTTTTTTGCTTACATTGAAAAGATAAGTAATTCAAGGTGATTATACTGTTATATAGTTTTGTATTTGTAGGCTTTTTTTCCAAATTAGTAAGTCTGATCCTAGCATGGTAATAGCAAATTTGAGATGTAATTGTGGTCTATTGGCACTGCTTTCCAGTTTGAGGTAGGATAATCTGGATATGATTTTTCTGCCTGATGGTGTGAAATGAATGTCGTGTTTGTTGAATCCACTAAAAGCGTAATTATTGAATTTGATTATATTGTCTTCTGATAAGCATTTGAGCAGATTTGTGAATCTTATCTGTATTAGCCATATTTCAATCGCATTAAGTTAGTGCTCTTGATTGGGATAAACTGAAGTATCCTATATTCTTGCTGCTTCTCATTTGCAGAAAGAATGTAATAAATTGCCTTTTTAGCTTGCGTGCCTTAATGTGATTTGTGCTGCCATGATGGGAAGGGAGATAACCCTTTAATGTTACAGATGAAGGCGGAAGGATCCACAACCACGCTTGTGATACTAATCATGTTTGTTAAAACTACTTGGAAGTGATTATTCCCTTTTCTTGTGTTGTCTAGGTGTCCATTGTACACATGGTTTCAATAGAACTGGATTTCTGATCTGTGCCTTTTTGGTTGAGAAGTTGGACTGGAGGTAAATTTGAATGTTGATTCCTAGGGATTTGTGGAGAGTGACCAAAGGTGTCTTCAGTATGTTTGACTCGTTGTCCTTACAGTTATCCTAATGTATTCACTATTTTTTGTTTAAAAACAGCCTGTATTAACATTTTTCTTATCCCTTGGTACTTAGCCTGTTTCGGTCAAGTAAGGTCTGGTAGATCAAAAGTCAGCTGTACCTGCTGTGTGTGGGCTTTTAATAGTGCATTTATTGTATTGTGACTCTTCCCTGTGACATGTCCTACATTTTGAGTAAGAGATGCCTAAAAGATTATTTTGCTTACATTTTCATCTTTTTCGTGTGGGTTTGCTTGTAGGGTTTTTATTTTTTCTTTTTTTGATTCTGAAGGGATTAGCTAGAGCAACATACTTCTGAAGGATCAGGGCAGATAAAATTCTTGTTTCCAGCTTGTTTTTTGTCTGAAGTCTGCAGCGTAATTCTATACAGACCCACCTGCTTTTTCTGTCTTTTAGAAATGTTGATGCTTTCATACAGAGTAGTTATCTTTTTCAAATAACATTAGTGTAAAAAAACCCAAAACAACACCTGTACCATACAGGTGTACATAACTTTTGCATGTTAGGTAGGATTCATGAAACACTATTCCCTTGTTGACAGGTTCCTGTGAAAGTCACATTTCTTAACAAGCCCCTCAAGCATTCTGATGATATTTCTTGTGTGTGGTCCCTTGGGAAGAAAATTCTGCACCTGTTGTAGCTTATTCTTTCTACTGGACATACAGTTATTTGGTGCTTGGCATGTGCTTGCAAACTGTTTGCAAAGAATTGGGTCATTGCTGTCTGTTAGTAAACTTGAAAGGAAGACATTGGAGTAATGGAGATAGAACACTGTTAGTAGTGGGTGGCTGAACTTATTTTTTTTTTTTTTGCTTCAGGTAGTTAATTTTATCAGGTTTGTTCATCTCTGTCAGACTTTTTTGACAGAGCATCCAGATATCACCTGGTAGGGAAAAATGTCCACAGTAGAAGTAAAAATGTTTAGCATTAACCACCACCTTGCCAAAATTCTATCAAGATAAATCTAATTTGCTGTATCATTCTTTAAAATTAGGCTCTTGTTATTTGATGAGGAAATAAGATTTTCCTGATGGAAAAATTCATCTGTATCCATTCCTTAAGATATGAGGTAGGAGTGTTAGTGATGCATTGTGAATAACTGAGATGTATTTAATAGTTAGTTTAAAGAAAGGTCGCC
>VXAU01004947.1:15646-322170 GCA_013399695.1 Formicarius rufipectus
GTGATCAGAAACCTTAATTGATTCTCTTTTCCACAACTCATTTTTCCCAAAGACTGCTGTGTTTCGAAAACTTGGAAATTTTTTCTCTTTCAGCTAGGTTTCTGTACTTGAAATCTGTGCCACCTCTTTTGTCTTTCATTGCCCTCTTTCCCAAAAGATTGTAGGCTTCCTCTCATGTCATCACAGGCAAATCTGATCATCTTTCAGGCTCCAACCCATTTGGGTTTTTTTGTGCTTTCAGTGGCATTCATTACAGAAGAAGTAATCACAGTGAAATAATTTAAGAAAGATAGCAAAATAAAAGTCTTGCGAGAAAGAAATTAGAAGTCTTAGAAAATAGAATGAGGAAGAAAGCTCCTTCTAAACTGACCATCTGATAGCTTTACTCTGGAAAATATTTTGTTTTGTCCTCTTGTCAAAAATTAGAAGAATGAATCAAGCTTACTGGTTCTTATGCAGTGTTTCTGTCTCTTCTGAGAGTTTTGTTCCATAAAGCTCTAGGCTCCTTCCCATACCCTACAGGTCAGACAAAAAAAAAAAAAAAAAAAGGCATTTTAAATTNGCATTTTAAATTTAAATTCTCTTTTCCATGTTAGTTATATATTTTCCTTGTTCCAGTGGCAGGCTATTTTCTGATCTGATAAAAAAGAAAAAATCTTTAACAGCATGTAGTATGTACTTGTGTCTTAAGATACATGCTTGTCAAGAGGCCTAACCAGTGGCACATAACTTTTGTGACTTCCTCTCTTCTATTTAGCAAGATTTCTAAATGTTGATCCACAGAGCATTACTGCTCTGCACAGCCATGATAAATGGAAGAGAGAATTATGCCTAACATTTTCATAGGCTCTATTTCATAGCAACAATAAAACCTTGTGCTGTGCTCTCTGTTACATATGTTGAAGAATTTTACTGTTACCTGGTAAAGATGCTTGACTGTTAGTTTTGATTTTTAATTTTTTTGTGATCTAGTCTCCAGTTTATTAGAGCACTTAAGATGAAGCATTAGCTACATAGTAAAAGGCTTCTGAATTACAGTGTTTTTATGAGAAATGTCTGGATAGAAAAGTAATTAAAAAAGATTAGGATGATTTTTCCCAGTATGGTAACAAAAACTCTAATGGTAGGATAATTCTTAAGGAGGGAAAATGTGGCTGTATTTGAATTTGAACATTTATGTTTTTCTTCATCAAGTCTGTTGATATTTTTCATTAGTCATTTTTTTGGCTTCATTCAGTTCCTCAAGTATGTACCTGTGTGTTACCTGTTCCTTCTCTGTAGCAATAGTAAAAATTTTACTGAGTTGACCAGGAGACTACTATTACTTACAATAAGGAGTTGAAACCGTGAGCTGCAGTTACTTCTGAGAACAAACTTATGCAGTACTTGCAGAATTATGCAGACTCTCATGCAGGAGCAACTGTTACCAGACTAATCTAAGCATGATGGTTTGAATATAATGAATGCTTTTGCAATTGCCACTTTGGAATTTGTTTTCTCAGCCCTAATAAATCTTATGTTTGGTAAGGCATGATATGACTAAAACATGTAAATTAAGCATCCAGAGTGATTTTCAATTTTTATTTGACAGTATCGAGGCTGCTGTGGCTACTTTTGCTCAGGCTAGACCACCAGGTATTTATAAAGGTGACTATTTGAAGGAATTATTTCGTCGTTATGGTGATGAAGATGATGCACCATCACCACCAGAGCTACCAGAATGGTGCTTTGATGAAGATGAAGAGGAGGATGATGATAATGGTAAAACTGGAGGCCAAGAATCAGAACCTGGATCATCAAGTTCTTCCTTTGGCAAGAGGAGAAAAGAACGCCTAAAACTGGTAATTTTGATTTGGAATTTAGTATTCTAATTGCTAAACTTAATTTCATGACCTCATTCTCATTAGTTACTGCATAATACGTAATGTCGCATATATACAGATATACCAGTGTCATTGCTCTTGCAAATGAAGATTGGAAGTACCCATCTCTAACTTGGAAAAACTGGTAGAGCCCTTGAAAGCGTTGTTATGTTTCCTGTATGAACGTGGAACTTCAATGTTCAACACCTCAATTATTGCAGTTGTAAAAATGACTTAAAAATTTTCTGTGCTAACAATTCTTTTAATGTGTGAGTTGAGATAGTAAAAGCACTTTGTAATTTTTCTATGGATCTTTAGAGATGAAATGTTATTGGGAAAAATGTTGTATGGAAAAAGCTCTTAAATTTTTTTTTTAGCCATGTGGGTGAAATTCAGAATTTTTTTAACTTAATGTTCATTTTGATAAATATTCTTACTTTTGGAATTTTTATCAGATTGAGAGTTGGATTAGGAAAAAGCTACACAACCTTAGAGAAATACAAGGGATGTTTGAAAAGCCATATTTTGTTTAACTGTATAAGAAATATGGCTGATCACTTATTGTGGCATTTGACACATACCTGCATAATTCTGATAAAATAAGTTACTGTAGTTACCATAGTATGGAACTAATACTCAAGCACAAAGAATGTATTTGTATCATCTGAAGACTAATGGCTCACTTCTCTTTAAATTCCTGGTTCTCTTTTTTGTTTTCAAATAAAGTAGGCTAGAATGTTGCTGAGTGCAAAAATAGAGTTGTGGGTTTTTGTTTAATACTGGATTATTTTACTTGTGTGCTGAGATGTGTTTGCAAACACTTGGAAATCCTTATATTGAAATACGCTGCAAAAATGTATTTTGTTGTTACTGCAGCTGATCAACATGGTTTACAGATGGAGCATGGAAAATATTATCCTGAAAGGAATACAAGCTCCAGTCTAAAGAAGCAAGATGAACTTTGCAAACTTTCTAATTGTCTCTCATCTGGAATAAAAAATTTCCCACACTGTAAAAAGCCGCAGTAAAAGTATATCCAGGGGTATGGCCACTGTCTTCATTAGTCTTGCAGTAAAACACTGATCTCTAAAAATTTTGGGGGAGAGGGCTGGAACCTCAAAGCTGCTTTTTTTGATGTGCCTTTTGATGCCTTAGGAACTTAAGTGTTATGGTGACTTCCAATGACAGCCTCTTTTCATGAAGTATGAAACTCAGCTGGTGAGTTTAGCAGGAATGATACTGGCTTCCCAGGCTCTTTCTCACCTGCCACCATAGTGTTTTTGAAAGCTGGAAGCTAAATTATACGAATAAGCATATTAATAACCAAAAGTTAATTATGATTTAGGGAATTTATGAACAAAGGAATCATCTAGTTAATATGCATATTCGTATAATTCAGTTTTGCAGCTCTGGAGGAACATTCTTTGACATGAAGAGGAAGAACGGGCAGAATTCTTTACCGTGGTTCTTGACTGGCAGATTGGACTGCTTCTTAACTCAGTAAAGATGGATACGATCTATTTATGAGTCCTTGTAAATATGCGATCAACAGGGGGAGTGATTATCAGGTAAATACCTAGTGTTCAGATATTCTTGTTTTACTCTCTGAAGGGCTAATTTTTCAGCATTGTGTTGATTTCCTGCAGCAGATCAGCTTTCTGATGTTTCTTTTTCTAAATATCTCGGGTAGGCAGAATCAAACTAGAGGTAGCTGTAGTGGTAGTGGTGTTCTGAACTTTTTCGTTTAGACCGAAATCTTCGTGGAGGCAGAAGAAGAGTTTGACCATAGAGGAGGAGACAATTTCCAGTCATCTTGCTAGGATAATGAGTAGTCAGAAGTGACTCCTAGCTACCCTATGAAGTTAGCATGCTGTCCATTTCAGAAGTGTTCTTTGATTTGAGAAACTTTATGGCAGCATCTTTCACTGAAACCTCTGTGTTTTGATGTCAGAAATCTTGTCAGTTTGTTTCCTACATTACAGAGTATGAGAACCATTAGAACTTAATTGCAGCTTCTTTTGTCATTGCCTGAACATAGTTGGGGGGTACTGAGGGAAGGCTATTTGCTGCAGTCTGAGGTGCTGCACGGGAGATGCAACCATGTTTTGACTTTTCCAGTGTGTGCTGTCATACTCGTAGCATCCAGGCAGTGTTATCAGTTGATACTTAGAATCTCACTTCAGGAAAAGATATTTGATTTTGCAAATAGGATAAAGCTATAATTCTGAGTCAGAGCCCTCAAATTTTTCATGTATCAAATGGAACTTTTAGTCTTTCTTAAAGAATGTGGTCTCTCTAGGCCTATGTGACTTATATATTACTGTGTGTAATGTGTAGTGCTTGTAAAATGGATAGAGGCATCTTAAAGACCCTGGAAAAGACAATGGCTGTTAATTTTCCTCACGATTTTGAGTGTATTTATCTTGTCATCTGTAAGACAGGGAAATGATGAAACTGACTTTACATGGCAAGGATAATATTTATTATTAACTATCAAGGTGCATTGATTCTAAATATTAGTGTCTTGGGTTTTTTCTGCCTAACCTACTCTTTTTTGCAAAGCTGAACACCTGTGTTTATTTTTCTGCCTATGGGCATCTCGATGGATATGGGAAAAGGATTATTTTTTGGTTTTGCAGCACTGTTTCCTGTACTTGAATATGAGTATTATTTCCTTCTTATTTTATGCTAATTAGTTTCATTTTTCCTTATAGTCCATACTTCTTGTACTTCTGACTTTTGTTGTCATTCTTTGTATTCTGTCATGTTGGCTAATGTTTTTCTGACACCATGGTACCTGTAATTGAACACAAGCCTCTAGTTGAGGCCATCCTAGTAAGGCTTAATAGGGAGAAAATAATTTCATATGTCTTGAGGCTAATACTTCTGTTTATATATCTCAACATAATTGTCTTTTGCAAGACGGAACAATACTAATTCAACTTTTGCTCTCTTGCTACCTTCATATCTTTTTCTTTAATTATCTACCAGTGTGTGTATAATTTCTTATCCCTTAAGTGTAGAACTTTGTTTATACTTGAATCGCATAGTGTTGTTTTTAGCCCATTCTTAAAATTAAGGGTAGCAATTTCTTAAGCTACCATCACAGTCTGTATCCTTGTTAGTAAAGTCACAGATGTCACAAAAATAAGAATATGCTAGTAGGATGTTTAGGAGAAATTAATTATCTTATGCCTAAACCAGACCCTGCAGTTCCTTTTCAATATATTTTTTTTGTACATGCTGAGAGACAGTTACTGAGATACAGTCCTATACGAAAAGGTATTAAATCTAAAGTGATCAGTGTAACTCCCCATCTCTCACTTCCTTTCTTTTAGAAGATATCTCTTCCTGACATGTTTTGGTATATTTATTGTCTTTTGGAAGACAGTCTCTGAGCATGCTGGCACTCTGAGTAGCTGAAGATGTCTCTCACCCAGGCCTGGTAATAGCCACTAGAGTCAGGAAGGTGTGAGGCTGTTCCCACTTACCCACTCCTCCAGGTGGTGTTTGGGATCTGAACCAACATAAGATGACTCACAATACACTTCTCCTTCAGCTGAAGTGATGAGTGGAGAAATACAGTGACAAGTGGGCAAACTTGGTTAGTATGGATGGTGTGAAGGTTGTGCAGAGTGTCACTACTAAGTGCATGTAGTCTCCTTGGATCCTTTAGGGCTTGTAACTCTTGGTTTAGTAGCAATGCTGAGGACCTGAGGTGTTCCTACTGATATGAGTGTTCTGGCACCTCTGCACCATGTTCTCAAGTGTCCTGTTTCCACAGGGACTGTTAGCTGAACAGTGGCACAGGAACTGCCTGGCTTTGGCTCAGTTTTAGCACCTTATCCAAGGGATGTCCTCATGAAACCTGGAGTGCTAAGTTAGCTGAGCATGAATGCCAAGTGACTCACCTTGTTTTCATAGTGCTGTGCCTTAGCTAGTGATTATACTTGAAGCAGATAATCTGCAAGAGACGCTTTCAAATGGGAGGCACGAATTTTGTGTTTATGACTTTTTCTTTTCTGGAAAATCTTTCTGTATCCCTTCTGCTTTAATCGTAGCAGTCTTAGTGCCATTGCACTCTGTCAGTGTTCGCATAAGCAAGGCACAGCCATCTTCCTTTGTTTCATGGTGCTCTAAACCACTTATCAGAATTCAGGCAATGTGCTGGCCAGGCATGAGTAGCTGTCTGCCTCCCTCGCCCAGTCACCTGTGTGCTGCTGCACCTGCTGGTGCCCATGTGAATAATATGGGATAAATGATACACTAAAAGTCTGTGGAGCTCAAGGTAATTGAGGTTATGAACTAGAATATTTCTTTAGGGTGTGCTGCTCTCAGAGTACAATTTGGTGATGTAGCTGAGCTGATTTTAACTAAATACAGTCTGTACTGAAAACTGTGGTCCTGTGTTCCCTGCACTCCTTGTCTTCCTTCTGTTTCCCTTGTGCTGGCACTAGTGCTGAGTCATCCCATGGTGAGTTAGTTTAGAAGACCAATTTGGCAGAAAATTATTAATTTATGATGTTATTTTTGCCAAATTAGTTCCTAGACTTGCTCAGGAGTAGAACAGATGAATACCACTGTGTGGAAAGGAAAGGGGAACTAAAAAGTTCCATCAGTAGCATGCAGCTGGATTTGTTAAGGCCATTTTCAAGCATTTCAGAGAACAGGCACAAAATGCTTATATCTTCATTTGCAGGATTCCTAGCTCAACAGGTGAAGATCATGGTTTGATCTTCTTAGTCTGCATGGAAAATTTACTTGAGATGCTGTTGAAATGACTCTGGTCGATTTGGGATCTCAGTAGAAATCTTTAATTTTGTAGCTTTGTAGACCTGGTGGCTTTAATGTGTTCTGTTACACAGGATTTGTTTTTATTCCACTTGGCATCAAACTTTTTCTGGAATATACAAGGTAGAGTTTTATTTTCAGTAGTCTATTTTGATTTATACTTAGCCTTTTCTGTGACATTCATGACAGCAACTCCACTTTAGGAACCTGGTTTAGATTGACAATAAAATTATGCAAATATATATATTTGTACACAAATATTTTGTTATAAACCTGCTGTTTATATATTCTATTTTGTTAATAAGTTTGTCCCAGGTCAACTGAGAACCATTTAATTTTGCTGCTGTATAAGTACTTTCATTCTTTCAACTGTGTTCCCTGCAGTGTAAACTTGAGTTTTGAGACATGTAATGTGATGGATCACCCAGGTGGAGGTGAAATCCATGTAATTGAACTTCTTGTACTAGAATTACCATCTAGGTCTTACAAATTAACATATTTATTTGAAAACATGCATAACAAAGCTTTGAAAGGAGAAAAGTAGGACTTAACACCTTCATCTGCTGAGACACTTGTTTAAAAAACGCCCCATCAAACTCCTTGTGTCTAAAGAGATTCCTCAATGACTTCAGTTCACTAGTTTCTAAGATACTTGTTAATCTCACACCTGTACTGTTTCTGAGCAGCTCTTCCTCTCCAGACATCAGGGAAAACATGATTGATTTGAAATACTCTTTATATATTAAGAAATTTTATTTAACATTTTATAGGTCAGTCTTTTCCTTAGTTCCCAATTTACGTGTTTTGGGCCATGCTTTTTGACACCCTTAAAAGTGGTATCACAGAGGCTTCTAGGAAGAATTTTGTGGCTTTAATGTACAGTGATTTGCTGCAGGCTAAACTACAGTACTATTTATTATTTAGGTTCAGGGTCTTGTCCACAAATAAATGCCTCACACTACCTCATTATTAGATAATATTTTGTGTACTAAGAGTGATTAATTTAATCCCTGCAAATTCTGTATGTGACCAATATACTACTGAACACTTGATACTAATATTCTTTATTATTAAATAACACTTTAGTTACAAATGAAAAATGATAAGTCAGACTGATGCTGCAGTTTGATGTGGGAACTTTCTTGAGAGTATTAGCTAAACAAAGTAAAGATTTAAATATTAGCTATCCCTTACTATTTACCTCTTTTTTTAATATTTTTTTTCTCCCATAAATAACTCATTTCAGTTCCTGGGTTTATAATATGGCTCACCTGTGAGTTTACTGGCAAAGCTCAGCTGATGTGTCTTGGTATTTGGGGGTGGGTCTTTAAGGAATATTTAAGTTAGTGTTGTTCAAGAGGGTTGTAAAAACAGACTTAATTTTTAATTGACATATTCTGATCTGCTTTTATGAAGGCCTAAACAATTATTTATTTATCTATCTTTTTATTTAGGGTGCAATTTTCTTGGAAGGGATAACAGTTAAATGTGTGACCCAAGTGACAACGCAACCAAAGTTAGGAGGAATACAGCAAAAATGTCAGCAGTTCTGTGGATGGGAAGGGTATGAGAACATTTAGAACTTGTATTTATACTATATAGAAATAACTGTTATGTTTTGCAGAAGGACACAGCTCATTGTAAAAATAAGAAAAAAAGTAACCATTTTTGGATGAGTTGCTTATAAAATAAAGCAAACCTCAAACACACTAGGCAGTGAAACAGCGTTGCATTGTACTATGAAATGGAATCGACTGTTGATGTTAAGAAACAAAATTCTAGAATTGCTTTCCCATTGAGATAACAAAATGTGCTCAGATGAATTATTGCTGTGCAAATTCCACATTTAACCTTGTGTAAAATTTAATGCTTGCTCAAGCGGTAGATTTATTTATACAACTGCTATTTCACTTCAGTATTGAAGTGTTATACTCATTTTTATAGCCAACTTGAATTTGGGTCCAATGTTAATTAGAATATTGGTTTTAATGTCTCTGATTCTGAACTCCTTTCTGAAATGGATCATCCAGTGAATTGCTCACAGTGATTCCTAACTTTTTGATGCTTATAGTTCTTCTACTGCCTTGTAATTTTAAATTAATTTTAACTTCTAAAGTTAAAACTTCACAGTTCCATGTAATTTAGTCGCAAATACCTTTTTTCTTATCAGATAGTCATTTGATTTCTCATGCGAAATACTTTTTTGGTGAAGATGTTCTAACTCAGCGTTAACCTTGCAACAAGTCTGATTAAAAAGTGTGACTTCAGTGTAACGTAAGAAATGTTTTTCCTTGTGTGACTGTTTATTTCAGAATGTTAATAAACATGGTTATTTTCTTCTAGATCTGGATTCCCTGGAGCGCAGCCTGTTTCCATGGACAAGCAAAATATTAAATTTTTGGAGCAGAAGCCATACAAAGTTAGCTGGAAAGCAGACGGCACTCGGTAAGTTCATTTTAAATTAAGGAGAAACATACAGTAAATCAGGTAGATAGTTTGTGTTTTCTCAGGAAAGTGAATTTGCTAGTTTGAAGGACAAAGCATAACAACAGAACTAGATCCAGGGATTAATTGTTTTTTCTGTCTTGGTAACCCAGCATTTGCTAAAGTTTGCGGTCAAGTTTCTTTTTAGCAACTGTTCTGCAGACCAACTTCAATCTAAGTATTATTCTTCTCTGTAACCCTTGCCTGTCTGTCAGCCAGGACTTGCCAACAAGGTCTTAGAGCAATCTTAGACAGCAGTAAGAGTTAGTTAAGCTGAAGGCTTTATTTATAAAACCTAAATTAAAACTTCTAACTGATCCTTCAGAAGCTGGTGGTATTGGAAATTTTGTAGGGTTTTTTGATTCATACTGTAATTCTTTGTTCAAACTTGTAGTTCATGTCAGCTAAAGAGTTAATAGTTTTATCTTACCTCACCAGCAGCAGTGGGTGTTGGCCAAGTGGTGTAAGTCCCCACCTGTGAAGCGGCTCCTCCTCTGAGGACGCTGGTTCCAATCCTGGAGGAACTCGCTGTCACCGTCCGAGCTGCTCGGCCGTGGCAAGATGAACCTCAGGAGTAAAGGGGGGGGGCCAGTTCCACGCACACTGTGCCTCACCTAAAAAATCCACTGTGCAGGCTTATCCCAAAAAATCTTCATTCACAAAGTCTAGTCAACAACAACAACACCTCACGAGTTCTCTAACATCCATTGTAGGGGGTTGCCTTTTTTTAATAACGAACTACAACCTGACTGGACTGACTGGATGTCTTAAGTTTTTCTTGCATTCTTTATTTTGTTAGGTTTGCTATCTTTAGTAATAGAGTGGAGTACCCTAGGTAATGAAAACCCTGGAAAATGTATGGAATTGGATGTCTTAGGAGAATTACCAAGTGGCTCCACATGGAGTCAGTCAGTATTCAGCACAGTTAAGCCAGGACGATGCTGTCTCCTGTAAAAAAACCCAAACAATCCTTTATGTGTTTGTGCTTATGAGTTTGTGCTTCAGGGGTTTATTTCTTGGGCAGAGCATGGTGTGAGAAAGGTCAAAATAAACTTATATTCAGTATGGCATAAAAAACGGGTGGGAATATTTGGCTCACTAACATTGGCTGGCTGTATACACAAGCACTTGGGTAATGCAGTGCAGGTGTTCCCAGGATAGGAAGTTACAGCAATGTGGTGTCAGGAGATCAGGGCAGGTTCTTAAGAGCAGCATGGAACATTCAGAAGCTTCTGAACCTGAACAACTAAACTCAGCCAACTTAAATGGACCTGAAGAGTTTTTCTTTGTCATATCCCGTGTTATTCATTTGGAAAATTGAAGTCTTATGGAATATTCTGACTTTCTTACTCAAATGTATGGATGGAATGCGTATATTTTGAGTACTCAAACAATTATATAGAAAATAGTAGTGCACCTGGAGGAGTGCTTTTTGTGAAAGAAATTAAAGTGTACATGTAATTTTTTGTAGGAATTCTCAGTATTTTGAACGGTTTATCCAGTGTTTTAGAATGGTGGCAAAACAGAATAGAACTGAGTTCTTTTAAATTTTTTCAAAACATAATAATCTTAGTTGATTTTGGGGATACACAACCTGATAGGTATATTCAGAGAAGAAAATGCAACTACAAAGATCCAGTATCAATAGATTTGAGCTGAAGTGATGTGAAAGAGTGATTAAAGATGGAAACCTGAGCTATTACTTGGACATTTAGATACTGTGCATGGTATGTACCCTAATCAACAATGAAAAATGATAGTTTTTACATTGGACATGCTTCTAGTTATTTAGTTATTCTCCAATGATCCAGACTCCATATGCAGTTAAACAGATTTTCATTAATTATTCAGAAAGCTTGTGTTGACAGGCGTGACCTTCCTGAGTTTAATATTAAGACATCAGTTAGTGAGACCCATTTATGGATGCTCTGCTTGCTTTATCTGGAGATGAAGCCCCTGTCATCGGATATCTCTGAAGCTATTCCATTATATTCCAATAGCTATATAGCTATTAGGTACAGCAGTCTGGACTTTGCCTATTAGAATATTATTAGGCTTGCATGTGCTATTTTTTTTGTTTGTTTGTTTTGTTTTCTCTTTTTGCTTAAAAAAGCACTACAGTTTCACAGACCTGATTGGACTTACAGAAAAGCAGAGGCATAACTAATAACTTTCTATTATACCATCTCACTGAAATAAACCACTTCCAGTTAATAGCAGTATTTGCTCAACTTAGCCAAACTTCTGTAATTTCATCATTGTTACATACCTGAATTTTATTCCTGCAGCAGTAGTTTTCTCTAGAGGTTTCATGACTGAAGCCTTTGTTTGTACGTTGTCTTAACTGATACACAGTAATTTCACTGAGGGCTTTTATTTTCCTCCAAAAGCAGTTGCTATTCCTAGATTTCAACTGGAGCTGAAGTTTCACTCTTCTGGTTTAAGAGCTGTATTGTTGTTGGTTTTGTTGTTGTGGTGGTGTTTTTTTGGTGATTTTTTTTTTTTTTATTGTTGTTTGGTTGCTTTTTTTTCAGTGGTAGAACAGTGCATGTTTTCTTGATTTCTTAGTATTATATTTTTCTACCAGTAATTTTATAAAAATAAAATGTATTTCCCTAAATAAAAGAGCACTGTTTATCATCTTATGTTAACTAAACATTGTGAAATTGGTTAGTTAAATTCTTTGACAGTAATTCTATAAAATATTTTGAAGACATTTTCTGGAGTTTAGTGTATATTTAAAAATGTGTGTTTTGGGTCAGAATTTATCCTCCTCCATTCTCTTGGAGCTTTGAGTTCAAAATCTTTTGACTTAGCCTTGCTTAGTCTGTCCTGCTTTGAAGAGTTTTTTGTGCCCACACTGTGGTCTTGTTCTGTACCTGGTTTCCAGGGTTCTTGTTTCATGAGCATCATCAGGGCACACCTCCCTGTTTTTACTCTAGCTTGCCTTCTGGAGCATATTTGCCCCAATGGAAAAATTTGATATGAACAAATACTTCTCCCTTCCTGTTTAAAGATGTCTACTTTTTCGTCTTTGGTTTAGTGAAATGAACTTTAAATTAAAAGATCTGTGAAGCTCACTTAGAATTGGTGCTCTTTAGTAAAATACTTCCTTTGTACCAGCTGTTTGGGTGTCTTTAATACTATGTGCAAACTCATTGTGTTTTGGGAAAAATTACGTCTAAAACCGTATTGTTTTAAATTATTATTATTATTAAAAATAGTCACTGAGTTCTGCAGCTATTCTGTCTGGTTTAGTGTAAATTCTATCCTGTGTATTTATTGAAACAATTGTCAAACCTCTGGTGTCTTATAAATAATGCTAATCTATTCATAAGGCACAGAAACCCAAAGGGCAAATTTCCCAGAACTAAAATCTCGCCTTTTGGCTTTGTTGAGATGAAATATAAGTTGTATGATAACAGTAGCTACAAGGTTTTACAAAAATCTCCAATTTTACAGTGCTGTGTTTCTGAAGTAGTAGTTACTATCTGAATAAGGTGGTTGTAACAGTATGTTCAAGGTATTACTGTATGACTGTATTATCAGCTTGGTACTGTAAAATGGTTAACCCATACAGGTAGTGGCTTGCTGTATCCCTTCATATGTATCTCATTAATACTATTTGGAGCAGATGCTTGTTCTAATGAGTGGAGCTGAATGTTCAGACAGGAGTAGGGTTGGTAAAGTAATGAGATACTAATTTTGAAAAAAGGACTGTTACCACTAAGAATAATAAAAAGCTTTAAAAATGTCTGTGGAATAATTAACACAATGAAACAGGACTAGGTTTTAAAATGGTAAAATGTGACCTGCACTAAATGGAACCTATTAAGGGGTGTAAGTTATTTTCCTGCATTTGTATGAGTACCTTTTTTATTTTTCACATCTGTATGCATGCAATTTTAGTAAAAAATAATAAATATGGTCATAATACTATGGCTGTTCAATTATGGTAAGGCAGCTATTTAAAAAAATTGCAGAACAGGTCGCTCTTGCCAAAGACTATTAAATTCAGAAAAGATTCATGTAAGTTTGATGGCTTGCAGGTATTTAAATGCAAACAAGTAGATACAAAATGTAAAACAGCTCTTGGAGAATTGCTGCTAATTATCTAAAAGGTGTTTAACAAAACAGAAACATCTCTGAAATTGGTTATTTTTTTCATTATTAACAAATTACGTTTTCGAATAAAGACCTGTTGCCTAAATAAATCTCATTTTGTTGATATCATAATACAAAATAAAAATAGTAAAGCTACAGTTTACTGTATAATAAAACTGGTGGGCAATTTTTTGATTGTTAAATCTAACTTATTTGATTATCTTGAATATATCAACCAATAAAGATATCTATATAAAATATTGATTTATATTGCATATAGTCCTTTTGATTTCATTACTGTATTATGAAACTTGTGATAGCTTTCTAGGTTTCTCTAGTTCAGCTTTTCATAAAAATTGATGTAAATTTCTGTTTTTTTGAAGAACCTTAAAATTATTGGCAGTTGCAGCCTCTTCAGGAATAGATGTGTGGTCCTTACTTGAAGAAAATCAACTTGGCATGTTTTAAGATAATTTTTCATGCATATTCTTAAACCTTGGTGACAAGGTTGAAGTTTCCCCCTGAATTTTCATGGCTCAGTACTTCTTATTTCCTTATACATGATGAGATGAAGCTTATATGCTTAACAGAAATTGCAGATTCCTAATATAAGAAGTTATCCAAGAGTCATTTGGTGCAGAGTAATTTGTGAAAAAATGATAAAATGATCACTGCTAAAGAACAGCTGAAAGACAGGTTGGGTGTTTGTTTTTTGTGAGTGGTGTGTTTTGTTTTGTTTGTGTTTTGTTTGTTTGTTTTTGTTTGGGTTGTTTTAGCCCAAAATTAGGTGATAAGGAAGCAAAATGGGTGCTTCTCTCTGTAAAGGATTAAAGACAAGATTGTTGAATGTGTTCATGGAAACAATATTATCCCTGAGAGACAGGAGGAAGTTATAGAGAAAGGTGGCTTAATAATGAGAATGAAGGAGGACTAAGACCATTGGAGAGTAGTACTAATGCAATTAAACAACAAATCTATGCACTTGAGATCTCATTATTAAGAACAAGAGACCAGCTTGTCATGAAAGCAGATTTAGAGAATGGAGAGATTGTCTTCTGGGAGCAAAGATATTAATGTGGAGTTGAACTTGAAGGGTGCTCCACTGGGAATGAAAAAGAAGTCATAGATTAATTTTTTGATTGGTACAAATGACATGACCAGATTCACATGGATGTTGAGTTTTATGCGCAGTATGGGGAAGTGCCTGTAGTGGAGGTTTAAGCAATTGTTAGGGGATTCTTTCTTAGTTTAGGGGAGGGGGACAAAAATGTAGGATGTTAAGATTTTCAGACGTTTTCAGAAATTGTGCTAGCATGAAAGTTAAGGACTGTTAATCACTGAAAAGCATTTGTGAGTAGAAGAGATTTTCTCAAGGTATGAATACTCCCTTCCTGGGAGCCTTGCCTTCTGCCTCAGATAGCTAGTGAGAATGTGAATTGAGTTTTGAGTGTCTTGTCATTGGATCATATTTAGGGTTAACACATGTTATGGTCTTGGAGTAGGAAGGAACATTTGCCTCCTAATCATGGGATGGGGTGAAGAACCCACACAAGAATCATCTGGTCACCTTTAAGCATACCTTCCTTTCCTTTCTCTTCTTCCTCTCCCCACTTATCTTAAGAAATAGACCTCAGTATTAATCAGTTTTGCGCCATTGGTTGGTAGTTCTGTCTATCCCCTTCCTCTGTGGTGGTGGCATATTTCAGTGGTGAGAAACTTTAAAGAACAGAGGTTTGACGTGTACTGAATAGATTTTTCAGGACCAAAAGGATTTTTTAATAGGAGTAACAGGTTTCTGAACAGCTGGGCTTAATCCAAGTTATTTGATTCCAAGTTAAATGAGCTTTATTCAAATCATGCTTATGTAACTATCAGCAATGGACAAAGCCTCAACCGGTAATTATACATCATTTGTGTGTGTAGGAGAGCCACTCTTCAGGCATTTGTTATTATGTTTATTGAATGTTTCAAAGAAGTAGTTGTAAGGGGGTTTCTATTGTTATTTGCATGAACTTATCAAAATGGGATGGTACTTAAAGGAAGAGATTTGGAACAAAGCAACCTTAGTTAAAAGATTAAAGTGACTGTTGCTAGTCCACTCCGATCTCTGCGCTGTGTTGTCTTATGCTGTGTATTTAAGGTGTTTGGAAAGAAATGCAGATTTTTGTTTACATGACATAGTCCCTCGTGCTCCTTCTTTATAGTTATTTTAGGGAAAAAAGTTTACCCATTTTTAAACTAGTTCTACCTCTGTAGCTGGAAGAATTTTGGTTTAAGACAAGTCTGCAGTCCATGTGGAATTTATTGCACTGACTTTATTTAGAATAATATACTTTACTGGAGATAGCATTTATTTTGGCTGGAAACTGAAGTTCTTCAAGTTACTGAAACAGTTGTAATAAAGCTGTTACTCCCCTCCAGTCAAGATTAAAATCTATGAGTAAATAAATAGCTTTCACAGACTACAGTGCTAGGCAGTTGTTAGGAACCTGTCGGTTAACTTTGAATTGTATAATGATAACTTAATGTCAGAAGCTTCTGCAAAAGTATATGCCTCTGGATTAGAATGTATAAACTGCCTTTCTAATGATAGCTGAAAAGAGCAGTCCATAGATGTTAAGCACTCTGAACAGCATTCCGCTTAATTTTCTAAAAAGCAGAGACCTAATTAATGGTTTTATTTTGTGTGTTTAGGTAGGAGGGGAAGAGGAGATGGGATGGGAAGGCAGGAATGATGTGTTTTGACACTAGAAAGTTGGAGGTTTAGGAGCCAAGAAGTGAGTTGTTCGCTCCATGTCTTAATAATCCTGTATGGTTGTGTTAAGCAGTAAATTTAGGATTACAAGATTGATACCAGTCTGTTTTCTGCATCATTAGAACCCCTAAGTATGCTTAACTTGAGTTTTCATTTGAGAGTGAAAAAATAAAACTTTGATAAATTGAGTTTGGATTAAAGGCACTTTCAGTTTGTTCAGCAGTTGCACTCTCTATAGGTGAAGACATTGCAGCTCAGGGCGAAGAGGCTCCAGTACACGCTGCCCTCATCTTCTCCACCTGTAGACGTGTCCTTTTCTCCTGTTTCACCTATTGTACAGGGAATGAGAGCAGGCCTAGACTTTGGCTGGCAGACTGACCTTGACAGCAGAAAAGGAGCTGTCAGGTTCTGATAGCCAGACTCCTGGGTATCACCAGATAACTTGTCAGTTTTGTTTTGCTATTAATTAGGAGCCAGGAGGTGTCTCTCTTGACCGGGAGGGAGACTGTAGGTTGAAAGAGGCAACACAGAGTGTCAAAAGGTTAGACTCATATATGGAACCATTTGGTATAAAAATGGATCAATAAAAATATATAAATATAAAAAAACCCATGTGGTATAAAAATATGTTGGGTTTTGTGGGAATTTTTTTTGGGATGGTGATGGTGTATTTATATATTGGTTACTAAGACACATCCGCATCACTTTGTTGCTTCTCCATTTCCTAATGTCTTGCTTTTAAAATCATTGAATCAATGTAGAGAAATGAATAAATAGGTGTGACAGAATATGTCATCCCTCACCTGGATCTAGATTGACTTGAATGGCCAAAGAAAGTATTCTTTCTCTAGGTTGTAGTTTCTCATTTATGTGTGCCTGGGGTCTTTGAAAAGTACTGCCTAACTGAGTATTCGTATATAACTATATGAGTATTTGGACAGATTGTCTTCTAAGCAAGCTCTTTTCTTTATTTATAGATAGTTGATGCATTAAAATGCTTATTAAGTAGCGTGTGCTATGAATAATAATCTTAGAATATTAAACTGCAGTCCTAAAATGTTCCAATTAGATCAAGATAAATGGTGTGCTTGAATGTGTACCTGATGTTCAAGCGACCAATATATCTGATTACTGGTTTATTTATTTATTTTCCTTTCCCCCAGACTGCTTTTAATAGTGGAACAATGCATCCTGTGCTGCTGGGTTTTCTGGGGAAGGATTACAAACACATCCATGAAGCGTAACAGCTTAAGCTCCTTTAGGGAAGAATGACAGTGGGTTTGTGAAGTTTAACTGTACAGATATCTAGGGCAGCCCATTCTCTTGGAGCTGTCTTCTATTACGTGAGCACGAATGGCAGTCTGTTCCGAGGCTTGTGCCAGTGATGCAAACAGAATTGATACATTCTGGCATAAATCTTTCCAAAGTTCAGGGAATCTCCTTTTTCAAGACTGTGTTACTCTTTTCTTGATTGCTACATCTCCCTCTGTGAGAGACATTATGTTTGTCTTGGTTGGAGAAAGAAGGAATGTAACTACTTGTCATCCGATACTATTTTTTTTCTTATGTATTTATATATTCTTTTTTTAGCCTGTTGCATCAGGCATGAATTTCTCTCTAAGCCTGCAAGATATTTTCTGGAGATGGTAGGGTCAAACAAGTTCAAGTAGAATTGAAGATCTATCTGAAATAAATAATGAAGATAATAGTAACAATAATACAAATTATGAAATAATTCAATTGTTCAATCAAGTTTGAGATGTGATTTGTTCCATTAATCTTACAACTTTTTTACTTTATTAGGAGGCATGATGCTAGTTGCTACACTTAGGCGTTTTTCCATGGTCCTTAGTGTTACGGTTGTTTCCTTTATTAAAAAACTGATGTCTCTGTTACTGTATCCCAGTACATCTCTATTACACTGTATCCCTGGTAAGGGGGTACCAAAAAGTTGTATAATGATGCAATATTATTTCTATCTTTGGTATTAACCTGTCAGTTATGTGACCTAATGCTGCTTGCTGGTTTGTTTTTTTTGACTGCAACTGCATTTCTTTACTCTCACTGACCACTGAACAGTAGCTGCAATGTGAGGTTTCTCAGCTGACAGAGTAAATTTAGAACCTTGTAAGGGTGGGTAACTGTGGTCACATCTCTTCCTGCTTCTGGTATTTTTTAGATATCAAAGCTTGCATTGTTTATTACTGTAGTTTTGGGCATCCTGAAGATTTCTGTAGTAAATGCCATCTGCAGATCCACTGCATCACTTTTGATGATGTTCAGGGCCATAACAGTCATAAAATATCTTCTCTGGACCTTGGTTTGTTAAGGGGAGCAAATTAAAAAGGAAACTTGCCTTCAGAATTTAAAGGAGAGGGGAGGCAGGCAAGAACAGCAAGATTTTGATGCGCAGGAGACTGAACAGCTGTATAAACTGTGTGCTATCTTTGATCCTACATGGTGACTTGCACACAGTTAAGCCATATGGAGGGAATACCATCATAACAAATTGTGTGGAAATTTAGTTCTTTGTTCTCAAATAAGCAGGGTGAATTAATGGATATCAATTCATGGATGCCTCGAGGTCTTTAAAAGACATGTTGGTGTGACACTTAAGGACATGGTTTAGTGGTGGACTTGGCAGTGTTAGGTTTGCAGCTGGATTCAATGATCTTAAAGGTCTTTTTGAGCTTAAATGATGCTGTGAATATCAAAATTAATCATAGCCCTTCCATTGTGTTATGTGAGGTGATCAGTAAGGCTAGGAAATTATTTTTTTCCATATTAGCGTTTAGTCAGGGCAGCGATATATTGAACAAGTGATTCAGACCATGAGGCTGAATGTTGGAAACCTGATTTCTCATCAAATTAGGTGTTGGCATGGCATATGCACTAGGATAACTTGCTTGACTGTAGCATGAATATTGGAATGCATTCATTTTGTTTCAGAAAGATGCAAAATAAAATACGAGGAGTAACATTTTATTTTTGTAGTAGCTCAAGGATAAAAAAAAATTGTTGCAGAGTTTAGAAAAATCACTACAGGATTGTTAAGATAAATTCAGGGTTACTGCTGAATCTGCTGCAGATACCCAGGCTGATCGGAGTTGTTGCTGTGAGCACACTTGAACATCTAATGCAAGCTGAGTGCTTGACCTCTGTAAGAAGAGTTTAGCCAAGATAGTTTTAAAGCCTTAGGGAACTGATCGTTTCACCCCAAGAAGACACCTTACAATTGTGAAAGTTAACCAGAGGCTGAACTCTTTTGAGGATGGAGAATTGGTGGAGAATTTTGAAGTGACAGATCCAGGTGATCGTGAGCATACTAAGAGATATACAAGACACATTTCCTTCTAAACAGCATTATGATGAAAAGCCTTTGCTTTAAATTTAAAACATTGCGATTGTAATGAGAGATTAAAAATAGATCAGTAATGAAGATTTTCTTTGTATAATGACAGGTTTTGTTAAATTAAGGGACGTAGTTAATAGAAAGACTGAGGAACAGTCTGCAGTATTAGATGAGGAATGGCATTTCCTCTTGAGTTTAATCAACCATTTTGGTAGGAGTTTGAATAATGGAAAATGTGTGTGTGTGCTTTTTTTTTTTTTTTTAGCCTAGGAATACTAGTAGATGCCATGCTGGTGGACTTCAACAAATTTTTGACTTTTTAGTAGATTGAGGCTAAGAAATTTATTAGAATAGGTAAAGAACCGATTGAAAGAAAATGGCAGTGGATGGTTTTGGAAGAAAATACATAACAAGCCACAAGTGGAGGTCCTGAATATTAATTTTGTATTTGTACTTAGAAATTTGAAACAGAACCCAAATATCTTCTGACAAAAAAATGAGGGAGACAAGCCATTGAATTCACTGAGGAGCAGAATAATAAAACTGGAAGAATATTTTGTAGTAGAAAATGCAAGGTCATGAATGAGAAATACTGAAGCTGGAGACTGTTAATTGGAAATGACTGTCAGTCAGAATCTAAGGGATTGTTTGGTTTAAAATGCTGTGGAGAGTGTTGATGGCAGACTTTAACCTAGAAATATGTGAGACAAATATGAAGTTAGCAGACTAACTTCCAAAAGCCTGTTTGTGTGGTTTTAAAAAATCATTTAAAATTTGAACTGTCAAGTCAAATACAAAATTCTACAATACCTTATGTGTAGTAAGCAGTGTTTCTTCCTGGTTGATGTGCTGTGTACTTGTGCAAATGAAAACAAATACAAGGTTGGAGAAGGTGTTTATGACAGCTGTCAGTGTGCTGATTAAAAAGACATTGCTTTCCTTCTGTTTACGCGTTAAAAATAATAATTTAAATCTTCATGTAAGTTCCTGTGTTAGTGTCCCTGTATTCAGGCTTTGTCATCCTTCAGGAGACAGACTTTGAAGCAGTGACCATTGCTAGCAGCAATTAATAGAAGAAAGCAAGCTGAGCATTCCTCAATTTATCAGGACTTCAGGGTGGATTGCTCCATCTGCTACAAGCCAACTTCAAACTTGTCTAATTTAAACTTACTCTAGATCTGGCACAGTCTGGATTTGGGCCAGGACATGGAACTGCAGCAGCTTAGTGACACAGATAGATGATCTCCTACTGTCAGTGCATAGAGTGCAGTCATTAATTTTCATTCTTCTGGCCTTCTCTGCAGAGTTTGGCCAGAAGTTGATGCTTTCTTGCCAGGAGGGAGTGGCAGGGTCCAAAGTAAAGTACTTAAGAGGCTTCACCTCATCTTAGGTGACCGATCTACAGAGTGGCGACATGCTCATGATTTTTAAGTGTTGCCAATAGTAAAAGGAAATTGAGGAATTAAAAATCATATCTGCAGCAGGCTTTTGTTTTTGCCTCTGTGTCAGCGAACATATTAGTGATGCTAATTGCTCTTTGGAGTTGGATAATGCTTATTTGTGTGGGAGGGCAGCGCTTTCACAAGACTGAATTCTAGGCTGTGTAATGAACTCACTTGGGAATGGAGAGCTGCTGTGTATTTTGTGCTCAGAGTTGACGGAATTTCTTGAGTTTTGCATTCCTTAATGTGATAATACAGACACAGGCATATTTAAAAAGGAGGATGAATAAAAAGCAGCAACAGTGGTACTGTGTCAAAATAAATCTTCTTTGATATACCCTGTCTAAAGAAATACTGTGGGGCAAAGAAAGCTCCTAGAGGAGCTGAATTTTTAAGCTTCCTTTAAGACTATATTTCTAACCAGTTTGCTACTTCCAGATTTTTTTCAGAAAATTACTTTTGTGCTGAACTCAGACTCAGAAGATGAGGTCATAAAGTCTGAGGAAGCTGTGCTATATTTTTATATTATATTTAATGTTTTAAAACTCCTAAAAAGCACAAAATTAACATATGGAACTTTATTGCTAAGATGGTTTCTGTGATTTTGGCTGAGAAGTTAAGCATAGATAAGGCACATGATAAAATTGAAGTCAGAGGCAAAACTGTGAACTTCTAAGAGTTCAGTTTTACTGTAAATACGTTTTTGGCAAGCATTACACCATGGGTAGTGATGTAATGTGGTGGGGGGTATTTTCAAAGCCAGTTTTGTGAATCCTGAGAATCTGGGAAACAGGGTAGAGTTGTTCTGGTGGGTACAGTGTTAGATTTGGAGCTTGGGAGATACAGTTCTATTTTTGTTCCTTAATGACTCAAGGTTATGGGACACCAAGTAATTTGTCTTATTTTGCATTGAATAATATTTTCCTGAAATGTACTTTCAAATTTAATGGTGAAAACTGGTAAACATCTACATGGAGAAACCTCCATTTCTAACTTAACATTTTCATCGTAGCTCATGTCAGCTTCAAAATTGTGTAAAAGCGAAAAAATCACCATCACCACCAAAACAAACTCAACTGAAAATGGAAGTCTAATAAAAATCATTCTTTTAGTACATGTTTGGGGCCCAGCTGATGTAGACCGCATGAACAGGATATATGTGGAGGCAAATGAGCCTTTGAAAGAGTTGTATATATTTGAGTGTGCTAAAAGTAATTGATTTCTGAAGATTTGGTGGTTGGCATTTTTTAAAGATTAACATTATTAGTACTCTGTTAGGTGGTTTGGAGATCTGCCTGTCTAATGCCAAGAGCTGTAATTATTTGCTAATGAAATTTCCTTCCTATTTCCTGAATTATCATGTTAATACTAACGCCCAATTAGAATTAATAATGGACCTTGCCTCAGGATTTGAAGTGAATGGAAAGTAGCTTCTAATGAAACTTTAGATTTCAGCATTTCTTTGACTAGATATTTTATCTGCTGGGGAGCTTAATTTATGTGGACAGTGTGAGACTTTTTAACTCATTTGTCAGAACTTCTGTTTCAGTGGAAACTGGCTGGACTGACAGTTTGGAGAGATGATGTTTGTAGCTCAAACATGATTCTGTACTTCCACATTTAGTTTTCAAAGGTGAATAAGCAGTTCTGTAATTGCTCTTATTGCTGCTCTGCTTCTGCTTTTTTATTTGTCGAGTTTTACATTCAGATCAAGCCATCTAAAATAGGACCATGTTATCCTGTGTAGTTGCACAGAATCTAAAATAATGAGGCCTGGTCACTAACTGGAGCTTTTGGGTGCTCACACAATAGCTGTAATAGCAAGTAGCATTTGCAGTGGGCAGTACAGTGCCTGACATTTTAACTCCTATGTTCTGGCCCTGGTGAATGTATTTGAGAAATCATGGCTTTTCTTTCTTTTCCTATGTGGTGTTGCCCGAGAGTGTGCTCTGTATACTAGTCTAAGTGCTTATCTGCTAATACCAAACTTGTTTTTTTTTTTTTTTTTTTTTAAATTTCACTAGCTCTCTGAAGTAAAATACAGAATCATGCAAATCATAGAATGGTTTGGGTTGAAAGGAATCTTAAAGTTCATCTAGTTTCAACCCCCTACCATGGTAAGGATGTCACACACTTGGTCAAGATGCTCATGGCTCCATCCAACCCAGCCTTGAATACTTCCAGGAATGGGGCATCCATAGTTTCTCTGGGAAACCTGTTCTGGTGCCTCATCACCCTCTGAGTTATATAATTGAGATTCCTGGTGATCTTTACTTGCTAATCTTTGCATTCAGTTGTAAGACTTAGCATTGTCCCTCTTATTTAGGATTTATGGTCTAAACAACTAACACTGACAAATTTAAAAAAGAGAGAGATATGTAACATTAGTGCTCTGGTTTGAAAGAGAAGGGATCTTGCCACTAGTGGTTGGTGAGGTGTCCAGCTACCAACTTCTAAGTAAACTTCTTTAGATTTTATTTTGAGTGAAAGATCTAGAGAAAGTGCTGGTATGTTCATTTTGATATTCAGGTAATAGATTTTGAGAAAATCTTCCATATGTTGTCCGAACCTGTAGACTTTTTAGGTGGCTGAAAACAAAATGTTTTACTGTTTGTATTTTGGGTTTTTTTCAAAGCAGTTGAAAGATCACTTATACCACATGTATAATGAAGATGGAAGTATGTTTTTTTTTTCAAGTGCTAGATCTTGTGAAGCATTAGATGCTATTTTGTCATTGAAGCAAGTTATACTGAAAGCTTGTGCTCAAACCAGCAGTGAATATGGGAGTGCAGAGATTGCTGTCTAAGTTTATTTATAAAATAAAATTGAAGTAGGGTGCTTTTATTTCTGTTATTTACACACATCTTCTTTCCTTCCCTTGGATTCTTTTATTTTTGAGAAAAATACTACTTGCTCTTTATAGTTTGTTTTAGTTTTGAACAAATAAGTGTGGTTTGAAAAATTAATGTTGTCTGTAGAGTATTCTTGCATCTGAAGAACTGGTGCCACATTTTTTAATTTAGTGTATATTGAATTTTTTTTTTCATAAAGCATCTCATGTACAGCTTTCAGCTCTTCTAATGTTGCATTGATTTAATCTACTGCCCCCTCTTAGGTTTTCTGCTCATATCTGGCTTTGTTCTTCCCCAACTGATTTGTAGCATCTTGAAGTACTCATCTTGTGTGTGGAGAAACAGTAGTCGAGCTGATGTATGGTGAATTATGATTATAGTCATAATACTGAAAGTGTTTATTTAAGCTGCACAGGGGATCCTGTGCTCCTGTAATCAGATTCTGATTTCTAGAGGGAAGATCTGTGCAGGCAACAGGACAGCTGCCTGTGTAGACCATATTTACCTTCAGGGCTTGGATGGAATGCTTGCTTCTTTTTTTTGACAGCAGAGAGCCTGTGGGCATTACTTGGAAGAGCAGTGGTGAATTTTAGAAACAACTACTGATAGCTTGTTATTTCTTTATAATTGGGACTTTCGAAGGGGAAATGAATAAATTATGAAAAGTATTATTTCCCCCAATATGTCCAAAGACTTTTGCAAGTATGAAAAGTTCTTTTCCGAATGAGTCTTCAAAATATGCTTGGTTGCTTTCACAATATTCTGGTGCAGATGGTGAAACTCCTGTAGTTTTTACTTTTAATCTAACATTTCTCTATTGTGTACTGTCCAAGCAACTGTACTTGGGAAGATTTGTGTCCCTTCCCTATTTTGTCATAGGCTATTAAAGAACATTAAATGTTGTGAGATTTTAGAACCTTTGAACTATCTTGACAGTAGTGCTCCTACTTTCTTTCTTTTTGGTTTTCTGTGATTTCAACTTCTTTTACCAAATAAAACCTCTATAATAACTTGTGCTTTTAGCATGGGTGAAATGAATGGATCACTGAAAGAATGAGCTCAGTATAGGGTCACGCTCTTAGTTTTGGTGTAGAACACCAGCATGGTCAGTTATGGCATGATCAGGCATCAGTTTCTTTACAACCATTCAGGTGATATTTTGTAAAACTGGCATAATTGAGGTTTGGTTGAGACACTGAACTTTGACTTACTTTGGATTTTGACTGTCAGCGACACCTTTCACTAGACCAAGTTGTTCAAAGCCTCATCCAATCTGACCTTGAACACTTTTAGGGATGGGGCATTCTCAGCTTCTCTGGGCAATCTCTTCCAGTGCCTCATCACCCTCACAGAGAAGAAGTATACTCAGCACCTTTATTAGTTCTCATTCACTACCAGGTTGTTGACTGTTGCATCTGGCCTTTGATACTAGTTTCCACTGGAATTTCTTCAGTTTCCTGTCCAATGTGCTCCTAGGCTCTGCACAAGTTCGAGAAGAACTTTGTCAGCACAACTGCCTTGTTATTCTTCCCAAAACTCTACTTTAGTACTCTTGTTGTAAAGATTAAAGAGACCTTTACAAAGGTAACTTAGGTGTGTTACAGCTATTGTGCTGTTTAGCATTTCTTGTGACTTTTTGCCTTTTTTGTCTTTTTTTGGTCTTTCTCCCCCCCCAATTTTTTCATGTATTTTTTATTTTTTTCCCATCTATTTGTTCAATGTGTTTTCTTTAAACAGGGTGTCACCTTTATAGAACAATCTTCTGTGGTATTAGCACATAGAGGTCTAAATTAATGACTTGGACTCCTAAGCGTTGTTATAATTTAAAAAAGAATTGTAGAAAATTCATGTCTGCAACTGAAACAAGTTCACAAGCTACTGGTGATAATGTAGTAAGGTTTGGAGTTTTCTTTGTGTGTAGTATGAGAGAAATGTACCATGGTAAAATTTGTTGTAATGAAAAAAAATATTTTAATGAAAAGTGTTTTAGTAGTTGGCTGAGTCTTTTCAATTCTGCAATGACAGATAACGAGCAACAGAGAGGAGGGAAGGGTGGTTCTTTTGAATGAAACTCTGCAGATTTATACCTAGCAAGGTTATGGTCCACTTAATAAAAGGAAAGCTGTTTTCCTTTTCTCGATATCTAACTGAATTAGTCTCATGTACTTCTTACAAAATTAAACCCCTTATTTTAATAGACTTTCAGGGATAATTTCAGCTGGGCACAGCAAAATTCTTATCTATCTGTATGTATTCTGAATTTTTATGTTTGAAATATTTTCTTTATAATTGCATTTAACTAGATTATCTGTTTTCCTGATGCAATAGGCTTAAACTTTTGAGTGTAAAAAAGTTCTTTTAAAGTGCTTAATATCTGTCATGATTGCTTGTTTTTAGTACGTAGTACAAGACAAAATAGTAGAGATTTTGAGGATATACTTTTACCTATATTATCTTAACATTGCCCTTGCAGGTACATGATGCTGATTGATGGCAAGAATGAAGTTTATATGATTGATAGAGACAATTCCATTTTTCATGTATCTAACCTAGAATTTCCATTTCGTAAAGATCTTCGCGCACATCTGTCAAACACTCTTCTGGATGGGGTAAGGAGCATACTGCATAACTGTTGTAACAATTCAATGTTGTTTGCTTTTGTTCATAAGGCCAAAATTTCAGCCCTGGATTGGTGAATCATAGGATTTCAGGAGGAATATAGATTGAGTGAGTGGCTGAATGTGGGAATTGCGTTTCATAAGAAATGACTTACCTACAGAATAGCAGTGGTGACTGCTCAGGAGGGAGCTTTCTGTCTTTGAAATAAATCAAGGTGTTGAGATGATGTTCCCTGAATATGAGACTAGGCTTGAAGAGAATGTAAAGAAATTATTGCAGAACCTCATCTCTTGCTTTGTATTTTGAAACAGTAAACATGGTCTATTTCCTACAGCTCATGGAAATACTTCTAAAATTTGATACAGTTTTCATTGTGGACTTTTGTGAATTGATGTCTCTGCTTCTGTCACCTTTATTTTTAGCTGATCTGAATTACTAAATGACTTAGAAGTGGTTTAGTTTTGACTAAAACATTTTTAAATTGTCATGCTAATGTAAATTATTTAAGCTTACTAATGAACGTTTTGAGTCAATTGTAAAACAAGCTGTAAAATGTCTGTATTTGTTGTTTGAAGGCTGGGCTGAAGTATCCATGGTAAACTTTTCAGAACAGTACCCACAAAAAGAGATTATTCCTTTCTTGACCTTTTTATTTTACATTAGGAAAAGAACTTTATTAGCTCATACACTAAATACCTGTCCACGCAGATCTATGCAGTTTCCTGTTACCTTTCAGTAGCGTTGGAGGCTCTGTACATTGCTGTAACTCCTGCTTGCCGTGGTATTGAATGTCTGAGATGATCTTCCATATTGGTCTTTCGAAGCCTAATGCGCTTCTCAGATACAGGAGACCATATTGTCATTATTAGCAGCTTTCTATCCTTTCTCAGGCCTTTGATGTCAGTATTCTTCTTCTTGAATTGTCAGTTCTGTGAGTGATCTCTCTTACTGAACACACATTTACATGTGAAGCGTGCATAAATTGAATCTGTGAGGATAATTACTGCAAAGAACCATGTACAGTCTCAGGGACATAGAAGCAGATAATGGAATATTTTTCATCACCTCTGCTTCACTGAAAAATTGAGAGCATAATGCAAAAATTGCCATTCTGTCAGCTCAAAAGTGGTTGCACAAGCTGTTGTGTCTGGTAGGAGCCTCTTCAGCCAGGCAGTTTTCTAATGACATACATAATGTCATTCTTAATGACATACCTTAGGTTCCATGCTGTTGAGATAAAAAGCCTGGTACTTCTTTTTCTCTCTGCTCCTTCTAAGGTTCTTGAGAAAGGAATGGCTTGCCAATATCTGTATGGTGCAGTCGTAGGTGTTCTTGACAGAAGTGGCTGCTCTTTATTTATGAGTTCTTTTTATTTCAAAACAGATATTTTAGTAAAAGTGGCAAATATGGATGTGTCGGAAGACTAGACTACTGATACATGTGCATAATGTGGCTGTGGGGCATGGTAGAAGGTCTCTCATCTTGTGTGTTGTGTTTCCCAGATTTAAGTCTCTTGGGAATAAATTCAGTTCTTTCAAGTACCCAGGACATGAACTATAACTTTGCCTAATTTGTTGTTCTGTAAAAGTTTGACTGTTACAGTGCATTTCAGTATTCACTGACATGAAGTCAGTCTTACTGTGATCCCTCACTCCCCTGGCCCCCCCATTTCTTTTATGAAGTGGAGAATAAAATGACACTAAAAGAACAAGTACCCTAAGATAAAACTAAAACCTTTCAATGGAAAAATGCTTTTCATAGTACAGATTTCTAAATTTATTTGAATGTGGTCAATTAAATAAAAAGCTCCTGATGAAATTTTTTTTTCAGTTTAAATTCCTTTCAGCAGGTTCAGGAATAAGATTTGCCTATTATTTGAAACATCAGAACAGCTTAACTTTGCAATTGAATGTTTGTTTAATGCTCATGTCAAAGGACAATTTCCATGAACAATCCTTTACTCAGGATATATGCATGATTGATATTATTTTTTAAATCTATGAGAAGAAGAAGTTGGCCTTTTGTATATTACCATATTTTGCTAATTAGTGTTTGAAGGGCTGTTGAAGTTAATTCTTTAATTGCAACTTGAAGTAGATTTATCTCTTTCAGGAAATGAGTATAGAATGAGGTAGCCCTATTGGCATTGCTTTACAGTAATCTTAGAAAAATGAGAAGAAAGGAAAGAGAAAACAGAGATATCAATGTCATGTGGCAAGACAACTTCTGTTTTTAAGAATGCAAAAGATTAGGTCATTCCCCCAACTTTATTTGGAATGACAGTATATATGAAACTTTCATAAAGGCAATTTCCATGCATTCAGGGATCTATTAACTTGCTTTAACGGTTCTGGCGTAAGCCTTTCATGTGGTTGTCTTTGGGAATTTCAAATGCATTTATAGTTCACTTCAGGCTGAAATTACTTGCAAACAGTTCTTGCTGTGATCAGTTACATCTTGGGTGGTGACAGATATCCTGCAATACTGTATGCTCATCTCCAGCTCTTCAGTTGCAGTATTTTCTCCTGTATGGAGGAAAGTTTTCTGCAAAGCTCATTATAGCTAATTTGAGTATTACTTACAGGTGACTGGTATAATATGAATTATTCCTTTAGAAGTTAAGTGTTTTGCATGCATATTGCTATCTGAGGAATGCATAGAGTTTTATTCAACTATTTTGACTGTCGTGCAAGAAAACTAATTAGTTATTTTCAGGAGCTTTCTTGGCATTCTGCTTAGCTTTGGAACAGTTGAGTATAAAATAAAGAGGTATTCAGGCATTCTGTGGCTTGAATTACATTTTATAATTTTAATACAATTTTTTATCTTTTTTTATTTACATATAAAATATTGTTCACACTTGAAGACTTAGGATGGCCAAGAGTTCCAAAAGTAGAGAGTAAGGTAGAGATTTATTTGTTTTTGTATCAGTACAAACCTCACTTATTTGTAAGCTCTCCGAGAAATGGCATCACTTAAAACTTTTTGAGTTTGCAAAAGTTGCTGCAATATAGATTTATGCAAAATAAATTTAAAAAAAAAAGGGGGGGGGGGAAGGGTATTTTAATTCCTGAAATACAGCAGTCACTAGAATTGTGTTAATGATACATGGACAAAATGATTAAGACAAGAAAAAGGGGGGAAAGGAATAATAAGCAAATGTATTATTTTATCTGATTCCATAATCTATGTTAACCAAAAATACATTCTACAAGTGGCTGGTAAAATGAGATACTTTGCTTTGTGCAAGATTTTTGATTATTTTAAGTTCAAGTTTACTAGCTAGGTATGTGTTTTAAGGGAAAGAGTCCATGAGCCATCAGTCCAGTCTTGTACCTGTCCAGCTGAAAGGTCTAGCACAGTTGCAGTTTCTAATCTACTGTACAGTCATGTTCTGAAAAACCAGAAGATTGAGGAAAGTGACACCAGTGCAGTGTTGCCAGGTGGTGTTGCAGAAACTGATCACTGGAGCTTGTTCTGCAGGCGCACAGGTTAAGTGGATACCTAAACTAGCAGCTAATGGACAAGTCATAAAGGCCATGCTGAGTGATAGAGGTAATTTTAAACTGGCTGTAAATCTACATGGAGTCTGTAGAAGGAAATGCATGGATGCAGGTGTACCTTATGGATGCTTTTATGTTTTATTAAGATCATGTGAGTGGATTTGGGTTTAAGTTTTTACTTACCTAAAAATTGGCCTAAATATAGTTTCACAGTATCAGTTATTACTCAGGTCAGAATGAATGAGTTGGATTGTGGTTCTCAAATACTACATTTTCTCAACCTCTCTGAAATGGCCTCTGAAGGATTCTATTCCCTGGGATATTTTTCAATTCTGATAATTTCAAGGAAGATTCTGAAATCAGAGTGTAAAATAGTTATGTGTTTAGAGCATTTCCAGTCTGAACCTTATGCTCACTTTACAGGTTTTGCCTTATGACAGTTGTATTGGTGTAACTAATGGAGAAGGGAATGTTGTTGTCGTGATGGAGAGAAGTGCAGCAACTTGTAATCTCTACTTCTAAGACATATTGTGCTATTGTTTTTTGCTCTGATAGCTGTAATTTCATTCAGGAAGTCAAAGAAGAGGCAGGGGAGCAAGGGAAAAAGTGAGGATGTGAGTGAAAAGGTCAATTGGATCAGTAATAAAATCAAAAATGTTCATGCATGTCTGAAAGTAAAGAAAGAGTTTCCATATAAAAATAGTTCTGTGTTATAAATGAACATTTCAGAGGATGTTTAAAAATAGTTCTTGGTCCTCTTTGGATGTATGTTATAATTCTTAAAGTGAATATCCAGAGGTTCAGATTTTGAAAATTAGGCATAAAATCTCACAACACCAGGCATTGACATGTTTTCAGGGTCTTGCATACAAATGCTAGCTTTGTATCAAAGCTGAGGCTCTGAATATGCCTGCTGAGGAAGTGAGTCCTTAAACCTCAAATGCATGTTCAATTATATAGGTTTCAAAAATTTGTTCCACGTGCCAAATTGATTGAAACATTAAAGAAATATCATTCTTTTGTTTCAAGTTTATTTGTTTCACCTGATTACTATCAGGATTCCAGGTGCATTGTTTCCCTGTTTCCCCCTCACCCCAGCCCTTGCGTTCTGTCTTTACGCCCTCCTTCAGGTTTGCACAGTATGCCTTCTGTCTCTTGAACTGTACCTAGTCCATCTGTTCTTGCACTTAGTTAGAAAAAAGAGGGCCCTGGAACATTGCATCAGCTGTTCCTATGATAGCTTACCAGTGTCTTACCTAAATAATGGAAAATGACAGAATGGCATTTTATTGCATCTCTTCTATGTGGACCGTTTGGGGCCTTTTTTTAATAGTACCTGTGACTATATAATTTTTAGAGTTAAGAGTAAGATGTTCTAATGTTCTAAAGGAATGATTTTTTACTCATAAAATTTTTTTATTTTATTTTTTGTTTAAATTTTGTGTAAAGATGTGGAAGGTCAGTTTGGGCAGTCTTTAACAATACCTGTGAATGAGCATTTGCTTGTGAAAGTTCAATCTCTGTCTCGGTGTTCTGTTCATGGAAGATGTGATTCCAAAATGTTGAGCAGGCAACTTACAGTTCCTACTGGTTTCTGAGAACAACATGTTCAGGGCTTCTAGTTTAGTTTTAAATGCTTCAAGCTTTGTGTTTGCCTTAAAGCAAATCTATGTTCTTACAACTGCTTGCTTATTTTTCAAAGCAAATTGCTCTTAAATGCTAGGTACAACTCAAGAAGCTTGTTATTATTGTACATACTGAAAATCAATCTTATGTGAACCAGATTCTTGTTTCGGTTTATTTTGTAGAATTTATGGATTCTAAGGAAAGTTAAAAGGTTGTAAGGCATAAAAACGCTACTAGCCTGAAAAGAAACTAGCTAAACAAAATTAATGTGATGTAATGTTCTGTTGTGGAATAATTCTAGTTCTCATGATTTTGCTTCCATCGTGTTATAGTGAACTGTTTCAGTGTTCTAATTGTTTTATCTTGTATGTGTGAATTTGGAATTTTAACTTGGTATTTTCAGGAAAAAAAAGCCTGTAGCTGATAAAACTAACATATTAGCCAAGAATCAGGTGGCAAAGGGGGGCAGGGAGAAGATTGATTGCATTTAGGGATGTGAATATTTCAAAGTTGTTTCTGGAAAAGATCTACCAGTGGTTGATTGTTACAATTTTCAGTTCTGACTAATTGACATAGAACTAAATATTCTTTATTAGTTCATCAAATTAATAAATTATGTCTAACTCATATCACAGGAAGCCTGAGTTACAGACATATGCACCAGCATGTAAAGTGCATGTATTTTTGTATGTACTGTGAAATTCAAGAAACACTTCTGTGCTTGGATATTGTCAGTGTTAGCTGACATGTTTTCAAGATGATTTGCCAGTACATATTGAGTGTTAACTACTATCATGTGATACAGAGTATCTGTGATGTTTCCATTTGAAGGAACCATCCTGTTTAGTCACAGTGCAATGTTTAAGCAAATTGCAGCTCTCACTGCTGCCTAAGACGCTATGAAAAGATGAAAAGATGAAAAGATGCACACTCAGCACAGAAAATGAATGTGAATGCTGGTTCTTTACATCCTCGCTGTTGTACTTCTTATTGTGGGCAAGATTTCCAGTAGTGCTTGGTTGACTTAGGATTGCAGTTCTTACTGAGATTTCTAAAAACTCATTATTTGCCCAAGAAAGGTAGTGATTTCAAAAGCTGTGGGGAAACTAGTGTATAAATGTTGCAGATCAGGAGACTTAGTACAGCTTTTTTTTTTCAATGCTTCATGAGAGACTTTTAGGACCATAATAATATTTTTATAATCTTAACCTATTACAAAGTATTTTTCATAATAAAGATGTGGCCAGTGTTTGATTGCATCATGCTTGCAGGTATGTGCACTAAGTATAAATATGTTGACATGCTTCTATATTCATGAAATAAATATCAGTGTTATCTCTTTTCTTTTAAGGAAATGATCATCGACAAGGTTAATGGACAGGTTGTCCCTCGGTACTTGATATATGACATTATCAAGTTTAATGTAAGTACTTTCAATTTATTTTTTTGCCTATGATTAGTTAGTGATCCTTACCTCAGTTTTAATCTTATTTATAGAATTAAGAACTTCAAAGTAAATTTAAACACCTGAAGTATTTGGGTATTCTGCAACTTGAAAACAAGCAATGCATCTGAATTACAATTGAAAGCAACTTTATAATATCTTTCAATTTATTTCCACCTGCTCAAGAAAAAAATGGCATTTTGAAACAGTCTGCTAAACACTGTTGGAATATTTCCCATTTCTGGAGCATGTTTGAACTATTTAGGCAGTGAAATCAAGAGGGGATGAAGAAGTTAGCCTGTAAATGGTGTATTTCTTACCAGAGCATCACAGTACTTGTTAGGCTGCTCCGTCACCTCCTCAAATTTCTGTTTGAAACTCGGCAACTGCACTTCTCCTGGGTCCTCAACAGCTGGTAGCACAAGCTGTAGGGAAAGTGTATAATAAAGATATATGTTGTGGAAGTTGTGGAGAAGGAGAATATAGTCCAGGAATAATCTTTGTGGTCACAAGGAAAGGCAGTTAAACAGTACTGAAAACAGGAAAATTTTTTTTCTGTAAACTAGCTTTCAAATATAGTAAATTCAGTGTCACCAAAGGGCTCTTGCTGGTGTCTTTGATGGATTTTTTTTTTTCCCTTCATAGTAGCTCATGTGTTGTGTTTTGAATTTGCAGTTTGGCACAGAGCAGTGCTAATAACACAGGAGTGTTCTTTGTTATTGCTGAGCAGCACTTGCACAGCCTCAAGCCCTCAGTGAGAGGACTTTAGGGTGCACAAGAAGTTGGGAAGGGAACACAGCTGACCCCAGCTGACCAAAGGGGTATTCCATGCCATATGGCATCATGCTTAGCATGTAAAGTTGAGGGAAGAAGAACAAAGAGGGGGATGTTTGGAATTAAGGCATTTATCTTCCCAAGTCACCATTACGTGTGATGGTGCCCTGCTGTCCTGGGGATGGCTAAACACCTGCCTGACCATAGGAAGTGGTGAATGAATTCCTTACTTCGAGTTCTTTGTGTGCAGCTTTTGCTTTACTTTTGAAAATCTCTATCTCCACCCTTAGTTTTTGTCATTTATACCCTTTTCATTCTCTCCTTCCATTTTATTCTAGGAGGAGTGAGTGAGCAGCTCTGGGAGGTTCAGCCACCTACTGTAGTTAAACCACAACAATGTGTTAAATTTAGTAACTAAACCTGTGACTAAATAGTCCATGGAGAAAACACTCTAGTATGTGTTAATGCTTCTGGAAAAACAGATTAATAATTATTATTCTTACTGCAAATGTAGGCATGGTACCAGTCACCAGAAATTACTTTGGTATTCTTGGAAATGTAGTCAAACTGTGATTTAGGACAGCTGCTTTTAAAAGTAGTAGTTTGTGGGACTAAGTGTTAGATTAGGACTAGAAACTTTCTGTTAACACATTTTAATTCTGTATCTGGATGTCCTTTCTCTAACCTTTTCTGAAAAGTAGGTGTTAGTTTCCTGAACTCCTCCTAAGATTAAGAGTTTTCCCTAGGCAAGAATTCCATGTAGTCCTCTGAAAAATATAATCTTCTACAGCCAGTCTTGTATTCTCATTTTTCCCTTACATTTTCTTATCTGTCCCTCTGCCTGCAATTTCATGTATTTACCGTCATGTCTTCCCTTGTCCCTGCTCTCCTTTTGTGTCTTTGCTGCCATTCACTGCTGTTAGGCTTCCTTTGAAATACACATGCAAAGTCAAAAGTGTACAGTCTCCTCCTTCTGTCAGTTTGGGATGTGCACATAGTGTTCTAGCCAAATAACACTTTTCAGAAGTCATAATTATTTTGGTGAAACCTTTTTTGTAATTAGGAGAGGAAACCCCCATTTGTAGTGAAGTGCCCAGACTTAACCATGATGAATACCACTGGGCAAACAGGAAGGATGATTAGAGGGTTTCTAGAGAACTGTCAGCATTTGGGAAAAGTCTCCATTTGTGCAGGGCTCTAAGTGCTTTAAAGCTTGTTTGGTTTTGTTTGTTTGTTTTTTAAATACACTGGGAATGAGAGAGAGGAGTTAGTTACTAAGTAATACTTTTTTAATGTCAAGGGCAAATTAAGATAATGTTATCAGCATGCATACAAGCAGGGCTTTAGCTGCAAGAAGTCATTAGCAGTGGCCCTACTAAAAAGATTAAAAAACACAGCGGTTTTTAGGTTAATTTTAGGAGCTTAATTATAAAAATGGGCACCCAAGGAAGTTTGGCTTGGCAAGAAATGATCAACAGAATTTTATCACCGGGAGAAGTAAATGTATTAAATTCTAATTGGCAGGAAAGGATAAGTTCCTATTTGAGTTGTGTAAGTTAGGTTTGTGTTCGTTTTTCTATCAGATCTTCAGATCAAATAATTACACAGAGCACCTGTCCTGTTCAATAACAGCACATTCCTGCTCCCTGCCTTCCCAAACAAACAACGCCCCCTGTCCCTGCTTCAGAACTCCCCCCAAACAACTTGACGTAAGAGGTTGATGTGGAAGTTGGTGTTGTTCCCTTGGGTCTTGAAAATAGTTAAGTCTTCTTGAAGGGGAATAGTGGAATTACTGTACTCACTGTCCAACATGTTACAAGATTTCCAGCATGTCCATCATCTCACCCTCTGCAGTGACTCACCATACTCTGCCCTTGGACATATGACTTTGCAGCTGAGGAAATTCACATACAAGCCCCATTGGTGAATATCTTTGCTTAGGCAAACCTCATGTGTCAGGGAGATCTAATGAACTAGAGATATTTTCATCTGAGCTTATTCTCAAATGCTCAACCTATTTTGCTAGCTGAGCATTGCCAAGTTTTCTGGCTTTGTCAGAATATTCCTTCTGAAATATTTCATTCACAAATTCCGCAGTACGTCCTAAGGATTGATGTGCACTAGTAATACTGATGAGAATTTGTGTGCTAGGATGACCAGTATTAACAAAAAAATACAGAAGTTAGTCCTAAAATAAGGAAATATATAGTTTTTCAGAATGCATCATGTAGTCATAGTAAGATATGTCAACTTGTGCCCCTCAGGATGGCTGTAAATAATGTACATAACAGTGAAAGCTATTAATAGGTATACAAGAAAAAATGGAATTAAATTTTAGATCACAATAAAATAATGTCATATAATTAAAAATTATAGTGTGTTCTAGTCTTGTATTTATTTGTATTTTTACCAAGAGGAAATATAGAACTGAAGACTTATATCTACATGAAGCCCAAAATACTTACCATGGCTTCTCTGCGTCCAAATTAACTAAATATCATGACCACTGTTGCCTTCTATGTGCAGAAATTGTGAGAGGGTACTTTTGTTCTGAAAGCTGCATGCTTAAACTTTCAGCCTAAAAACCAAAGATCCCAAACTATAAATAGTTGTGTTCAATTTCGCCCTTGGAACTCTGGCATTTGACAAGTTAAGTGTTTAAGAGACCAGTGTTAAATTAGAATTAAGTGTCAATTAGATTTAAGAAGCAGTGGCCTGTTAGTAATGGATCCGCTATGTGTAAAAGGAGTGGTTTTCATTTAATGTATAATACTGTGATTCCGGGAGAGCAATCCAACATGGAATCATGAGTCTTCACTATACATCATGAATTCTTTCTTCAGAGTTAGGAATTCACCTTAGCATGATCTTAGAGGAGGTAAATAATTTACCCTAAACAAGGATGGTGTCTTCATCAGGAGAGAATGGTAACAGAAACTTGATGGTGAGTAAAAGCTATAGAAACAAATCAAGAACAGCAGTAAGGGAATGAAATAAGAGAAAGTGAGTGGGCAAAGACCTACTTTTTACCCTTTTCAGATTTTAATCAGCATTCTCATCAGTGAGGTTTATTGTTACTTAGCTTTTTGATTTTGCTGTAGTGTATCCAGAATAAACTACAGCAGCATTCTAGGAAGAACCAATGGAAACAAAGAATAGACTGATTGGCATAAATAGTGTGTATTTAGCTCTAGATGTCTATGCAGGAAAAGTCTTAAGAAGATACAGGAAAAGTCTTAGGAGGAAGGGAAAACAAAAATTGAGTTTCAGTGACTGGGAGAGACCTATACTGAAGTTTTTAAGGAAAACATGCCAGTAATCTGTCTTGATTGTATTTTTCCATGATAAAGTTTGTATAGAATTCTGATGCTTATGATGTATAGCTGCAGTCTTTAGAGATGCTGATGGAATCTTTTGACTTCATTTCATTACTGTTTCTGTGACATGTAGTTTCTAGAAACATGTGGTAATACATCCCATTGTGTTACAATGGCTGCCTGTGTCAAGAAAAATATTTCTTCAGGAGATTTAAATATATTTTTCTTATTGTAATTTTCTTCAGTCTGAATCATGATGTTGATTGTTATTAATAGCAACTCAAAATCCGACATTGCTGTCTCACGGCTTTCATCTCACATGCTAAAATCAAATTCATAGGAAGGAAGCTGTATCCTAGTGAAGAAAACCTGCCTTTCAACCTTGGCTTTTTGAGGGGTTACAGAGCAATCCCTTGTTTTTATTTTTTTTTCCTGCTTCACTTGATTCTTTCTGTAAAGAAATCTCAGAGTATATAAAATTATCACAGAATCATAGAATATGTGGAGTTGGAAGGAACCCATCAGGACCACTGAGTCCAACTCCTGTACCTGCACAGGACACCCCAGGAGCCACACTGTGTGCCTGAGAGCATTGTCCAAACACTTTTTGAACTCTGTCAGATTTGGTGCTGTGACCACTTCACAGGGGAGCCTGTCCCAGTGCCCAACCACCCTCTGGGTGAAAAGCATTTTCCTGATATCCAACCTAAACCTCCCCTGACTCAACCTCATGCTATTTCCTCAAGTCCTGTCACTGGTCACGAGAGTGAAGAGATCGGTGCCTGCCCCTCCACTTCCCCTTCCAAGGAAGTTGAAGAGCACAGTGAGGTCTCCAGGCTGAACTGACGAAGTGTCCTCAGCTGCTCCTCATACAGCTTCCCCTCAAGGCCCTTCATCTTCGCTGCCCTCCTTTGGACACCTCTAATAGCAGAATGTCTTTCTTATATTGCAGTGCCCCACACTGCATCCAGTATTCAAGATGAGACCACCCCAGTGCAGAGCAGAGCGGGACAGTCCCCTCCCTTGACTGGCTGACAATGCTGTGCCTGATGCCCGCCAGGACAGGGTTGGCCCCCCTGGCTGCCAGGGCACTACTGACTCATATTCAACTTGCCATCAACCAAGACCTCCAGGTCTCTTTCCATGGCACTGCTTTCCAGCCCCTCATTCCCCAGGCTGTATACACAACTGAAGTATATTCTGAGAGGCTGCATATACTGATAAATGAAAGTGTGCAGGGGGCCCGATCCTACTACTGAGTGTTTATTCTGTTTTTAAGTAGTGAAAATGATCCCTGACACAACTTTGGTCCTGACAGGCTGCTTCTCCTGAACTCAAGAACTGCTGAGCAGTTCTCAAGAGTAGCTGAAAAGTTTAACGTTGCTCAGGATCCATTCTTGTCAGATCTTTTGAGATCTCGTCATTCTTTTTGGAGTATGAATGTGATTGGGTAGCTGTTGCCATGCTGGTTTACCAATGTGGATGCACTCAGAGTGTCTTCTAGTTCACAGACTTGGGGCTCACCTCTCTGAAGTTCAGAAAGTGCTGTTTTGTGATGTGCCTTTGGGCACTTAGAGCAGTGGATGTGGAGGCTCCTTCCATAGAAATGAAGAGAGGGAACAAGTAGTATAGTAATATGTCATGGCAGACAGTGGAGGGTATAAGAAGATCCAAGAAGGAGGAAAACTGGTATGCAACTGCTGCTTTTTTATGGAGAAGGTGGCACCAGTATGCGACAGATATCATTATCATTTCAAGTCACTTTTGGCACATGAAATGTTTCTGTAAGTAGGAATCAATTATAACGCAGTTTCTTTTTTTACAACCTAGTGGAATTTTTTCTTAAAAAGAATCTTTTTCTCACTGAAAAATAACAAAGTATTTATTAAAATTAATGTGTTTGTTGAGCTTTTAATATTCTAATTGAGGGGGCTTTTTCCCCCACACTTACATCACTGGTTATGTGTGAGCTCCACACACACCAAGTCTGGATCTTCCATATTCCTGTGAACATAAAAGGCTAATGACACCGAACATTCCTTGTGGTTTAATCTTTCTGAGCACAGAGCTAAATCCCTGCAGTGCATGTTACTTTTCAGCTTCTTGGTTTGTGTCTGTATGTAGCTGAGTTCATTGTGATAGTTGTTGTTGGCTGGACTTTGCGAACGAAGATCTTGGGCTAAGCCTGCGCAATGGATTTTTTAAGTGAGGCACAGGGTGCGCAGAACTGGCCCCACTCCCTTTACTCCTGAGGTTCATCTTGCCACGGCCGAGCAGCTCGGATGGCGACAGCGAGTTCCTCGGGATTCGAACCGGCGTCCTCAGAGGAGGAGCCGGCTCCACAGGCGGGGGCCTACGCCACTCGGCCAACGCCTGCCGCCTCTCAAGTGTAAATTGTGATAGTAACTGTGAGTGTATCACACTAATTCTTTCACCTGAGTAGTGAATACAAATTTCAGATTTGGTGGCTAATAGTCCCAGAAGCAATCACAGGCAAATCCAAGTCCATTTTTATCTGAAACAATCTGCAACAGAATGTGTCTTTATTCTCCAGTCATCTTGGAGACAGCTCTTCCTGAAAAACCTTATTTTGAGAAACTTTTTCTTAGATAATATTGAGTAGCTACATGTCAATGTATAGACACTAAACTTAATTATTTTTTTCTTAGGTAAGTAATAAAAAGTAGCACTGACATGATATAGGGTGTAATTAATGCATTTTTAGAAAAGATGCTGAAAATGAATACTACTTTCCTTTTCCTTTCTAACCCCTACCATTAAATTTTTAAACTCCAGACACGTTTTTGTGACACCAGATTGCAATGGTAGGAATAGACTGAATGCTTGGAAAAGAATAATTATTTAAATGTTTAGAAAAGAGGTAGATTTTTTATTAGATTTCCTAATACTCTGTGTATTAAATTAAGATCAAGATTTCTTTGGTTGTCATTATGCATGGCAATGCTGTTGCTGTTAGATAAAATTTGTCATGGTAAATAGAATAGATGTGCTGGTCATAAATCCTGCTTACAGCCAATGTACTCATTGTATTAATGCATGAAAAATGTTTGTTTTAAATCCCTGTAAAATATTACCTTGTCTTATTTTTTCCCGTTACTAACCTCATTTTAAAGCAATGTAGGGCTCACAGTATGTGCTATATCTTACTTACTAGCCTGTTAACCTTACCTTAAAAATGTACTGTAAAAGTTTTGAGGGTGCAGTTCAGAGAAGCAAGTGTTTAATTGTGTCTTTTCTGTTTACAAATACACCTGTCTGCCAGTCACCCTTCCACTCTGAATTTTAATTCTGAGGTTCTTTTTGAAATTGTGCCACCTGAAAATAGAGTTTTAAAATGCTTTTGTTGCTAACAGTACTCTGGAAAACGAGGATGCCATACACGTTTGCTCTTGCACCCTCTCAGTTATTTATTGCAGAGACTTGCCTAACAAACCAGGTGTTTGTAATGGTGCTCTTACTGTGTATTATGTTCTCAACATCTGTATGTATCGCTTCATTCTCTCGTGCATCAGGTAAATGAAATACAGAGAGCATCCGCTCAGTTTTGTCTCACTTTGCTTTCTGGTGTCGTGCTGTGAGAGATGCGTTGTGTTCTTTTCCTCCTGTTTTCATGGTGCTGTTTGTTGAGAGCAAGGACAACTTGGCCAGGCAATGTGTTTCAGAATTCTGAATTTCTGAGAGGGTAACATTGCAGTACAAGAAGAGCAAAGAATAATGGGCCTGTAGTATGGAGAATCAACACCACAAGGGAGTGATGCTGCAGAAGCTTTTGGGTCTGTGGATCTGGATGGCAGAAATGCATCTTAGCTAGTTGTCTTTGCAAAGTGTCTGTTGATAATCTTTTATCCATCATTGAATACCTGACTTCTGTGTCTGAGCAGCCCAATTTGAAAATCTCCTTACTACTTATTTAAACTTGCAGGCAATTAACTTGTGTTTTCTTTCTGTTGCTCCTTATGCTTGAGTAAAATGCAGAGCAACTGAAAAGTAACATTTCTATGCATTTTTGCATCTCTGTTTTCAAAAAAGTCTCCTTTGATGTGGTGCACGCATAAAGTAAATTATTGCTGAAGAGTGATTAGTACATGCAGGCTGGGATATCTTTTCTGTTTTCATGTCCTTAATTTTAAATCTTTTGTCATAAGCTGTTTGTTGTTGGGGAGCATTCTTTTGTGTTGTAATTAGTTTGAAGTTAGGCAGTTTTACTTGCTGGTTACATTGTGCGAAAAAAAATATTGATTTCTTCCTTTCCTTTACATCTCTGACTTTGATGCTCTTTTTCCAAACCCAGAGGGTACTATAGATCACAGTGAAGGTGTTCTGCACATTTTCAAAAGTAAAGAATGCTTAATGGAATATTATATAAAAGCAAAGGGAGTGTATTAAATTTTGTTGTGCCCTGTTTCGTTTCCCAAATTAAGTGTTCCAATGCCTTAACATGAAGCATATCTCACAAGAACCTTTTTGAATGGCAGATTATCACTAGTATAATTGTCAGAGGAAGAGGCACAAAGTATCTGGGAGAGATATAGGAGACAAGTAGTTCTTCAAGAGTAGCTTTAGAAGATGCCATGGTGTTAAATCCTTTTAAGTTTTCAGTTGTTTCGGTTCTGTAGGTTTTACTCTTACTTGCTTACTCTGATGTGATACGTTTTCAGGCAACCATGAAACTTGCTACAAAAAATATAAAGTCAGGCCTGAAACTTTAAGTTGCATTATAAATGAAAATAACTCTTATTTCAAACCTTAAACATGGTTTGGAGAGTAAAATCTGTAAACAATTTTTTGTTCTTTTCTCAGTATCTTTGCTGAACAATTTTCAACCTTTCATGCTTTTAGTCTTAAAAGCCCTTCACTTTTTATCTGCAGTATATCTTATTGTTATACTAGGAACTGAAACTTACGATTAAATAGAAAAACTGTCTCCCTCATCTTGCAGTTTATAACAGTCATTCCCATAGGAACTGCCAAGTGGACTTAAACTCAGTTTCTGTCTCAAGCAAATATTCAGATCTCCCAAAAATGTGGTAGTAATCACAGCTGAAGTGGAAGGTGTGAAAAACTTTACAGGAGGGCAGGTTTTGCAGTTGCATTATTATGTCTGTATTTCTAAGTACTGGAAATGAAGTCAAACACAGGGCTTTTCTTGTCCAGTATATTTCAAAATGGAAAAAATCTATAGGCAAAATAGAGTACAATTGGGGATATATCATATGGAAGCAGTGAGAATGTATTCAAGTGTTGTCATGTCTTATTTTCCTAACTTAGTTTTAATTACTCCTTTAGTGCAATTACTCTATCTACAATATTTCATTTTTTCAGCTTTCTCCCTGTCTCTTACCTTCCTATCATTTTACTCTTACTAAGGGGAAAAAAAAAAATAAAAAATCGAAGTTAATCAGAATGATGTAGCAGTATATATTTCAGGATAGGCTTTATGGAGGTGAAAGCAGGACCTCTCTAGTATTTTCTTTTCCATGCCTAATTGTGAGAGAATTGGGATTATTCAGTCTGGAGAAGAGAAGGCTTAGGGGAGACCTTATAGCGCCTTCCAGTACCTAAAGGGGGCTTACAAGAAAGATGGAGAGGGCCTTTTCACAAGGGCCTGTAGTAACAGAATGAGGTGCAATCACTTTAAACTGAAAGAGGGGAATTTGAGATGAGTATTAGGAAGAAATTCTTTACTGTGAGGGTGGTGGGGCACAGGAACACTTGGCACTGGTTGCCCAGATAAGCTGTGGATGCCTCATCCCAGGAGGTGTTCAAGGCCAGGCTGAATGGGGCTTTGAACAACCTGGTCTAGTGGAAGGTGTCCCTGCCCATGGCAGGGGGCTTGGAATGAGATGATCTTTAAGTTACTTTCCAAACCGAACAGTTCTATCATTCTGATATGTTTTAGTAGCCTGACTGACTGTTATGGTCTAGGAGAGAATGTGAAGGCCTTGTTTTCATCCTTTAACCTAATAATCATTAGGTTATTTCTCTTTTTAAAAAGAAATATAAAGAAATATACTTCTTTTCTTTTGAAATGAGTATTATAGTAATCAGTATTTCTTATTCATAAGCTAATCATGTACACAATGAACAAGGTATCTTAAAGCCATGTTATGTATTGAAATTATGGATATTTGCAAGTCTTCAGGGGTATAGCATCTATTACAAGCTGATCCTTAATTTTTAGTTCTACCATGGTTTAGGAAACATAGGTAGCTCCTTTTCAAAGGTAGGATTTGTGGCTGATTGTTCCAGTCCTTTTTTTTTTTTCTTCTCTCTTCTAGTTTTTAGGAGACTTCATACTTACTGTACCAGGCAGTTTTATTTTAAATACCACAAAGTGATTTATATTCTAAAAACACCAGTCTGCAATCTTTTCAAGTATGAAATGCCTTGAATAATGTCTTTAAGATGAAGGAATTTTCCCACGGTTCTTTAGTTCACTACAGTGATAATTCTTTGTCATAAAGACAACTGTGTGAACACCCAGCAATAGCTATTCCTATGGAGAGTCTGTGTGAATGACTGGTAGAAAGGAAGGGAGTATGGGGTGAGTACTAGCAGGTAGTATCTCTTGTAATTAAGGTTAAGAATGCCTTAAGAATACTGCATGCAACAAAAGCACTAGGAAAAATAATTGGAAAAACCAGAAACAGTAAAATCCTGTGTTTCACTTTGCAGGTAGCCTAAATTCGGTATAAAATAAATTATTAACATTTATATTCCCTTATACAATATTTTTGTGTGTAAATGTCCGATGGTGATGATGACACATTTATTGTATAGTTATGGATTATTAGAACTACGACTTCTGTAATTAAAATGGGAAGTTGATCTACTTCTCAGATTACTTGAGGGGGAGGCAACTGGTCTAGACGGAATTCCTTTTGGTTTTAATCATTTACGGCCCAGTAAAATCCCCTTATTGAGTTCTGTTTTTAAGGCTCAGAAAGATTTCTTTATGAAGTCACTGTACATGCAATCAAACAGTCAATTTGGACCTAGTTGTCTGTGCTCTGAAAATAGCAGCTACTAAGCTTTTGGCACCTCACTGGAGCTTTGCTCTCAAGAGAGAGGACTTAGGGTGCATCCATGCTAGGTGCCCGTTTCCCTAAGTCTGCCTTTTTATTGCCCGGTCTTAGTGGTGAGAATCACAGTTTGGTCACTTCAACTGATAGTAAATATTCTCATTTGTATGTTACCTGTACACTGGTGACTCAAACTTAACATCCACTTGCAATTGCAGAGTTTTATGGGTTTTATCTTGAATTTGTTTTAAATTTTGAGCAATCCAAGAGGAGGAAGGGAGCAATATTTGTATTACAGTCTACTTTTTAGTAGTTTTCTACTAAACTACCTGTTTAGTCACAGTTTTGACAGTCCTGCTGTTTCATTCAAGTTATATTTGCTAATAAAAACCCTGGAGAGCTGTATTTGTATGTTCTGTTACACCTTGCTGTTATCCTTAGGTTACACATTTCTTCCCTCTCTTAGTTTGCACATTTTTCAATTTATTTTCAGTGGCTATGTTTTTAGGGAAATACCAATAATTTAATACATGTCTTAAGCAATCTTTTTGACTGGTCTGATTCTCCAAACCATTTTTGTTCTGTGGTAAATGAAAGTGATATTCCATTGTATAAAGTGTCAACATATTAATAGTAATTATGTTCGAACTTTGGTTGTATTGTTACACTTGAAACATTATTTCACATGCTACACCTCACTGATGACAGGATAAATTTTAGAAACTTTTTTGAGACTGCTGATTTCCTTGTCATTGTCATACCTGTTTTGAGTATTTGAGTGATAAAAGTTAGGAAAAAACCCAAATATTAAAATGGATTTTTAGATTATATTTGTTGTCACACCTTTTAGAAATGAAAAAGTTAAGGGTCATAATTCTATAAAATTTTTCATTTCTCTAATACTTTTAATCCTGCTTTGAGAAGAAGACTTCGTAGGAAATGAAAAAAACCTTTTAAGTGATTGAATATAGTGATAATCTTATTTGGAAATCAAATAGCACCTTCAGATCATTTTTACATAATGTGAAAAAAGCAGCAGCTATAAAACAGAAGAAATATGTGCCAGATCATTAATATAAAATGCAAAATATTAGACTGCATGGTCTTCAGAAGATGGGAGAACTAATAATGGCCTTTCGTTGGAAACGCAGATGTCAGCTGTGGGTGCCTTAAATTGTCAATAATAATGTTAAACACAGGGTAGAATATCAGGCCGAGATTATAATTTATTCTTCTCTCAAAATCATTAAAGCTAAGACAGTTTTGACATATGTTCTGCTATGGCTCAATAAGTGAAGACGTGCATGGAACGTATATATGTGTGTGTTCTGAATTATTCATGTCTCAGGTAGTGCTGTGGAGAAGCAAATGAAGTGTGCTTTGCTGGTAGGTCGACTTCAACCATATCTCATGGAGGAAAATAATAAGTATTCTCAGTTTATCCTGGACCATCCCAGTTATCATCTGTATACAGAGGCGCAGGCATTATTTTAATTTTTACTATAGCTGCATTGGGAAAAGCCAATAATAAATGCCAAAAATAAAAGCCAAAAATAAAACCAAAATAAATACCAAAATCAAAGAGAGAGCACTTTTGTGGAATTTAGTGCCTGCATCTGTTTAGATAAAGGACTTTCTATGTAAGACTCACAGAATTTGCTGAGCTGTAGCCACAAGGTCAACCAGAGAGACAGGGGAAGGGAAACTTCAACCTGAAAGGTGATGGTAGATCCTCCTTTTTCCTTGCAGAGAGAGAAGCAGAGTGTGCAGCAGAAATCATGTTGTCTCTTTCCTCTGTCTCCACAATCCCTGGCATCTTCCTGTGTGTAATGAGTGGCCTGGGATCTGAGCTACTCACCAGATGTAACATGAGGTTGTGACTTCAACATTTAGGTGTCTGACCTGGATGGAGGACATGAGCACAGCTTGACACTTGTCCAAGTTCAGTCTCTCAGCACCCATCTGAAGCATTGTTATAGGAACTCTGGTTTTGGTGCGTGGATGGTTTTTTCTCCATGGTGGTGGCGATGTTTTTAATTTTTTGAGGTGTTTTCTTTCTTTTTTTTAAAAAAATCTCCTTTCAGAAAATAAATTGCCTTCTCCCATCAGCTCAAGACAATGATATTAAATGAGCTGTATACCCTGTTTTTTGGTGGGTTTAAACATGTATTACTTTCTCTGGTACACTAGGTTCTTATGTGACTTACTATGTTTGAGTTCTGTTAAGAAGTTAATTTGAAGTAACTTAAGTTTAAATTTAGAAATGTTTGAGTCCTGGATGAATTTCAAAGTACAGTAGGAGCCTCATTTTATGTTTTGAAGTTGTATGGAGGACTGTGTTTAAAATCAGAACCATGTTTTAAAGTGCCACATCCACTGCAAACCCACTCCGTGCTGTGACCTTAGTGCAATGCACGAAGTTTCATCAGGTGAAGAAAACTCAGCTCCTCGAGAAAGAGGTGTTGATTCTACAGATGACTCTTCTCTTAAGACTCGTCTAAGTGATATTTTGCTTTAGGATACATTTTATTTGAGAGGTATGTGCAACTTTCTAGCGTAGATAGGAGACACATGCTACTTGTTAACTTTGTTTTACCCTTTGCTAACAAGTTTATTTTAGGTTAAAAATGTCTAAAACCAGAATTATCACGTAATGTACTCCAGCAACTATGCACTTAGGCAGTGGTGACCCTCGTCCTTCTCAAACAAGTGAAAACTTACTTATTGAAATAAAATCACAAACATCTGGATGTTTAAAGTAATAAAATATCTGTATTGCCTAAAAACATGCTATTATTTAATGCCTGGGTTTAGATTGTACATGCATCAGTGTCTTGGATTTTTGACAACTTTTAAATGTGTGCTTTATACACTAAATAATCTCTTCGTGGTTTTGTCAAGGTCTGAATTATTTCTTGCAACCTACGTTACCCTCCCACTTATTTGCTAAAAGCTAGAATTTTATCACTTCAAGTGTTTTGATATGTCTGGGATAAATGCATTGTATCTTAGCAGCTTCTTTGTAATTATGGCAAGTGTCTAATAACAAAGAAAAAGCTACCCTCCTCCAATAATTCTTTTATTCAGTATGTCCTTCAGTTAAAGTCAACGCTATACTAATTTTTTTACTGTTATTGCATGTGCTTTTGTGAGAATTACCTGCTCCTTTACTTCATAGTTTACTAGGCTGATGAAAAAGTTGCTTGGCAGCATTGTCCGTGTTTTCCCATCTCATATAATCTTATGTCAACCTAGCTCTGACCTTTATGTGATTGAACCTAGTTGTAATATACCCTTCTGCTTAACAAGCTTTGAAATAGAAATAGATGATTGGCAGAACTGCAGGAAATAATTAGTTCTGAGTAGATGAAAAAAATAAAAGGGTTATTTAAAGGAAAAGAAGGTGCTTCAAGCTGGTTTATGGTGCATATGAAGTCGTTTCAGCTTTTAATTTAACTGTTAAGGGCTTGAAATAAATTTAAATCACTGTACAAAAGCATTTCTGAATGACTAATTAAAAAAAAGCTCTATAAGTAACTTTACTGCTTATTGGAAGCTCAACTATATGAAATACTAATTAGTTAATTTGCTCTTTCAGACTTAGTAATGAGTAGAAAAAATACCATAGGAAAGAGAGCATGTTCATTGGATCTTGGTGAAATGTACCTAGAGAATTGTGGTTTTCTTTGAAGTAATAAAAATATGTATGCACATTTCCCAGGAAAGAATTCTTCAATCAGTTCTTCAGTCAGTTGTTAGAGGGGCCGAGATGTGTTTTCTATGTTTTAATTAGACGTACAAACTAGGAAAAGCTCAATCACTGTATACATGAGTACCCAAATATGCTGTACACGGGGGGAGAAAGAAAGGAAGGAAGAAAAGATCGATTCAGTTTGCAGCATTTTGTCTGTGGCACTTAAGTAGATCATTCATCTATATTCTGTGGCAAATGAATAAAGAGTAAGCCACTCTCCTGTGCCTGGGATTTTTCCATACTCTAACTTTCCATTCCTTTGAATGTCTCTCTGCTAATACCACCTTCACGTTTGAAAGGAAGGGAATGCTGAAGGCAATAGTTAACAGCCAACTAAGCTTTCTTCTTCACAAATATGGGTAAGTGAACAGAGATTAGGAACATTTCAGCCATGTTTTTCTGCCACAGGCTTTGTACAGGATGTACTTCCCTGCCAGAGTAATGGTGGCTGTGCTGCCTGTTCATATATAGACTGAAAAGTCCTGAAAGAAGGAGATCGTGAATTATATGCGCTATGGGAGCAGTGTGTAGTTCCGTTGTCATGAACAACTGAGGACTTTTGATAGAGGTTTTGTCAGGATCTAATGCTAAGAAAGAAACGTAAGACAAACTTAATGCTCCATTGGGAGCATGAAATACAGAAGATTCTTTTGAAAGCCAGTATGAATTTGTAAAGAACTGATAAAATTCGTAGTGGTCTAAAATTGGCACTCTGTTTTTCTTCTAATTGGAATATCTTTTAAAATACTACTTATTCCACCTTTTATCTTTGTATGCCTCATCAGAATGTCATTTTGTCATTTATTTTATTGGCCTTCTTTCCACTTGACCAGTTCGGTTCCTCTCTGATTCATGTCAGGGCAGAGCTTTGTTCCTTCCAGCAGTTAGTAATACTTGGATGCCAATTCTCCCTGCTCAGCTATACTGGTGCCATTGATGATTTGGGTCCCACATCTCTGCAGTTTCCTGTGTTCATTGCTTTCAATTTTTGAAAAATTCTAGTCTGGAAGTCAAAGCACTGTGAATTTATTCCCTGTGGACTGTGAAAGGAATGGGTTTTGAAAATTATTTTCTTGTGTGAACAGGATGGCTAAATGAGGAATGATCTCATGTAAATAACTTTCAGTTCTGTATCATGTTTGTAACAATGCAAATCTACAACTTCTGTGAAAATGGCATATCTGATTGAAATGAGCTTTAGAATTTATAAGCTGAAAGTTACTTATTTTGTTCTAGTGATATCCACAATGTATTTTCCTCACTATCTAATGCTCATAATATAGTAAATTCTATTACAAGCCATTATTAATCCGACAAATGCGCATTTTGAATGCTCAGACTGATCTGGTGCAATGCACCAAATGTATAAAGAAAATGTAAAGCTCATATTTTATTTCAGATCTTGAAAGGTCAGAGACTTAGCAAAGGGCTTTCACTACCTTTTTGTGACTGAACCACCACATATCTTGTAGATTTTTGTAGCCATTGTTTATTGGCATATTTTCCAGCTGTAGCTATATTTTTCTCTTTTCTATGACAGAAAAGTGAACATTTATGTAATTAATGTTTCTTTCTGGGCATTCATATAGTACATTTGAAGCAAGGAGTTCACTTAACTGTGTAAATCTCATTGCTGCATTGTCATTAAAAGTATTGTGAACAAAATTAGATAAATGACATCAGAGGAAAACTGCAAAAGTATGCAGCTGCTATATAAAAGCTATAATTAGGGAATATTTAAATTATTTTACTTAACACTAAACTGTTTAGATATTTAATTCACATATGTTTGAATGCATAATACAGCCTTCTAGCTTTCTATGAATTTTGATCTGATTAAACCTCTTACAACCTGAGACAAATGTTTGAAAACCAAGTATTTGGGAAAAATGTAATGATAATGTTTTTATGTATCTGTAGGATTCTAAATATTGCTTAAGGAAAACGTAGACTCTTCAAATAATTTGCTGTTTTGTTTTAATAGTGATTTTGTAACTTGGCAGGGACAGCCTGTTGGAGACTGCGATTTTAATGTTCGACTTTCATGTATAGAGAAAGAGATTATATTTCCACGACATGAAAAGATGAAAAGTGGTCTGATTGACAAGGCACAGGAACCGTTCAGTGTTCGAAACAAACCATTTTTTGACATCTACACCTCAAGAAAGGTAAGCTTGATTTCAGTTGTTTTATGTTGTGGCACTGAGGCAGCAAAACAGTGATAGACATAGGTTTTCCCTCAACTTCTGGCAAGTTCAGCAACGGATGGGGGCAATTGGCAACCTGGGATACTCTGAAAAGTGGTTTTAGGCTCCTGGGATACTCTGAAAAGTGGTTTTAGGCTACCTATTCTTCCTAACTACTGTTTTCTCATAATTAAAACGTGTACTTAAGCAAAACTCGATTCTTTAGTTTCATAATGTTGAATGATGATATGGAAGTTAATAGCTTTAGGTTTGAAATGTGTCTGTGCTCAAGGGAATGCCTGAGAGCTGTGTTGTTCACACTGTCCTCCTTCTTAGGTAAGAATATAATGTTCTTTTTACTTCCAGTCCCCATTTGGCCATAGGATAAGACTCGTGAGTTGTGCTTGAACTCCTGCTTTATGTTCAGCAGTGGTTATTAAGAACCCATTCTAGTTAACATCTACTCATGTTACTTATTAAAATACTGCCCCAGGTATTCTGCAGTAATTGCAAATATATTTATGAGTTCTTATCCTTCATTATGCTGTCTTTTCTTCAGTACGGACATGTTCTAACATTCAGTAGAGTACTTTTATTCACTTTTGTGAATTAAATGGCTCCTGGATAATACTTTCTTCTAGAAAAACCTGTTTTTCTCAGCACTGCTGTTCTAAGTAGTCCCATGTCTCATCAGCACAGTGCAGTGAACAGCAAATTGTAGGTTTCCATTTGCTTTTGTCAATTCCTTGATTCTGTTGCAGGTAATGACTCTTACTCCAAGAGGAGCCATAAAGGTGTTTTGGATAACCAAGAGTGACTGAAAAGTAAATAAAGAGATTAAGCATAAGCTGAACTTTTATTAAAAAAATGACAGTGTCGCAGTCTTTGCAAAGTTTAAGTCATGAACAATTCTATGAGAGGTTTGTGTGGATAAAGCACTATAAATATTTTGATCACTTCTCTGTGTTGTTGCATTTTGAGATGTCTGTTTCAGATTAACATTGCGAATGTGAAGTAAATTTTTCATGGGGTGGGGAGGAAGGCTATTTGTCTGGGACACACAAGCTTGAGCTTGAAATGAAAGGAAACCAGAACAAAAGGAACACATCTTACAAATGGTTTCTTACATAAATTTATAGTTTCTTGAAGCATTCTGAAGTTCAGATTATTTAACCTCATTTAAAAATGGCAAAAAGAATGTGGTTCTAAGCATTCTTAGAAAAACTTAGGTAAAACACATCTGTAAACAAATGTCATGCCAGTTAAATCTAATTGCCAGCACATGACTAGCGAAATGATCCTCCACTTGCCAAAACCTAGGAAATTAAAATTGTTCTCAAGGGCTCTCTGTTTTTCTGTCTAAAGGAGTTTTCTGAGTTGTCCATGTGTGTTCCACCGTATGGCATTTTAACAGTTTGGACTGAGGCAATTTTTAAAGTCAGAAATGAAATTATGTTTTTTACTGGTTTTTCTCTGTCCTTCTTAAAGTTCTGATTGTAAGCACTTTAAGACATTTGACTGTCTTACTACCCAGCAGTAAAGCATCAAATACATCGGTGAGGGGAAAAAAAAAATTATACGTGACTAGAATTGTTTTTCATAACAAACTTATAGTTGCTTTTGACACAGTATTTCTACAATATTTTTAAGTTTGTCCTTCTCTTTGCCACCAGGTTTGATCAACTTGTGAATTACAGAATGAAGTTATTATCTGTCCAATTTTCTTGGTTATTGTAAACAATATTTCTGTATGTAGCAGTTGGAGATACACACAGGAGCAGGAGGGGTAGAGTTATTGGCAATGCAGAGTGAATATCTATTGTTATTTTTATCTTAATAATTTCAAACGTTTTTGATTTATCTACTCTGTATTAGGTCAAATTGGTAGAAAAATAAAGCAAATAAGAGTAATATCCTGAGTTTTATCAAATTATATGTTTTGAAAAATGATTTTTATAAGCTGGGATTCTATTTGTCAGTTAAATTTTCTACCAGTTGCAGTGAGTAAAAGTTAATGGCTGCTTTCCACTATAGTTATATAGCATGTTTTCTTTCTCTGAGGATTCCTTTCTGTGTGAGAGTTTTGCTACTTTTTTAAATGAATGATCAATATATACTTTAAGCAAATCTAGTGGTGGCTTAGGCAGTTTGAGAGAGCAGGCCATCTGAAAATGTGAAACACAGATTTTGTTGTTGTTGTTGTGTTTTGTTTGTTTGTTTTGTTACTTACCTCAAGCTTTTAAAGTCTGCAGTACCAGGTAAAACTTTAATGACATTGCAATCGGCATTTGAGATTATTATGCTGCAAATGCAGTTCAATCAAAAAACTTTCACCCTAATATATTTTCATCACCTTAAAAACATCTTTGAGATAAGAGTATCTGTACACTTTTAATTTATTGGGGAATTTGTTTTTGATGTGGCTTCCTTGGTGTTTTTGGTTTTTATTGGGTGTTTTTTTCCAGCTGGTTTGGGGTAGGGTTTTTAAGTGGCAATCATGGCATACTCTGAGTTTTGAAATAGCCATGGGTTTTACCTTTTGCTTTCTGTGCAGCATACATTATACAGTTTTTGGTCCTAATTTAAATCACCCTTACCTAGTGCAACATGTTATTTTTACTACTACTGTTATAACAGAAAGCTCCTTAGGAGGCTTAAAATTAGATTTTTTTTTCCCAATAAGTATCATCATGGCTAGACTTCACGAACGAAGTTTTGGGAGGGTTTTACCCACGCTTGCTGCAAGCGCGCTGATGGCTGATAAGGCCAATGCGAGAGAGGCAAGTCCAGTTGCATCCCAATAAGTAAGAAGTTCTATGTCAGTACTTAAGAACCCTTTGTGTGCCCTATGATAACTGTAGGAGTTTTAGGAAGTAGTACCCATATTGATATGAAGTTTTATCTAAGGCAACATTGGTAAACATTTGAGAGAAATGATTATTGATTCAAAATGGATTTCAAATATTTATCTGCCCAAAAGAGTAGTGTTCATTAAAATTGTTGCTCTTACTTACCTCAAAATACCTTTTTAGTTTCATTACTACTCTGAACTTGATAAGTGTGGTTCCTGTAACACTTCCTTAGGATAATCAAAAAGGGATTGCATCTTCATATTCATGGTAACTTAATGAATTTTTCATTAGGTATGGCCAGAATAGACTATTTTTGGGAAGCATTGCCCTTTTCTGAAAGAAGACTATTCTAAAATAGTCTTCTTTGCCCAAAGGATCTTTATCCTATTTTTATTCAGTCATCTCTGCAACTATAGCAACAAATGTAGTGATGAATACCTCATAGTTTGCTCTTCCAGCTATACTTGACTTTCTTTTGCATCGATGATGAATATCTTGACAGGATTTTACCAACTCTGTGTACAGCACAGCAAGGTCTACAGGAAAACAAGGAATTCCTTCTGTCCCCTAAGTGTGCTCATACTCAGATTGACACATCCATCAATCCCCTTCCAGAGCTGGGTGCCACTGAATGCATGCTAAAGAACTGACAATTGGGACCTGCTTAGGTAGATATTTTCCTTATGTTTAATTAGTTATTTTTCCATATTTTTGTTTTCCAAGAACAGTGGGATCCTTTCATCTTTAGAATGGATCTAACACGATCCTTCCTTTCTTGACTAGAATGAGTGGCTTTGTTGTGCTTAATTGTTGGCTGGGGTTAAACCATGACCAGATCCCTAAAGATTTACACCCTTGAGTGGTCTCAGAAAAGCTGTGAGGGTTTTTTTTTTAAGTGTGAGTTTCTTCTCTACCTTCTTCCCAGTGTATTTCATTGAGAGATGATGTAGCTTCTCAAGTCATCCCCAAGGCTCGTTGTTTTCAAAGATCAATGGAGATAGCAGTCTTTGGCCACAGATAAGATGGATCTCTGATTGCACCAGCATATTCAAGACTGAAAAAGTGGAAGCTTGATACCACTGGTCAGAATGTGTTCCATCAAAATATTAGGAGCGCGTTTTGGAGTTTTGTTTTATTTGAAATTTAGCTGGGGTTTGCTTGGGGTCTAGAAGAAAATCAAGTGTACTTCATTTCACATTTTTGTTTTGAGAAACTTCAGTATTTTAAATATATTCCCAGGATGCAGTTTGAACCTCATAGAAATAAGTATTGCAGACCTCTCTCTTCACAGTCTCCCTCCATCATTCCTTTCTATGACTGAGTTAACTCATTCCATTCCATTCTTTTCATTAGCAATAATGTATCAGTAAATGTGTATCAGCTTGTATGGACTGTAGGAAGATTACTTAAAAGGCCAGGAGTCTCACTGCAATTTTTAATAATAAGTGGCTAAAACTTTTATATTAGGAAAAACAAATGTTGTCCACATAGGTTTAGTTATTTTCAGTGGAAAAGTGAAAGTAATTACTTGAAACAGCAGTAAACTTTGTGCTGTGTTATATAATATGTCCAATAATGAAATTGTTCTTAGAGTTATGGATTTGGAACTTTAATACCAGAGTTAGAGTACTGACTGATTTTTTTTTCCCCCCTAATCCGAAAATCAATTTGCTATGAAATGAAATGTACATTTAAAGTGCAATTATAAAGTATGTCAGCATTTATAGTTGTGCCTTGACATTTGTAGTTAGTACTAGATTTTGGAAATAAGGGCTGTATCTTTATGATGTTACCTTGAACATAATTTTTGATGTCTTCATGGAGTTTTTTTATTTTTTGTAAGGCTGGGTTTTGATGGTAATAGGAAGAAAAGAAAGGGACAGTCACTGAGGAGACAGGGTGTTTGTTCTCAGAATGTTTAAAAATGTTGTCTTGTTAGACTTGGCTGACAGAGAAAGCAGTATCACTACATTTATTTTCCTCTTAAAAATGTTAGCTGTGAACACGCATATTTTATGAGCTATTTTGCCTTTTAATGTGACTTCCTGGTTCTTTTAGGAAAACATTTTGGGAAAAGATGAATTTTTAATGTTTGTCATTACATTGCATAGTTGGTCACTTTTGTTGCGTATCTTTCTTATTGGTTTGCCTTGGAATTCAAGGAGATGACATGGTCAAATCTGCCAGCTCTCTCACCCATTGTGTAAGCATAGTGGAAGAAAGGGAATTTTAGGTTTCTGTGTTGCTATAGTATTGAAGACCAGTGAGATTAGGGCTTTAAATGCTGCATACTCTTAGCCTTAGAGCCGTAGCCTTTTATTTATATGAACATTTTAGGATTTTCAACAAGCAAATTATATTCATTATATGAAACAAGAAGTACAGGTACATGGAAATAATTAAATGATCCAACTCTTGGCTTTCATTGCTTAACCAACCCCACAGTTCTTTTGCAAGACTTTTTTTTGTCAATAGTCTCAGGCTGGATGTCATCACTAGAGCCCATTTTCTAATGAAAACGCTGTCTAGCAGGAGTAGGAAAAAAGTTCTGTGCAGTCCGTGGTCCCGTGGAGAATTGTACCCATCACTCTCAGTGGAACAATAGAGCTAAAGGTTAAACAATGGTACAGGTCAGATGGATAACCCTTTTCAAATGTTAGCACTCCGTATGTCAATGACTTGTCAGTTCTTAGACTATTATCTGGTTTTAAAATGACAGTTTGTCCTAGAGGGATTAGAAAGAAGGTGAGTAATCTGTGCTAGAAGATTAAATGGTCTAGAATCTTCATAAAAGTTTTCGGTCAAATCTGTGAACTGACAGATGACTTACTTTGTTCTCCTGGTTTATTTGACATTTGTATTTTTATGTCTACTTTTAGAAATGTCTTTTGTTGTACTTAGGAGAGTTGGAATGTTTAGAAGTTAGTACCAGCAAATGTATAACTCCTGTTGAGGTGGTCTGCTTTGGAAATTTGTGGCTGTGAACTCTGATGGTGCAGGAGATTGTCTATGTACACGCCTTGCTGCTATTCATGTGAAGTATTTTGCAGGCAGCTAAGGCAGCTGTAAGCTGGTATTTGCATGCCCCGAAAAAGTGAACCCCAGTAAAAGGCAGGTTATGCAGACACAGCTCATCCATGTCTGTGGAGAGAGCTGCTAACCCAAAACTGACTGGAAATGTCTACAAAACCCTGTCTTGTATCTCCAAGTTTCCTACAGGCAGCAATGTGGAGAAACTTTGAAGTCATGGGACAGGAGACAAAAGAATTCAATTGCAGAAGCAGAAGTGTTAAATTATTTATTTATTGGAGATCTTGAATTCCACATTTCAGTGAAGAGGGAATGTTACCATCTGGAGGGGTTTTAATGCCAAAAAGACTTGTTTCCTCTGGTTTTGTTTTTATTTTTGTTTTGATTTTCTGTGCCTTAAGGAGTAGCTTAATTGGCTCACCTTTCAATCCTGCATTTCCTGACCTAGAGTTGGCAGTCACTCATTGGTGTCTGGCCTACACCATAGTCCTCATTCCATCTGTTCTGTTCCAGGTTTTTGGCCTATTTATCATCACAACACCTTTTAATTATCTTTTGACCCATCTCCCCTCTACCATGTTGTTTATATTTGCTTTTCTTTCTCTGTTTCGTATATTTCTTCCTCAATTTGTTCCATCTCCCCAATAATGGAAAGTTAAATGGTATAAAAGCAGTATCGCCTTATTCCAAAAGTGCCTTACTGTTTTATTAGATGCTTTTATGCTGGTGGCTATCTTAATTTTGGAGTTCTTTTCTTCCTGTAAATGCAAATAATCGTTGACCTGAGGAACCTAATAAGTACTTAATAAGAGGCTGTAAAAATGTTACCTTATGCTTATATACTGGAATTCAAATCTTCGCGTGGCAGCTGTCTTGTATCCCAGCATGTAGAACTTCAGTTTGATTGTTCAAAATTATTTTAGCATATGAGTAGTAAAAGTGAGTACAGCCAACTGGCCCAAGTGGAAGCTTTTGTCAGCTGTAACATGAGATAGATGACCAAACTGTGGTTCTTGAGCTGAATGTATGTTACTACCACTTAAAATTCAGTGCTTGAACGGAAGCTATTTCATGCAACCAGCTGCAGCACTGCAATCGTGTGGATACTCTTTGGTAGATAAAATTTCTGTCAATGGGAGCATGAGGGTAACAGAAACTTTTTAGACCAGGGCTGGTGGGGTGTCCAGCTGCCTCTGAGTGTTCCTTTACTTTCAGTGGGGCAGGAAGGCTGCAACTATTTGCTTAGATTTGGTTTACACTAAAGGATTTTTCTCTTGTGCTGGGGAAAACTCTGACTCACCAATGGCAAACTTTTCAACTTTGGTGGGGTCACTTAAGGGGACTCATTCACAAACAGGAATATGTGTTCATTTCCTACGGTAAACAAAAGAGGATTAGGCTACTTGCTTTTGATTATTATTATTATTTGTGGTGTTAAAAGCCAAGTATAATATTTCAGCACACTATCATTTTGGTTAAGAAAAGAAATGAATTTTTTGCTTTTAAGAAATTTTTCGCACATTGGTTACATTTCACATTTTTCAGAAAGTGGTCTACTGAAGTTAAAACAGTCAGTCTTCAATGTTTACAGGAAGGATTATTTTTATAACTTGTGACCCATGTTAGATATTGCTAGTAGTACAAATTAAATTAATATTGAATAATTCAGGATTGGAATATGTAATTAAATTATGACTTGGTAAACTATAGTGTGGGAAAGAAAACAATGAAACTAGTGGAAAAATAAAGGCATGTGGATGAAGTGTTATACTTGGTGCACATTGCAAGTTTAAACATCTGGACAGTACATATTCAGTTTAGCTTTTCGCATTTTAGCTTTGAATATTTGGACATATCTGTGAGTTATTTTTCCTGTATTTTGTGCAATGGAAATACTATATACCCTTCTAAGTAGGAAAAATGTCTGTAACAGTGATTTATACTTTCAGTTTTCAGGTGTATTACCAAACCAGGGAATTGCAAATCTGTTAGGACCTAATTGCCAATTGGTATCGCAGTATGGGCAGTTGAATGGGTATATTTGATATCTTCTGAATTAGTTAGAGGACTCAGCTGTGGTGACTAAGTGGGTCACTCCACTCATTAATTGAGGGGCAACTGTTTAATATTGTCCGTTGTGCCACTTCACAGCCTGTCACTTTCCGAAGTGCCTCCTGGCAGTGCAGCTCCGCAGGGAAGTCATCAGCCTTCTCCTGTTGGAATGACGTTCAAGAGACATGCGCTTCATTTGGATAAAATGAATAAAAACACAAAGAAAATTGTAAAGATGGGGGTGAAATGGAAAGCAGGTTGTTATGGTGCAAGATTATTGGACAGTGCTGCTTGCTTTTTCTTTTCTTGTGATATGCAAAATTCTGAAAATAACCCTCCTGTACGGAACTAATGTTTAAAATTAAGGAATAATAAAATCTCAGCAGTTTGCTATTATGGCATTGCAGTTTTAATTTCAACTTTGCAGCAAATAAAGTGCTCAAATGCCATTGTATAGCAGAAGCAGCAGATGCTTTTGAACATCAGAATATAATGTTAAATCTTAATTTTTGTGTTAAAATCATTTCAATGGTGCCTAGTGCTATATATAAGCCCAGTTTGAATCAAACATTGTAACAGTTAATGTATGAAGACTGACTGTATTCTTGAATATTCATTTTGTGTCTAATTGAATTACACATTTGTCTTTGTTGGTAAGTTTTGGTAGAAATGCTTAATAAAACTAAATCCTTAATTATTTAATTCAAACAGACCCCGCTATGTTCTTCACAAATAGAGACCAGATTATGTTGTAACAGTTTATACAGGAACTGGATAACAGATAAGTCCTACCAAGTTTGTAACTTTGGAAGATCATTCAGAGAACAAATTAAAATGTACCTGGCCCTATTGCACTTAACTCAGTGCTATTTTTATCTTTTACATCAGAACAACTATTCCGCATAGTATTCAGTTTAACCCAGAGTATTAGGGAGCTTGTAAACATCAGCATTAGAACCTTGCTCAGTTGAAGACAGCATGTAACAGACCTTACAGAGAATCTTTAATACATTCAGGAATGTCATAGATTGGAGATAATTTCTAACTACATCAAAGAATTTGCTGGTGGAACCTATCAAACCTGCTCCAGCTGGACTGTAATCTCGGATAGGTGTGTTGCCAGGTAGGAGAGCATTGGAAAGTGATGTGGGCAAAATTCCAATGCCTAAAAGAAAAAAAATGAAGGTACATTGCAGGTTGAAATAGAGAACTGGGCAAACCACAGTAAATGAAATGACAAAGCTATGAAATATACTTCTCCTTCCTTCATCAGATAAAATAGATATGAAATACTGCTCTTTGGCAGGGACATTCCCACACAGCTTCAGGGAGTCCATGTTTCTCTCATTTTGAAGCTATCACAAAAGTCAAAGTTTGTTGAAGCAGTGTATTTCTCTTATTTGAAAGAAGCATTTGAAAACACTGTAGTTAATTGATGTCAGTTTCTCAGTTGTGTTTTTGAGAAGAGATTGACAGTGAGAAATGCCTCATGCTTATTTTGAATTCAGGAATGCAGATGTGCTGTCAAATTAAGCATTAACACACATAGTGCTTGTGTTATTCCTGGGTATTGTTTTGAATATATTAGGTATGTGACCTTTGGAGTTATTCACTCAGAACCAGCACACGGATGATAGCTTAGTGGGGCTCTTACTGTGGTGTGCCATACACTTTTCTGAAATGTCTCTATTCAAATAATTAAGAGACATGGCATACAGCTAGTGTTATTAGCATCTCTAAAGAGTGCAGTTAATGAATTAGGTGCAACTCCCAAAATATATTAAAAAAATAAATTAAAACCATCAAATGTGATTCCCTGTTCCCCTCCCAATGTATTTTACTGTTGTTCACAATGGCATTTTTTCCCATGTGGCTGGATAATGAGAGCAAGATAATGTGATTCTTTAGACCCTAACATTGGAGATTGCATCCCATCACAGACTACGGTGACTTTGAGCTAGTCATGTGTCTGAAAGTGGCTTTTATTTGAATCTTTTAGAGGGGTAGTAGAAAAGATTTAAGAAGCAGCTTTCAGAAGATGATATATATATATGACTTAAATTCTCTATGAAGAAAGCAGACTGTAACATTCCCTTTTGAAACTGGCAGCAGTTCTAGTAGAGGATGGGAAAGCTTTGGAAGTCCAGTGTGTGGAATCACTTGTTTTTTTCAGAGGTGCGTCAATCATGACACAAAGCAAGCTGCAGGCAGAAGGGATGAATCTCTCTGGCTTTCATTCCCTGTCACATATGTATAAACTGAAATTTCTATTGCCTTCCTGTTCTGGAAAGAGTATATAGACTCCAGTAAAGACTTTTCTGCATAAGTGCTCTTGTAGTAGATAATGAAGAGTGGTGTCATTAGTTAGAATGGTAGTGACTAGTCAGTTGTAGTTTGGGTCCTTTTCAGTCACCAGCTATGAAATTATATGGGCAAATGGTTGAGGAAGGCACTCTATAGTAGTGCTGATTTTTTAAAATTATGATGTTACTTTTGTTACATGGCCTTCTAGCATCAAGTCTTCAGAATATTTGGCTTTTACACCAAGACATCAAGGAATCTGGGAGCCTTGCATGCCACCCTCTTAGCCAGGAAACAGAACACTTGGAGCTGAAGTACAGACCGCAGGTGCTTGTGGCAGCTGAATCCACAGCCTTTCAACTTCAACTACTTAGAATGCAAGAGGGGCATCAAGTGAGAACGTGTTTATAATACATCTGACAGGGCTCTTGTAGCTATAAGGTAAATAAATGTTTGTTTCAATGCTCCTGCTGAGTTTCTAACTAGTTGTAGACCAGAGGAGAGTACATAGTTGCCGGAGCAAACCCAGGTAGAATTAGGTCACCTTCCTTCCTCTCTGTGCATGCACCTGTCTGTTGCCACTTCATGTTATTTCAGCCTTGCTGCTCACGCTGTTACTAATGCAGAGCTTGTGGAGGTTTACTGGAAGTGCCTAGGTGAATTCCTGTCCTGCTGCAAAGGGCTGTACATGGGAGAGGTGACCCCTGGTAAAGCTGGCCACCTGCGAAGTGCTGGGAAATACTAGAAAGTGAGCCTGCTGTGTAAGGATTTCTTCTTGCCATTATCTGTAATTTAGAACAAATGGAAAACTGTCAGTAAACATTTTTTTTTGTGGAATATGAATTTCAGGTTCAGTGTCTTAGAGCAGTGTTTTGCTACTTAAGCCTATGTATTTGAATACGAGTGACACTTTAAAGGGTAAAGCAGTGTATTCAGTACAAGAATGCTTGCTAAAAATGGATGAAGGAATGGAGAGAGAAGCTACACACATTCCTCTTGCAAAAGAATTTGTGTTACTAGAAATTGGTCAATCTGTGAAACTAAACTTAGTGTTACTTGGAGTGCCTTTGGTCAAGCTTTAAAATGAGAGAAACCCGCTTGGAATGCTCATGTTTTTGGACTACAAATTTTGAATCTTTAGCAGATCTTTTGTGCTGGATTCTGGTTTAGTGTGTTTAAAACTATTAGGGCAGCTCTCTTGTGGAATTCTTAAAATGTATTTCACTGACCAGTTGCAGCCACTGTGTTTTTGTTGTGGCTGTTGGCTATTCCTGCACCTAACAGATGGCACTCACGTACACTGACAAGCTGTGGGATAGCCGAGAATTACTAATAAAACCTATCACATGTTAAACGTGACCTGACATTAATCAAGTTTTGAATGCTACAAATGATTCATGGATAATAATTAGTCTCTTGATCATATTAGTGAACATCAGTCTCACATTGCTGCCATTATCTGCTTTCATTCTTACAGGGAACAAATCTATTGCAGTAATTAGGTGTTTTTAATGTCTTTTAAGCCAAAATGTTCTGTATGATTAACTTGGCAAAGAGGTTATTTTTAGTCTTTCAGTATGATTGAGTTCAGAACTTCTAGTAAATTAACAAACTGAAAGGCTTTCCATAAAATAGTATTTTATAAAAAGTATATACTTTTAGATTTTATCAGCTGAAAACATTCATGTGTCTCTACATAGTCATTTGATATGTTTTTCATCACAGTGTGATTTAGCTGTTGCCACAGATTACACAGTTAAAAATAGTGGGCATTTTGTTAAACAGGTGAACCTTTAGAGTTTAAATTTTTATCTTCTTGGTTAGTACTGCATTATTGGTTAACTTGAGGTTCTTTTTGAATATATGTATTCCTACAGACTAAACAGTGTTTGCAACTTTTCTCTGTTTTTATCTTGAATTAGCATCTCAAATGGGTGGCTGTGTGAAAGCTAGGATTTGAACTTTGAACATTAATTTTTCTAAGGGATTTTCATCCAGTTTTGCAGCCCTGATTTTACAGCTCAAGAGAATGAAATTTCTTTTCAAGTAATGAGCTAGTCAGTTTATACTTTGTGTTCCTTATGCCGTTAGGGCAAAGTAGATAATTTCACTGGCTTACTGAAGATGTAGCAGTTACTCCTCAAAATGTGTTGGTTCCTAAGGAGCTCAGTTTTTAATTTATTTTCCACAGTTTTTGATCTTAATTTTCCTTTATACATATTTTAGACCATTAGCGTGGGTCAGGAAATATTTTTGTAACTTCATGGTTTTGTTTTTTTTTAGTATATTGGCTTAAGAACATTTAGTAATGTTTTAGCTGTTTAATGTTTAGCTGTGGTTTTCTGACTGTTCTATGATGCGTTTCCTTTCTTGCCTTTTGATGTTGGTTTCCCAGCAAACAAAAATGCAAAATCTTTCCAGGTAGAGCTAAATACAATGAATAATGGAGGATGCATTATAGAATTGGGCTTTACCCTGTTGTACAGATTTTTACCTCATTTGTTTGAAGTAAGGTAGTATATCGTATTTTGATTAGGAAATGAGACTAATGCAAAGGAAATTGGGTCATGTTAAAGTCTACTCTTCCATATTTTATATGTAATTTGGAGGAAAACATGAAATTGTATAAATGAGAGACAGATTACTCACAGGTTTGTGAAGGAAGTAAATGTTACTGTTGAAGCAAAAATCTTCACTTGTATGGCTGTGTGTTCAGTCATGCTCCTGAGATCATGGGCCAAGATTGCAAGACCTTCACAGTTACTTGGAAGCAGCCACTTTGGCAAACACTGGGGCAATTTCACAAACATTTGCTTGTGAAATACTTTGGCATGTGCTCATGTACCCAGAGATCTCCTTCAAAGGAGACTCCCGTGGAGGAGAACAGGGAGTGCATTTTTTCTTTCTGCTGTGGCCCTTCTGGAATATTCTGTCTAGTTGTGATGGGATGGTTTTGTTTGATTAAAAAATGATCTCTGTGACTTTGGAAGAGACATATTGAAATACTTGAAGGGTCAAGTCTGCTTCCTTGCAAAATGTTTGAAATGTGACGCTTGTTTCCTTGACTAGAAAAACCTTTAAGAGATGTGGTCAGTGTCTCATTAGAGGAACGAGGAAGAAAAGTTGAAGGATGGAAAGAATAACTGAGAAATAGGCACTAATGTTTTAATTACATATCAAGTACTTCCTTGGACAGCTTAATGAAGATTGTGGTTCTCCATCACAGCATGCTATAATTTGAGATTGCACAACTTTCCAAAAAAGATTAGTTGACACTTGAGCGTATCACTTGAAGAGGAACTTAAATATGCATGAGAAGAGAGGGATGCATCCTCACAGATGTCAAGTTAGTCTGAACTGGTGATCCAGGCTATGTCTGCTTTGCAGCAGGGAGGGAAGGAAACAGTGGACCTGCCAGAGATCCTTTTCCATCTGCCCTCAAACTGTTAATTTACTCTAGGTTTGTTTGGGTCAGCTGTTTAACTTTCAGTGCATTGCTCGATGAGGTGATTGGTATCCTGAGTATGGAAAAGATCCAAGTCTGCGTGGATTCAGTTTGTAGTGGTTTTTTTTATTTGCGTTAGTTTGGGGTTCTTTTGTGTGTGGGAGCGGGGACAGGTTTTCCCCTCTGTCTTTCAGAAGGTGTGTGCTCCCTATAATTCCAAGAAAGATTAATTCCCCAGAGTCACTAAAGACTGTTTTGAAAGTTTTGCCATGTATTTGTAGTAATGCCAGTCAATGAACCGAAGTCAAAACTTCTTGTAACAGTATTTGTCTTAGAATGTGAACTACCCAACTTTTACTTGTGGAAAGTTTGAGATTTTGAGTCTTCTTTTTAAATAATACATGAAACTTTCTCCCCTACTTACATAGTTACTCATGTTATTTTTTGTTTTGCAACTGAAAGGAGCTGTTCAGTTCTTTATACCTTTTTTGCTTTTGGAAACAAAACAAACCAAAAAAGACATGATGCTGCAGGACAGGGGAACCTGGAAAGATTCACGTAAGAAGGAATGAGCAGAGACCAGAGCCATAGCTTAGAGGACCAGCTTCCCTCACCTGACATTAATCTGCATTTGATAATATTTTCAAGCACTGCACAGTAGCCCATTTATTGTCTGAATGGAAACTTACACCCCACCAAGAGCATGCTTAATTCTTTCCCAGGAGGCCTCCTTTTCAAAATGTAATGTTTGAAAGCTGGAGTTTAGAATGTTAGTGGTTTGGATGATAGTTCCATCATTGCCGGATACAGTTTGATTTTTTAGGGGGAAGCTTGATAGTTGGGATGAATCTGAGCCAGATATTTTTACATTATTTTAACTTAACTGATCTTAACCTAGAAATAATTCTGTGGGATTCCTAATGTAATTCAAAACCAGAATTTATGAAGATCTATGTTGTAGGTTAATTTCAAAATATTTTTCTTCTACCATAAGAAGGCAGATCCAGATTCCAATTCTGATTTTAAGAAAAATAGTTTTGTTAAACAGGGGTTTAGGTGTGGGGTTTTTTGGTTTGTTTGTTTTTTGTTTCCTCCCCCAAACTTAAATCCATGGGAGATGCCCAATAGAAATACATATCTTCAGCTGGATTTGTGATTCCTAGATCCTTTCTTCACAGACCTGTGTGTGTAACAATAGAGATAAATTTTATCTTGTAAATTAGCAGAAATATGATAAAAATACTTCTCTCAGTATCAGGCATATTAAATTCAGGTGTCTTTTACTGGCCACTGTATATTTGAAAGCCTTTGTACCTCCCACTTGGATGTAAAACTTTTTCTGGGATGTCTTAAATGCCAGCAACCAGTTTTAAAGTAAATAATTTTTATATTGAACTTGGATAATTAAGAGCTCATGGAAGACTGTATACTGATATGAGACAGGGCTGTTGAGGTTGTCTGTAAAAATAAAAAGATACAGAAACTGGTAAACAAGATGAAACGAATGTAAAAGTAAAACAGGAATGATATCCTATTTTAAAAGCAGACTAGTCCATCTTTTTAGAGACATGCAAGGAAAGGGACAATATTTCTTTCCTTTTAGAAAAGATGATCTTGTGAATTTTTTCCTGAAGACTGTTTAAAGAATCTCTAGTATCTACAGACATCTATGAGTTCATGTTTATAGACCTCACATCTGTCAGGGTGCAAGAGTTACTTTGTAGCTGATAGTGAAGTCTGTCCTCCTCAGAGGAAGGGACTGTCCTTTAAGCTGGGCTAAAACTTAAGCCGGTTAAGATACTGGCTCTGGGAATTTAGGAATGACAGCAGGCTCATGTCTGAAAGTGTTTTACATTCTGGCTAAGTGGCAATTTGATTTGTAGTTTATTTTTAACTAATACATTTTTGAGTAAGTATATTCCCTTTCACACCTTTCTCTGTAGAGTGACCAGGTTGAGATGGTCAGTAATTTGAAGGTGGCTCTGGAGAACTGCATTGGGACTGGTGCAGTCAGAGTTGCTCTAGCTTGGCTTGAGGATGAATGAGGCATACAGCAGTTCTGAAATTGAAAAAGCATGGAAAATGGGCATATATTTGTTTTGTATTACGACATTCAAAGGGAATTTTTTTTTTGTACCCTGAAGTATTTCAAGAGGCCAACAGGCAGAGTCAGTTTTGAATCAGAAATAGGAACAAAATGGATAGAAATATTTGCATATTGTGACACAGGAAATCAAAAATTGGTGTGTGCAAGGACCTTAGCCAAATTATGTTGTAGAAAGTCAGTATGACTTTGCAGAGTCTTTATTATGTTTTGAAATCTACATAACTCTCACAGTATGTTGCATTTCCCTGAGATTTCTTTTCTTTGTAGGGATAAGGAAAAGTCACAGTAGTACCTGCTGGGCTTACCTATTTTATGAATACAGTAACATCTGAAAACTTATCAGAATCATGTGTCTTGCCTCAGAAATACAGAAACACTAATGAAAATCTTACCAGCATTATGTGGAATCTGTATCCACCTAAATTTTCTCCCCTTCCTGTTGAAGAAGCCATGGGATTTCTTTATTGGTATACGTACAGAGAGATCTACAAAGCGTGAATTTTCAATTATCCACTCAAGAACTGCTGACTGGTTTAGTGTTTTAGCAAAAACACCTTCAGCAGGTTTTTAGTGCTGCTTTGGTGACACACTGCTGCTCTTCATCTCAGTGGTTAAAGAGCAAGGAGAAATCCTGTTACTCATCATACAGCTCCACTCAATCCATGCAATTATACCGTTCCTTTGCTCGGAGGAGTGTTATTAGATGTAGCAGTAATTTTTAATTTTGTTAAGACGTTTTAAATAATAAACTGCAGTATGGTTTATTGCAGTGTTTATGGAGAAGCAGGAAACTGCAAGAAGCGAACAAAGGGGGTCACAAGTGAAAATAGATGCCATGAGGCTACAAGGAATTGAGTGCCAGAACTGTTTCACAGGCATCATTTACCCATCTTTTATAAGATGTCATTGAGATGCATTGCACTTTATCTGGTCCCTGGCAGTCATCCCAGTCAAGCAGGTGTGCCATTTATCATGGCACTGATTAAAAAAGACCGTTTTGTTCAAGTTAATTAGAAATTTTAACATGTGGAACTTTGAACAACATTTTTAAAAAGATGAACCATGATATTTGCATTTTAAATTCATAAACTGAAAAAACGTGGCTGTTCTTTAGTGTCAAAAATACTTGCTTGTATGTCAGACATTCCTTTTCTGCTTATTTTTCTCTCATTCCAAACTTTATGCAATATTCAATGCCCGTGTATTCTGCCTTCCAGTAGTTTAATTCTCAAGAAAATTTGTATGGGAAGAAGGTCCTTCCCTTCCCTAAATTGCAAATCCTTTCCAGTCAAGATTCCTTTCTGGAGTGTTATTCAAATACATGCAATTGACCTAATGAAAATGAAAGCAGCATAACTGAGAATGAAAGCAGAATAACCAGGAGTACAAAGAAATGTAAATATCTGCTGAGGCTTGCTCTGGTTTTAAAAGCCATTTGTCTTTGATATCTAATTGACACTTTGAGGAGCTGTCTTAGTGAGAACAGTGTGGACCTCCAAATTGAGAACGTGTTCTAATCTGAAACTGGATGGCAGCTTGATGAGATGGATTCCTTGCATTTTATAATTCTGGTGAAATAGTAAATGAAAAGGAATATCAGGAGGTATTTCTGAAATGGTAAATTTTGAATTTATATTTTCTTCTCTGTTTATCAAATTGTATTAGTGCTTTAATGTTCTTTTCTAAAACTTCATGTGGACCAGAGTGGAGAGAGTTAGAAGCCAAACAGTGCACAATAATAGTTTTATTCTTTTCCACACGCTCCCAATTAAAAGATTGTTTCTATGGGAAGGAATGCATGATTCAGTTGTGTAAGCTCCAACACCAAAGTAATTGTGTCCTCAAATTATAGTTCCCATAATAACTTCAAGTAAGCAGAGACAGAGGTGGTTGGTTTCTCTCTTCCACTTTGGTTAGTGACTTTTAGTAAGCTAACTAGAAATTTATAAAAAGTATAGTCTCAGCTAATTTGAAGTTTGTGTGTTGGGGTTTTTTTTGTTTTGTTTTTGTGTGTTTTTTTCCTTTTTTTTTTAAATATTATTGATTAATATTATTGTTTGGAGAGAGGTGTTTTGGTACTTGAATTTAATGAAATCATTCTTGTGCATTTTTGTAAGTTTGGAACGTATTCTTATCACAGATTTCTCATTGGCCAGTGAGTTTTGGAACTGCATAGTAATCTTGCGAGTGATTCACAGAAACTTAGTTTCAGTAGAAATTACAAATAATCCACAGTTTTTTAAACTTTTGACATTGGCTTAAATATTTTTCCAATGCACTCAGCACTCTGATGAAGCAAAACTAAAAATGAATTTATGAAAGAATTTGAGATTATTGTTATTTTGTGTAGACACCTGCTAGCAGATGCATTATGCTGTGTGCCTCAGATGTAAATTTCAAAATAATGACAGGTAAATGTGATCTACAAGTTCCAAGTATCAAGTAGAGGCTTTCTCTACTCAAAAATAGTGCTTCATTGGGTGATTTCTTACTCAGAATCAAATATTCTTAAAGTATTTTATCACTTGAGAGTACTTTTGTAGTGTTTTTTCAATTAAGTTGTATCTAAAGGTTGAATAGTGAGAGCTTTATTTGTTGTTGGGGCTATAGACACAAATATGCTAATGACTGGATAAGAAAAAAGCTATTTTTTATAGCAAAATTATCAGTTCTGTGCAAGCAGTTACAGCTTTTATGAAATATGGTAAATTATTATTATATGAAATATTTGACCATCTGACTTTTGATAACTTAAGTGCAATACTTTTAGTTGTATGGCCCATAGTAGCATACAAATCTTAATTCTCAACTCCTTGCATACTTTTGCTCTTTACTGACTTCATTTGAATAATTTAGTCATAACTTGGTCAGTGGGTCATTAAGTTAAGTTGGACACTAGAGAGGAAATGGTACAAAATTAGCAGACCAGGCCAAAATGATTCTTTTAAAACTGACTGTGATTTGCTGAGTTCTGTATTTGCTTTGTTTTAACACCATATGGTTACTTACACATCAAAGTTTTTTCAACTATTACTAAAAGCACCTACAATTTCAGGACAGATTCTTTGTCTCTATAGTAAAACATAAATTGAAATTAATAAAGAGGTATTTTGGTAATTCTAATTTTTGCCGTTACTTGTCAGTTGTAATTCTTGCTTCTTTGTATTTCCTTAGGCAAGTTATAATTTATTGTGGGAATATGTCCTTAATTCTCATAACTGTTGACTAGGTGGTTTCAGTATTTTGTTTAATTAGTCGTTTTTTCTCTGGCAAATGCATCTTAATGGATGTATTTGCCTCCATATGAAATTCACAGTCTTTGAAAATGTAAAACAAAATATGCCAGATCCAGATTAATTCTAAGAATTGTTTTACAGTTGTGCAGCTGTGTTACTAGGTTATGCCCCAGTTAGGGAGTCTGTCAAACATGAATATTGAATGATGCCCTGAAATATTTTTCTGTACATAATTTCAGTCTAAAGTAAGTGATGCTTGTGTGTTAAAGTGGCAAATGGATTTTTTTATTTTGCCCACAGATGTCTTTGGTATCCTGTTTTAGAACTGATATTTCTTCATCTTTTAGCTTACAGAATCATCTTGGTTTCTAAATATTTCTTTTTGGACAATGGCATTTTCCTTGAACTGGAATATTCTTTGTAAAATCTGCTACTTTGCTGACATTGACATTTCCCAAGCTCTGATGTTAATCCATAAATAAGCACTTTACTGGCAAAGCATTTCAATAGCAGCGTGTAATCTGCTTTGATGTGCAGTCTTCTAAATGAAATATTTCTCTATGGAAAAAAAGATTTCTTTTCCTTTTGTTCTACAGCTCCTGGAAGGAAACTTCGCCAGAGAAGTTAGCCATGAAGTGGATGGACTGATATTTCAGCCTACAGGAGTAAGTAGTGTAAAAATGGATTTTTCTCCCTTCATTCTCAGATGAAATTCTCACTCTCCCTCTCCACTTATCCTCCCATCTACTGCCTAATCTTTGTCTTGGTCAGGATTACTTTGTAGTGTTGTTTTTGACTTTCTGGGTTCCTCAAAGTACTTAAATTTAACTGGTTGCCATCTCATTTGTGGTATGTGACTTCTTATTAATCCATGGTGGTAGTTTTCAGGAATCAGCTCCTGTATTTTTTGAGTGTGTACTATGATGTGCTGCTAAATGAGGAAGTGACTGCGTGAGTTCTGTGAATTCTTCAACCACTGTTTTTAGCTCTTGTATTATTTGGCTTTCTCAAGGATGTTTGCACATTAAATTTTCATTAAAATTTGTGACTTACGTTGTGTTAGTACAATTAAACCATGATAAATACTTAAGCCATGTCTGCCAGTACAAAAGTATATCAGTGGGCTCGGTAGAAGTCAGCAGAAGAACTGCAGATGACCAGAGGGAAAAAAAAAAGGGTAAATGGTTCTCAAACTGGAAATGTGGCTTTAAAGGAAGTCAGTAGCATGGCCTCATCCCTCCTGTTACTGCAGTGTGTATTGTGCATTGGCAGAGGTCATGACTGTAACATCATCCATCTTGACTTTCTTCTTAACTTGTAAAACATTGGATGGTTTGGGTTGGGAGGTACCATAAAGTTAATCTAGTTCCAAACCCCTTTCAGGAGGGCACAGGGACACCTTCTGCTAGGCCGTGTTGCTCAGAGCCCCATTTAGCTTGGCCTTGATTACTTCTAGGGATGTGCATCCACAACTTCTCTGGGCAAACCATTCCAGTGCCAATTCCATTCCACCTCTATAATAAAAAAATTTCTTCCTGATATCTGATTTAAATCTACTCTCCATTTAAATGCATTCCCCCTTTTCCTGTCACTACATGCCCTTGTCAAAGTCCCTCTCCATCTTTCTTGTAGGACCCTTTAGGTACTACTATAGTAGGCTGCTATAAGGTCTCCCAGGAGCCTTCTCCAGGATGAACATCCCCAGCTATCCTAGCTTGTCTTCATAGGAGAGGTGCTCCAGTGCTGTGATCATCTCAGTGGCCCTCTGGATTCATTCCTAGAGGACCATGTCTCTTTTCCTGGAGCCCCAGACCTGGGCATGAGTGGAGTTTCCAAGAGCAGAGTAGAGGGGCAGAATCACCTCCCTCTATCTGCTGGTCATGCTTCTTGTGATGCGGCCCAGGATGCATTTGGCTTTCTGCGTTTCAAGCTCACATTGCTGGCTCGTGTGAGCTTTTTGTTCACAAACACTCCCAAGTCTTTCTCCCCAGGGTTAGTCTCAATCCATTCTCCACCCAGCCTGTACTTTGCTTGGGATTTGCAGGACCCCAGCGCAGGACCTTGTACTTGGCCTTGTTGAACTTGGATTTTTGCACCAACCCACTTGTCAAGTCTGTAAAAGTCTTTCTGGATGGCATTTCTTCCCTCTAACAAGTCAACTGAATCAAATACAGAATTATTTTTGGTTATTTCAAATTTGAGCTATTTCTACCCTTACAGTTACTTGTGAGAAATATGTGTATTACTTTACCAGTTAAAACAGTTTTTCCTGGGCTACTTCCTATATGGTAGGTCTTAGCAATTAGGCCACATACTTTTTTTTTTATGTAGTTATTTCAAATTTAAAGCAAAACTACTAAAGAAAGTTCCTATTTTCATAGGAAGTCCTGATGATATCTTAAAATACTATTAAAATCTAAAGCAGTTGTAAAGATTTCTCAGAAACATTTGCCTGAATATTAGTGGTTAAGCTATGCAGAGTTACTACAGCTAAATTTGAAATTACCTTTTCTAGTTAGATGAAGAATGTGTCTCTGCTGTTGTTACAGGAAATCAATATGTACTATGTTTTGTGTTTCTAGAAGTTGTGTTTTCTGATTTAACATGCTGAAAAATTTATAACCCAACTGAAAACTAATTTTCTTTCATAGATGCTTATAAAGGTTTTTCATCTTCAATATATTTGTTTAGTCTGATTTAATGTTAAAATTTTAGTATTTCTTCGTTTATGGAATGTAAGTTTGTTTCATCTGTTATTAAACTGATTTTCCTGGATGAAGCAATGTGCAGTTTTCTCAGTGTAATGACTTTTGTAGTTTAAAAAGTATAAATAGTTTATTTAGAGCAAAAGATACTAGTGTATACCTATTAATTTGGAAGTAAGTATGAAAAGGATGAAGCTGATAGACATAGCTGATACTGTTTTTTTATTTTATGTGATACAGAGGGAATAAATTAATAGTCAACAGTACAAGGGCAACAGTGTAACAGTGCATAAATGACCCCTTGAGAATGCTAACTGAAATAATTTTTGTGTTGTGGTTAAATGCATGATGTATAACATCTTTTCACAGAGAAAACAACACCCCCTTTTTGTTGATTGGGGTAGAAACCAGTTTGTCTCAAGTGAAGAGGCCATGGCAAATCCAGAAGCAAACAGTTCTTAACAACCATTTTTATAGACATAATTGATCTCATAGGAAAAAACTATCCAGAAATGATGCTGCGTTTTAGAAGATTAGGGAAATTTAATAACATCTTTTGAGAGCTCCTGAAGTCTCATGTGTGTTTTGAGGAGAAGAACACAAAAGTAGACAGGGATTGGAGCAAAATCACAAAGAAAGATAGTGGCAGCAGAGAAGGATTAGTGGAATGTCACCATTTACAGATGGAATTTTTTTGGGCAGAAAAATATCCACACTTTCCATATTTTTAATAGTTGAAGCAGACTGCAGAATGTAGCTATTTAATATAAATAATACCAAGCTTATTAATTCATCGAGTCTGTTTGAAAGTCTTTTATGTGTTTCCTGCCTACTCTCATTTATTCAGAGATTTTCCTCTTGGTCTGTGCTCTTTGGCAATGATACCTAGACCTGGTAGATGGATATATTCATTACTAGCTATGGACAGCATTTGTACTGGGAGTCAACACAGATGGAGAAAATATATATTTTTTTTATTTGAAGTTTAGTTTAATTATGATTTGTAATAAAAATACCCAAAATTATATGTGACTAGGAATTTAGTCTCTAAGATTTTAGTCTCTAAGAGCTCTGCATTTTTTCACTTTTCTCTTTGGTTTGAAGAGGTGTGGTGTCAAGTGCCTCAGTATTAGTTCAGTTTGAAAAACTGGCAAGTTTTAATGAAAGGGATTTGTGAAGAAGTTTAACTACCAAATCTAGGGTTTCAGTTAGATATTAGAGGGTTTATTTTCTTCTGTTAGTCTTCTTATCTAAATTCATATTATGACTAGTAAGGTTCCTGTACTGAAGCAGATATTGTTTTGCACCATGACTGGTGGTGGTAGAAACAACATTAGGAAGTAAGGAGATTGTTTTCTACCTATAGAGGTTAGTTTATTTTGCAAGGGCATGCTAACTGAGCACTATTATTCCAAACATTAACCAGTTATTGAAGTTCCTTATATTGGTTATTGCCTGGGGTATGCAAGTGCTTTAATTTCACAGTGACAGTCACATGGTAATGACTGAGGCATCCCTTCTTCCCCCTTCCTCCCTTTTCAGTCTGAAAGCTTTTGCAGATTGTTAGAAGGGCATGTTTAGTGGAAGTGGTTGAGGTTTTTGCCTCATTTATGATTTAAGAATACTTTGTAGGTAATTTGATGTGATGTGTGCTTCTTATGCATCTCCTACCATACTAACAACTCCAAATATTTGCTTACTATTGTTTTTCTTCTTTGCTTTGTACTCTTTTCCTTTCCTCTTTTCCTTTTCATGCATTCTTTTTATCCAGCAGCCCATTTCTCGCATTCCTTTTAGTTTCCATTTTACATTGCTGCTCCCTAACACTTCTTTTCCCTGCCTCATTTTGTGTCTGTTTAAGATGCTACCACTCTAACTCCCATATGCCTAAGTCAGCTCCATTCCATCTGACCAGCTTTCTGATCCCTGTACCTGTGCCAGGTTGGCAGAGCAGGCACCAAAGCTAACTGGTATTTAGGAGGGAAACAGACCAGCAGGAAACTTCACAGACAGCTATCGCACTCTGGGATCTTGCCCCAGACAATGATTGTATTAGTTTGAAGGTAAAAACCAAATGCCTTATTCACAGATTCTGAGTGCTTGTGTAAAGTTTGGAAACTTGCAGTACATGATTTTGAAAGGTTACTTCAAAGCAACAAACTTCTTACATTTGTTTTAGAACACTTGCAGTTTGCCAGCCTGCGTGTTTCTAATGAAAATCTCAGAAACTGCCTCTTCTGATAGCAGAACTGGCTCTCTGACCTATGCTCACTCATCAGTGAAATTAATTTTGTTGTCTGCCTTGTAAATCATGCCTTTGCTATGTATCTCAGACTGTCTAATTTTTATGCTAGTAATCTCTTAATAACCAGCTTTCTGTCTGACTTAAAGTATTACTTTTCCCTTGCTTGGTAAAACCATGTAGGAATTATATTTTAACTGGCCATCAGTTAGGAAGGCCTAAGGACAGATTTTGAGTCTGTGAAACTTGTATCACAATTTATTATATTCTGATTTTGCCTCCTGAGCTCTGTGATGTTTTGCATTGACTCAGGCTAATTTCTGTTTGGTACTTCTCTGTGCTTTTATTTTGGATGAAGAATGAAGTCCAGTTGTGTGGATTTGGGATTTTTGCAGGGAAGAATGAAGGGCAGCTGCTAAGCTCAGTTCTTCTAGGGTAAATGTTATTTTAAAGAATGGCTGAAGTATTTAACACATAACTCTCCATACTGAATGCTAATACAAAGCTTAGCCTTTAAAATGAAAGAATAATGAGCAGTTTTATATAACTGACTAACACTGCATGAGTTGTTAATATATCTTCCCTTCCCTTCCCTTCCCTTCCCTTGGCAGACTTAGTGGTAATCTGAAATGCTTGGTTGCCTGTTAATTATTTTGTGCTATTCTTCTCATTTTATAATGGGCTGTGTTATTTTCTGTCATTGTCAAAGTTTACCCAAAGTCACAGAAGTTAGCACTCAATGAAATATCTCCAAAAGATGCCACCAAATAAAGTATCTCTATTATTTCTCTCATTAAGCAGTGCCAGTTTGTCTTAAATAATTCTATATAATCGATACGCCTTTTCTTCCACAGGTAATGTTTTATCAAATGGTCTGTGAATTTTTAAACATAGGCTAAGTCAGTTGCTAGCTTATTTCTGAAACTCAGACGTGCTGTTTACTACTGATGGGCCATCAATTATTGTTACATATTTCTATTGCAATAGCAAACGATGGCTTTAGATAGCTTTAGTATTGAGACTATATCTGATATATAAAGGTTTAGGAAGAATCATAACATAGATTTTCACTTCTAACAAATATATACGTTTTTGGATTTAGCTTTCTAATTTTGCAGTGATTTATATAAGATTTGGAGGCACTGTAATAAAATAGAATGCAGTAGTGTGTTTCATTTGGAAGGGACCTACAATGATGATCTAGTCCAACTGTCTGAGCACTTCAGGGCTGACCAAAAGTTACAGCATATCATTTAGGGCACTGCACAAAAACCTCTTAAACATTCAGAGCTTTGGGGCATTGACCCACCTCTCTGGGAAGCCTTTTGAAGGGTTTCACCACCCTCTCCATATAGAAATGCTTCTTGATGTCCAGTCTAAACCTCCCCTGACGCAGCTTTGAACTGTTCCCGCATGTCCTATCACTGTGTACCAGGGAGTACAAACCACCACCTTGATTTGATAACATAGATGCTAAGACACTTTTTTTTTTTTTCTCTAAAGTTTGCAGCAGAAGGAAGGAGAATCTGGAGAGAAAAAAATGTCATCAGTCTTTATGTTGATCCACACTACTAAAACCTTTCATGTATCCTTAGAATATCTCTTTGCTAAATGTGATTTCTTCTGAATCTGTTACTAGTCAGGGGATACTGTTGTCATGTCACTGTGCTCTTTTTGTGCAGTTATAAGTTTTCCTGTAACAGAGAACTTGCTGTCAATCTCCTGAAATGCCACTGAGCTTTGCAACTCTTTTCTGCCTATGAATAATTGTTATATTCAATTGCCATGGCAATGTTTCTTGCAATTCATCTCTTAAATAGCTAGTCCTATCTCAAATATACCATTCTATTGTCTGCTTTATGAGCACATGCAAATTAATTAGCGATACAGAGTATTTCTTTTAGAGTTTTTCTGTGACTATGCAAATAAAATTTTTATAAAGGTTCAAGTTTGACTTTGCTGTCTTGAGATGATTTGTTTCCTGCTATTTTTTTAATCAGAAAAATAGAAAATTAAGTAAAAATAACAGCAGAAATACTAACTTAAACACTAGTAACTAAGGTCTAATTCATTTAATTACAGCTCATTTAATGAAATTGTTAGTCTTCCAGATACAAGTACCATGATTTTTGAACATAGTAGATTTTTATGATTTCCACTTACTTTCAAAGAATCTGAGGTAATTCATACCCTAGGAAATTGGAACATTTCTTACAGGTGCAAACTCCCATCATCCACAGTTGAAAACAAGGGCCATAAAAGAGTCCCCCTTCCCCTTTATGAGTCATTTTTAGTTCTGAATATAAGGTTGGGGTGTAGCAAAGTTTTTCTTGTTTAACTTTCTGCTGTTGGTCCTCTAGTACATTTAGATTGAGATGCAGTTATTTGCTACTTGCCAGAATTATTTAACCTGACTTTCCCTTTTATGTCTGCCTGAATAGATGTCAGTGCCTTGAGTCTGATTACTTAAGGAAAGTGTTAGTTCTAATTGGTGTGTTATCTCATTTGTTTGCTAATGACCTATACTGCCTGACATTCTTAGATGTCTCAGGCAATGAACTGCATTTATGGCCCCATTTAAATAGGTTCTTGAACTTCTGTTGCACAGTTTAATCATTCTGCCTGCCAGTGGCATTAGGAAAGATCTTTCTTATGTGTACTAGTCATCCTCAGGATTGTCAGTTGACATTAATATGGTGGCATCTGTGCATGTGTTGTTTAGGAGAAGAAAAAAAGAAGCTTTTTTTCTGGATGCTACTGTTCTAAATGCTGGGAAGTTAAAGACATAATTATCACTCATAAAGGCTTTCAGATACAATTTTTGCATAACTTCTTTGTCTCAAAGCTGGATGCCGGGGAGCTTGATGAGTGCACTTGCTAAAATGCTTCTATGTCAGATTGCACATACTTTCTAACTAAAATAAATAGATTAATGTTAGGAATATATACAGCAAATGTGATTACCAATTACCAGTGTAATCGTTCAGCTTTTAAAAGAGTAAGCCTCTATTCCACAAACTGTATCAATTTATATGTGTTGTGCATCAGTTTTGAATATAAATCTCTTTTATGGCTGCATAGGGAAATCCAGGAGAGGTTTTGTTTTGAATCAGAGAGAAATCTTTACTATATCATCTGAGCCGTTGATTCAGCTCTTGATGCTTAACATAGGCTAATGAAGTGGTCACTTGTCTTTATGGCAATGTTTTGACTCATCCTGACTTTTACAGTAATCTTTCTAGGATTGAGAAGTTGTTACATCAGGAGTGACTTGGAAACTGGACAATGTAGTGGAAAGTATTTTGTCAATGCTCTCTTTTCTTCACATCCCAGAACAGATACTCATAAATAAGAGTGCTTCATGTGATTTTTCTATACTCTTTCTATTAAACTGAAAAGATTTAGCAAAATGTCTGTACTGTGATTTTTTTTCTCCCAGGACTGTCTTCTGTACATGCTAGAACAAGACAGCCAACTGATCTCTTAAGTTTCTGTGAAGATCCTTCATATAATGTTCATATTTTTTATTAGTCAGGAGCGTAGTAGTAAAGCAAAAATAGTGGTATCTGGATAAGGCAGAATACTTGCTAGATCTTCATTCTGATCTTTTAGTGTAAGCAGCATTTCAGGAAAATGACACGTGCACCTGAGATGTGAGAAGGCAGGTGGCTTTCAGAGCAGTATCAGCCCTTGTATTGTGGTATTGGGATGGGCAAAACATTTAAAGACACTTTTTTTAAAAACCAGAATAATTTACATTGCTCTGTTATTCATAACTTGAAATGTTTATTGGGTCACTGTTCTTAAAATAAGTGAATGATAAATACAACAAAAGGTTAACTGAATTTTTTAGTTGTAAAAACATTTCTGTTAGGTGGTAGCATGTATTATTAGATAAAGCTTTGAAGGCAACTTCGGTGCCAGCATTTCTTGTGCACGGTACTATGCAAAACAGTAGCTCTACGAAGCTCACAGGTGGCTGCAGAAGAGTGTTCTGTACTGAAGAGGTACAACAGAACACAGTTGTGATACTTCAATCTCATTCTGACTGACAGTAACTTTAGTTCAGTTGTGACTGTAGTCCCAGTTCCATTCAACAACTCTCCTAGCCTTTCCCAAAAGTTCCCACTAGTTCCCAAAAGAGTGAACCAAACCCATTAACAGTGCAAGTCTTGAGCTTGATATGAAAGCTGTAAATTGCTGTCTAAGTTTAGAGAACTTAGAAAATTTATAACTAAATCAGAGAGACAAGTCTCCTTTAATTTCAAAACAAATTTTACTTAAGGTATAATAAATGGAAGGATAACAGTTCCTACCTATGAGATATATATATATATATATGTATATTCAAGAGAAAAACAAAACAACCAAGACTGAACGAATAAAAACCCCTAAACCAAACCCCCCTCCACACACACACAGTCTGTCCCCGTCGTATTTACGGGTAGCAAGTGATGAGATGAGTGACCGATGCTGGGGTGCCCCCGGGGGTTGGTGGATTGGAAGAAAGGCTTTGGTGTGTCCCTCCGAAANTCTCTCTCTCGGGCAAAGTCAAAAAAAAAAAAAAATCCGAAAGGGCTCCGTAAATCCAGGGATGGGAAAAGGAAACAGCAGGAAAAGGCAAGGAAAGAAACCAAACTCAGGGAGGTTTCTCCCTCCGCAGTCTCTCCACTGCCAACTGCCACACCAGCGTGTCCGCTTCTCCCCCACCCTAAATCACCGGTCGTCTTGCTTCTTTTGTTAGAGGCAAATGGGCTACGGTAGGCCAATTTGCCCCTCATTCTGGCAGTGGGGAAAGAAAAATTCCATTAGATTCTGAAACTATAACAATTGCTTTTAAGAAAACTTCATTTTCCACTGATGTGTGTACTGAATACTTTAGATGTGATTGTATCCTACAAGTTATACTCTTCTAAGTACAGTTAGAAGGGCAGGGCTGGTCTTCATACCATAACTGTAGAAGTCAGAGATCAGAAACCTGATAAAAATTTCTTAGGTAGCTAGTGCAGATTTGCTTATTTTCTTTTAAGACTACTCCTTGTGTTCTGAAACAAAATTCACTTTTTCTCCATTTTACTCTAAAGCTTTTCAGTGAAATAGAGGAATGTACAACTGTGACATATCTGCTGTTTCATTCTGAAAGTGGAAAATTTTAGAAGTCTTAGTTGGAGATATCCCAGATTTCCAAATTGCAGATCTTCCACAAACTTGAAATTGTTTGATAAAGAAGCAGTTAGTACACTTACTACATCCTACCTGAAAGTTTTGAAAAGTTTGAACTGACTAACAATAGGTTGCTTGTTTCCAAACAGTGATCACTAGAAATCCCAAGAAATCCTGTATCTGTATATTCATTCAAGCACTGAAATGAAACATGTGTCTTATGGAACACAAGATTCTCTAGAGAGGTCTTTTAACTTATGAGAGCAATTAAAATGTGTGTCTTTGGGACTTGTCAGACAGTGAATTGATGGTTGCCATTGTTAAGGGAAATTATGACTTGTTCTGCTGGTAATGAGAAAAAGGAACCACATAAGAATAAAAGTTCTAAATAGTTTTTGAAACTCTCAACTGTTTAACAAATGTAAGTTGATCACAGGATCCACTGCTCATAGGATGAGCTCAGAACAGGTGAAAAAAAAAAAAGAAGTTGGCTATGTGGTTAACAAAACAAGAATTTCAAGGTTGTTCCTTTTGCCTTCATGTGTAAAACGTAAAGTTCCACTTTTCTATGTAAATCTGTTCTGCAAGATGTCTGATGCATATGAGGGTGAGGAAAAATGTAAGTTTACTTGGAGAAGAGAATGGCAGAGGTCAGTATCTGCCAGTTTTTAACCAGCATACTTCTTTGCAGCTGTCTTAACACCAACTCAAGTCAAGCAATGCAAACTCAGATTTGGCTTTTGGGTCTTGTTCCCTCCGCCTGCTGGCTTAAAGGCCTGTAGACAAAGGAAGTGCTGTTGCTTTTTTTGCTATTTACAGAATATTTTTAAAAGTATCAGTTTAGACAAATACACATGTATATAATGTCCTGTATCAGGTATATTTTATTTCTGAAAACTTCAACTGTTTTTTTCTCAGAGCACTAACATGCTTTTGGTATTTGATTTTTTGAGTAGAATCGGCACTACTCTCTAAAATATAGACTATTTTCATGTATGTAGACTGTAGAAAATATATCTCTCCCCTCTATTGATTAGGTATAAAAACAAACCTGAAATTTTTTTCTGTAATTTTTCAGATAAGGGGTTTGGTAAATGTGTTTTGGCTTTTGTTGGTTTGTTTTGGGGTTGTTTGGGGTTTTTTTGGCTTTGTTTTTGGTTTTTATTTCTGTTTTCTGATGGCTTAAGTAATATAGTCATGATGCTTTCTTCATTGTTACAGAATTTGCTTTAAACTTTACATTTCATTAAAATATTTGAACCAGTAAAGACCATGACTGCAACTTTTTATAATTTGCATATGAATCAGAGCAACCAAGTAAATTATTTTTGTGATTGTTCGCATTTTAGAATACTCCAGGATAAGCTGTATTTTCTATGCTTGCTGTAGCTGTTTATGCGAGACTTGGTATTTTGCTTGCAAAAATGTCACAGTTAATGTATTTTTGTACACATTTGCAGTGCTGACTCTTTTCAGTTTTTGGACAGTACAAGTAGTAGTACCATGTGCCCTGTATCTAGTAACAGTCAGGGAAGTGAAACCTAGCATTGGTCATCAGATCAGAAAATAGTCTAGCAAGCATTGTTGTAGAATAAATCAGGATTATAGTTTTTTTTTCAGTCATGAACTGCATACAGATAGTTCACAAACAGTACCTAATTTGTTAAATAAATTGTTCATTGAAAATAATTCCCATGGTTCTAATTGTTATGGACTATGTTGGTCCGTCTCCACGGAGAGTAGCTACAATGGTAGTAAGAGTGTTTGTTCATCTGGTTTTGAGAATTTTGGTTGCTGGGTTGGGATGATAAAAATATTTTAAATTCTATATAATGGCAGGTAACAAAGGTTGCTTAGCTGTAATTATGAATTGTGTCTTTTTATTCTGTAGCTCCTATGAGTTTCACACAAGATGCTACTGCACATCTGACAATTGTTGCGTGAAGTCAGAGAGTATAATGGAAACTAGCTCTAATATGATTATTTTTTATGGTACCATCAGTCTCTTGGCTTTTTTTTCCAAAAGACAGTATTAATCAGACTTGCTTTATCACAGTTAATTAGTTTGCCTTTACACTTATGTTTGACTTGGGCTTTGATACTGTATGCTTGTAAACTATTAATATCTGTAATATATCTTTATAGCTGCTAGATACATGGAATGTTATGGAACAAATTCTAAATGAAAACTGGATTTAAGCTAATACCTTCCTTGGAGCATGTTAGAAATTAGAGTGGTTAGCCACAGTACCATGGATGATGTTACTATGGAGAGAACTCTTGTTTCCATGACATTTGCTTGCATATTTTGCTAGGCCTTCAAAAGAAGTAGAGTTCTGTCCTCTCTCAAATTTGGTGGGTGTTATCGCATTACTTCTGAAACCCTGCGGTGTCTCACTGCGAACATATATGAATTAATTTCTAAGGAATATTAATGGTGACTGGCTAGGAAAAAAAATGGACGGGAAAATGTTATTAAAATTTTTGTCATGCAGAAGGCAATGTTTTTTTAAATAATATTTTTTCTAGAATTGATATTCCAACTTGATTTTATCTGGGTGTATACTGCTCTATTTGTATACATTTTAGCTGCTGAAAAAAGCCTACGGCTATTGAGGAAGTAAAGTAGAATTCTGCTGGTTTTAGGAAAAGATTATGTCTAACTGCATAGCTAATGGCTTTATACTGTGACAACTGCCTTGTACTGGAGTGGAATTTTGAATAGCAGTAAAATTTTAAATCAAGTCATGATGTAGCTCACTGTTTAAAAATCAGCCAGTGGCCTAGGGGTAAATTACAAAAACTATTTTCCCTTAGGCTTAGGATGAAAGAAGTGTTTTTGAGACATGAAAATCTCGGTAGATGTTGATAAAGGGGAGTTTCTTTAGTAACTGTTAGGACACTGTTTCGGCCGCCTGTAGGCAGCTTTTGACTGTACTCCTGCATTTCTGACTGAGGTTGCATATGGTCACAGTTCTCTTCTGCAAGATTGCACTTACTTAAACACAGGTGGGTATGATTCTGAGATGTTGGAATAGGAGGAGTTAGGGAACAAGGTTGTTGAACAGCACCGCATCACCTATCCTCTCCTGTACAAAGGGTGCTGGGGAGAAGGGATGCAGTGAGTTAAACATCATTCAGTATTCTTATGCCACCCCTAAGACAAAATTGCTTTCCTTCTGTTGCTAATGAATAGCTGACTGTTGTTCGCTTAATACACCACTCTTCTGCTCTAATTAGATTTTAGTGTCCTAGAGTGGTTTTGTTTTTTTTAATGGTCTTTCTTTTTTAACCCCAGTTGTGAGTCTGAGTCTAAAACTTTTGATCCTTTGCAGTACCTTCTTGAAGCATACTGTTCTGTAATATGTCTGTTTGCAACAGCTGTCAGGATGTGAGCTGATACCCTTTTTGAAACCCAGGGCTTTCAGAGCTTTTCCCAATTTCATACATTTTGAAAGCACAAATTCACTTGTGTAACTGAGGGGAAAGTATTCTCAGAAGCCTAATAAACTAAGTGCTATTTAATGCAACTAAAACTTTCGTCCACCTATTTTGGTATTTTTTTAAATGAGGAATGATGCTTCACCTAATATCTTCCCTGAACTTCCACTACAATAATTGTTACAGCTTTATTTTAGCCAAGATGTCTTTGATTTCCGCTGGAACTTAATTTCTGCCAAAACCAGCACCACTAACTAACTCCCCATCTAACTAAAAGAGTATTCATGTTCTTTGCCCCAACTTTAGAATTATTTGATTTCAACAAATAGCTTATTGAATGATTCTGGTTTATGGAAGAAATGTTCTCCTTCTGTTGAAGATGCAACAGAAAAGGTTTTTAAAAGATGGCTCATAAAATGAGCATGGTACTTACTGTTCTTGGTGTCAAGAGAGCTACAGCTCTACATGGGTCTCTGATTCTTTTTGTAGTACCTACTGAATTGATGACTCGTGGACTTGTTCACTTTGCTGCCATGTCTGTACCTCTCCTCTCGCTCTGCTGTAAGAAAATTTTTAAAGGATTCTATTTAAGTTGTTTCACAAGTAGGATGGAGCTTGACAGTTTATTAGCTCAGAGTTTGTTCTAACATGCCTATGTTACTATTCTCTGCATTTTATTAATACTTATATTGAAATGATTAACTCACCTTATCTTGGAGGTGGGAAATGATTTGTAAACTATATTCTGAACATCATCACAGATTCTTGCTTGAATGATGTTGTTTTTTTCCTTATGTCATTCTCAGTTGTGACTGAAATAAAAAGCTTTATGTTCTAGAGATTAGAAAATGGACTGTTGTCTTTTTGTAACATTAGCGAAAAGGAAGCATGGAAAAATAAGTTGTAAAACCTTTCAGAGGGATATCAGATTTGAAAAAAGCTTCTCCTGAATTGGCTCAGATTTTCTTCAAGAATTTTCCAGTGACTGCACATTCAGGCATTTCAATTCACTTGATGGATGCTGGTGAATTGACCCCTTGAGTTGCAGTTCTCTTTCTTAAGAAATATAATTCTGGGTGGTTTTTTTGTTTTGTTTTAATGCATTCTGTATTTATTTATGGAAAAGCTGTGCATAACCACTCTTTCTGCTCCCCCTTGTTAAAATGTTAAGCTGTTAAATAGCAGCTTAACCTGATAACATTTGTTTTTGCAAATGGTAATTGTCTCTTACCTCCTCCCGTAATTCTTTGGCCTTTTAGCTGCTCTCCTGCTCAAAGCATAGCTATATTAACATTTTGACATTCAATATAATTAAAGAAGAAACATTTAAGAGAAAGGAAAGGAGAAAAAAGTCTGTCTGTAACCCTTCTGCCAGTAACAGAATGAAAGCTCCCTGCTAGCAGCAGAGAAGTTGGAAGAGGTTCTTCACCACCATTGCTCAATCCCAGTATTCAAACCAGAGATCTTCTGTTGCGTCTCTGGTCATGCTCTATAGAAGGGATAAAAAAAAATAAATCTGATGAGGCAGAAGCTATTGTTTGGTTGTGTTTTCAAATGGATCACAAGGCATTGTTATCAACCAGTATTAGAAGCACTGCTTTTAATGGGTGAATGTCCTTTCTGAGAAGGACAACAAATAGTTTCACAGTAACAGTTTTTTTGAGTAATATTTTTAAAGTACAACCTACATTTCTTTTCCCTTACACTGCTCAGTAAATAGCTACTCTATTCAACTTAACCTGTTCTTACCCAGAGCCACTGACTTACTTGTTCCAAAATCAGAACTGCAAGGATTAATTTCTTACAGTGTGGGCAGAATACTTTCATTTTCTCCTTTAGAATGCCAGATTTTTTGTTCTTAGAGGACAGTTTCTGCCTGCTCATTATCCGAATTATTCTCCTGAAAATGCAGTTTTAAATTGTATTAGTCTTGTAGCAGACTTGAAAGAGAAAATACATGCTGATTTTTTCTCAGTATACATTTTTGCCCCACTTTGCTTTTCGCCTCCAAGCACATCAGTTTGCAAAGTAAAAGCACTGCAAAGCACATGATGAAGTCTACTGGTTGGTCTTACTCTCTGTTGTATGAATTTTTTCTTGTGAAACTAAGGATGTAAAATATGTGATTTCCTATTTTAATGTCCACATCTAATAATGAATTTAATATGATTTAAACATTTTATAATTTATATATTAGAATGTGTAGTTGAAAAGGCTAATTTCTGTTGTTTCTTACAAAATGCCACAGGATTCAGTATTCCAAGCAGGATCCATGAATATTTAATTCCAGGAGATTTGTAGCCCTGTAAAATGTAATAAGCTAGCCCTTAATGACAATTTTGCGTAACATACGTTTGGTAAAGTAGAAAAAAATGCTGCTGGCAATTCTGTGCATCATCTTTCATGCATATCTGTTCAGCTCTAGGGACTTTTTAGCTCTGGAATTATAGAGAGAAATTAGACTATGTCTGAGGCCAGCATGCTGCAGTTTCTCTAGTTAGTACTTGTACATTTCTTCTGACGTTCAGATTTGCTTAAAGCTCTGGCCTACTGATTGCTTTTTGATGTAAGGCTTCATTTTTTTATTTTTTTTTTTCAAGATTGGCATTTATCAAGAAGCATTTTGGAATATATTTTTGCAACTTTTTCTTTAGGGGTTGGTAGTTAATCTTCCTGGGCTCTGAGGTGATTTGCTGAAATGTTATTCCTGGTATACTGATGATTATCATAGTGTACGAAAAATGTCAACAAAACCAATATTATGATGAAGCCTTAAATTTACAGGTTACAGCTTCTGCAAATGTAGTCTCTAATACTGATAAATTACCCAACTTCCAAATTGGGTTATCGTAGTGAGACAGCCGAGAGCACTGCTGCTCAGTTCATGGAGATTCTTTTGTTACACCAGAGGTGCTTCTGCTGTCAGACTTCAAACACTGAATACTTCCTGCTGATCCAACCCAACTTTTCTGGGGTTTCTAGGAGCCTTTGATCACAAACTAACTACCCCCAAAGAAGTAAGTCCTCTGGGACTGAATTCCTCCTCTCTCTGGTGTAAATTCAAGTGATGAATGCACTTAAGCTAGAGTTGGGACAGAGGTAGTAAAAATGAAAGGATAAGAGGTGAAGAGAGATTGGTACCCTCAGGTTTGAGAAATGAGAGAAGGTTTTGACTGGTATGTACAACACTTTAAACATGTAAAGAGACCTAAACAGTAAGACTCATAAAACAAGTCGTGCAATGAAGCAACTACCCTTAGCACTTTATGTATTGAAAATTAGTTTTTTCTCCAACATCACTGGCTTTATGGACCAAGGCTTTTTTCACAGTAAAAGTGTGAAAGGAAGATAAGGTGGAAGATGATCTCCCTAAGAGCTTTTCAAAGATTTGCTGTGTCACTGGGGGAGAGTAGAAGAATAATAAACCTTGCTTTAGGAGACTAAAAGAAAAAAACAAACAACAAAAAGTAAAGGAGCAGGCCAGGAGTGCTTCTGCATTGTCTTGGTTGTTCAGTTTACTTCAGACTCCTCCCTTCATCCTTTGTCAGCAACTTCTGTAGCTGTGAATTAAGAACTGATGTCTTAAACAGCTCCCTGGAGATGAATTTGCATAGAGTCATGCTAAACATAAAATGGAAAGAGAATATTAACATTTAAAATTTGAAGTATTATCAACTGTAGAGTATTTTTTAAAGGTTATTGTCTGTACACACAAAAAACATAATCTGAGCACTGTCATGGTATCTAGCTATATGATTGTCCAAAGGTTTTTCTATTTTGTTTTCTATATTTCAGTTAGTGCTTACTGAAAACACCTAATAATAGTATTAAAATTGGTCCTGCCTTTCGCAGTCCACACTGTGGCTTGTTGTTGCAAACATTGTGTTTCTATTAGATACCTAATATCTGGTGAGGTCTGAAAGAATAGCAGAAAAAACGCAGCATTAGTGATCTCAAATGTTCTTATTCAAGGAATGTTTGAGTTGTTAAGACATGTAGTAATGTAATAACTTCAAGAAGAGTGTTTGAACCTGAAGAGGTGTAGAGCAGTGTATAAACTTGTAAAGGACTTGTATTGGAAGTGCCGAAATGCTACATATGCTCGGTAAAGTGGAGCAAGTGAGAGGGAGTCCTCTCCTCCTAAATTAGCCATGTAAATATGTACAAAGCTTCAGGTCTGTCTCCTTTGCCACATGGGAAGCAGGTGCTTTTTTTAGACGTGCTTTATTAAGCACCCAGAGCACCCATGTCATTGTGCCTAAGTTAGATTGGATTTCACAACAGTCTTCCCTGGTAAACATAACCTTTGGACTTAGTGCCAAACTATCTCCTGCAGTGTTTAACAAGGAGCGTGTTGAAATCTTCGAGAAGGATTTCCTGATCACACGAGAGGAAGTGACTGATTGTTTTGGGGAAAAATAGATGGATGGAAACAAAGGAAGATTGATTTTAGTCCATATTTTATAGGGTCTTTTGGAGATCAGGGTGAAACTCTGATTTAGCCTAACTCTCATCTGTCTTTCTGGACAGTTTTAAGCTATGTAGTTCTTACCTCTGGGTTTGTTTATCTGTGTTTCTATACAGGTGGAAATTAACAATGTATGCCTGAGGAAAAATTTTATAAACATGAGCTTTTCCATTATATTAATTTCTACTTAAGACTTTAATGAGTTGTGAAGCTTAATTGGAAAGAAAATTTCATCTGAAGGAGTTAATACAATAGTTCCTAATGACAGTTTATGCTGTTGGTACATGCTGAGGCCGCCTTAGTTCAAGTTAGTGATAAAAAGTGAAATAAAGAGGGTGAAATACAACAACAGAAGACCGATTAAAGTAGCTTGATTGTTTCTATTATTATGTTAATTTTTCAGAAGGGTTACACAGCACCTACTTAATGAGATTAAAATAGTTGATAGTGATGGTGAAAAATATGAAAATTACAAAATAATTAGTACAAGTATAAATCTAATATCTTAAGTAGCAACCATGCGCTGTCACCCATTCCTTTGACCATTGGTGCTATAGCTCTGTTATCAGGAGATTTATTTGTCACAAGGGTAGAAGTATGTATCTTTTCTCTGATTTGGTGAAAGTAGAATTTAGAATTGAAGGCATTCACCAGTTAGTGAATTTGGGATAATATACACAGTAGCTGGCAATATGCAGCCATTTATTCTTTTGGTTTTACGTCAGACTCAAGTAGTGGGATTTCTAGTTCCAGGTCGTGATATTGAGTGAAAGGACAAATACAAACAGAAGTGACCAAGAATAGGTTTCTGCTGCTTGCAGTAATGTGCTGGATAGGGAAGAGGAAGGACCAGTGAGTAATTTTGTGGCTGCTATATTCTCATTGCTATAAACATGGGGTTTTGACTGTAATCTGAACTTCATTTATCAAATATTAATGGGATTACTTTGCAAATGATGTTAGTTATGGCTAAAATGTCCTCATATTTTTCTCCTTCCTTAATGGAATATTGAGCAAAGCTATTAGTATAGCTGTGAAACAAGATGTTTAATGAAGCTGGTGGTATAAAACTAAATTAAAGTGCAAAAGAGGACGTTTAGCCCAATAATTACCAAAGAAGCCCAATATAAACATTCCATTAGCTTGAAGTTCTGAGGCACTTTTGGAAAAAGCAGTTTTCTATTAACATATTAATTTCTGTATACAGGTTAACCTTCCAAACCTGATTTACATTCAAGTGTTAAAATCCTTAGTATAAAACATAATCTAATGCTGTTTGAATGTGTGCATATTAGGAGCATGTTTTGCTTCTCAGTCTGCTATGACAGTTAAGCTAAATATTTCAGAAGTAATTTTGATTATAATAATTTTCTTGCTACTTCATGTAGCTTCAAGTCACATTTTCATAAAAGACAAATTGTGATATAACAACATTTTCCCAATAGAAACAGTTACTTATGACTAACCAGTCCTAATGTATTAAAAAACATCATTCCTACTTAGTTCTTTAACTCTCTAAAGGAAAACTTTCTGGAATACACTGATGTGATTGTGTCTTAAAACAGGTTAATTTTTCTTTATTTTGATTTTTAAAGTGGAGGAATGAAAGAGTTGACACAAACTTGTAATTAAAGGACTGTGGTGACTTCACTGTCAAGTAATGAGTTATTTAAAACTGTGTTACTTGGAGTTGGCTCTGTCATCCTTTTGACTTAACCGTGGACAATGAAAGATTTGAGTTTAGGCAAGAATCCTGTCTCCCCCACCTTGTTGAGCCTCTAAAGTTACTGTCTGCAAATTTTCTTTCAATGATGTGACAGCAACACATTGTGTAACATTCGGACTTCATTGACAACCTTATTTTCAAGCTGATCAAATATTTATTGAACATCAGTGTGTCTCTGTATTCTGATCAAATCATTGAAGCAGGCAAACAGCTGATAGTGAGCACTGCAGATCTTTGATTGTTCAGGTGGTTTGAATAAGTAATTTAGAGCACTAAGCATTAAAAGCAGCATTCATTAATTTCTTTTCGTTAAAAGAGGGGTTTTTTTGAAGGGAGGGAATTTGCTTTTGTTTGTTGCCATCTTTTAGCCAGGGCATCATGGCCATCACTCCATAGTTAGACACAGATTGTGCTCAGTAAAGGGCTTGATACAACACGTGTAAACTGTTGGCATGAAACTGGAAAGCATTTGGATTGTGTTTTGGAGCGGTACAGAGTTTGCAGCCATTTTGTGTTCTTACGTATTTTCCATTCAGCGTTCAGATTCTTCTGTTTTCTTTCAACTATAAAATGCCTTTCATAATTGACAAGTGTTTTAGAAAGTACAAGTATTTATCCAGGAATTTCTCTTAGCCTGATCTCACTTAAGAGTACTTAAAAACATACCTACCTGTCTTGCCTTTATAAGTATAGGGACAGTTGACTCATATTTATATTTTAAAAAGCCTGCTTTAAAATTTCCAGTTTTTCTACAGGAATTATGTCAAACATTTACAAGAAAGAAATCAGTATATGGTAAATTTGGTTTGTTTTTCTGAAATACAAAGAAATCCTGGTAATCTTTGACACACTAAGTGCTATTGAAAAGATTTTATTGAAGCACTTTTTCTCAGTGGAAGTTACACATCTTTCTCTTGCTGACCTGCGTTTGTTGAAGGTTCATCTACTGCATTCATTCATAGAAGTTTCTTAGATGCCCAATAATAATTTTGTGCTGTTCCTAAATGCTTATTTTAAGCACCAAAATATATTTGTCAATCTTCAGAAATAAGAAGCACTTCAATTCAATTCAATGGCATCTGCTTGATACATGCTTGTAGGCTTTGAAAGCATTGCATATGAATTAATTTTTCCTGTGCAATGAAAAAAATGAGTGTTTTTTGATTTGTATTGTTGAGGTGTGTGGGGTTTTTTTGGTTTTTTTTTGTTTAAAAGGCATTCTAGAAATCTAAGTAAGTTGTGTCCACCAGGTTCAGAGGTATTTTGTTAATACAACATTTTGTATTTTGTTAATAATAACATTTTGTTAATACATGTGACTTTCTTCAAACTATTTGTAGGAAAAATACATTCTCTTGGGAGCAGTTGCAGTTATATTTCTAACTGGAAACAATTTGAGAAGTTATTTTCCTTAACAATCATGGTTAGCATTCATTTGTCCCATTAGCTCTTATAAGGCTAAATAATGTCTTCTAAGATGCAGAATTATGGTGTAGAACTTTAATGAAGCTGGGTTTTTTTAATCTGTGATTCAGCTGTTTGTGAACCTGTTTCAAGGTCTTTGGATGTACACAGTGGATGGCCAAGTGGTACTTTGTGAGCAGTGCAATGGTTGTTTTAGGAAGGAGATGCTGCACGAAGGCAGGATGGGACAACAGTGATGATTATTTCTAGCTACTTAGAGAGTGGAGCCAGAGTGGCCAGTGTCTGTGGGATGTCCAGGATCCCTTTATGTGTTCAGACCCCAGTGAAAGACTTTTTGAGAGTTCTCTTACTGCCTCTGTGGTATGTGGAATGTATTTGGCAAATGTTGACATCTATGAAGATTTTGTTGTGTGACAGGCAGTTTGGTCAGCTCTGATGGATGTTAAATAAGCTAAATATGATGATTTAATGCAAGAACAAGCAATAATATTTTTCTCTTACTGTCTGATGTTTGGTCTTGGTCAGTAGTGTTGTCCAGGTCTTTATTTCCATTGTCCACTTTAGATCAATGCATTAGTTTAGTCACTTTTTCTGTGCATCAGCTTTTGTAGTCAGGCATCCTGTTGCTTGAACCTGGAGGCTTTTACTCTTGGACACTGTTCTCCTTTGTCTCCTAGATCATCAACACGCAAAGTAGCTTTCTGTGAGGGTATGATGGATAATCTCTGAAGCTGATTCACCAGTAATCACCACCAAACACCATAAATGCCATAGTGTACAACACAGTTTACCTTCATCTCCAGGGATGTGAGTTAGGAATGAGCCCACCACTCTCAGAGCAGTCTTCTCAAATAACCTGTTTGCCTCAGACTTCAATAAGAAAAGCTGGACTTTCTGCTCCTCAGTCAAGGAGTGTTGTGGATCTGTGATCAGACTAGTGTATCTCTATCTTCCAGTTTCAGTGTCCTACTGAATGTACAGGAAGAACAAGCATTAATCACATTTACCCATCAATGACTTCTGGTGCCATGTTCCCTTTTGCTTAGCTTTTTACCAAGCAAATAAAGTAGAATACATGAGGAAGAACAGAGGTTATTGCAGTGATGGTCCATGGGAAATATGGGGAGGATGGAACTTGTTTGTGTGGATGCTTTGACGAACGGAAGGAGTTGGAACTGAGAACGGACACTGGGAGTGACAGAAGGCAGAATATTTGAAGGAGCTAAGGGTCACAAGTGTAACTGCTGGAGGGATCACTTTAAGTAAATTTTAGTGTCTTGTGTTTGGAGGTTGTTTTGGTTTTTTTTGTTGTGTGTGTGACAGTTAAAGAGGTTTGTTACCATGAAGGGCTTTAATGATAGGGCTGGGATTTTGCTTATGTCTCTATGGTCACGTTAATATTTTGAACATTTTCAGCAAACTTACTGATTTTCCCAAGAGATCAATCATGTGGGCTAACCTAGATCATAACCATTATGATGGTGCTTGAATACAACCAAATGTGGACTATATATCCAGAAGCAAGTGTATTAAGTCCCAGTTAAAGGCATGAACCTGAAAAAGAAATTATTTCAGCTAGTTATCAACACCTTTTGGTGCAATGCAAAAGAATACAAAGTACAAATACAGTTTATTTTTGTGTACCACTGTATACATAAGCAAAGAAAAGACTATTGGAATAGTAGATTCAGTTCTATTGCCCACTCTTCTAAAAGCTTTTGTGCAGTTACACTATGAGGATGTTTACAGTAGCCAACTGGAAAATTACCCATGCAGTGAGACTCAGAATTACTCATTTTATCTTAAAAAAGGGAGATAATTACACGGAAAGTTGGGCTTCTGTCTAAGGCATTAACAAGATTCAGTGTAGAAATAAGCATGCAGCATTTTTAGGCACAAGTATAATAAATGGCTGTGGTAACATTCCTTGATACATATTGTGATTTCTTCATCACCTGGTATTTTTCATAAAGGGGTGCTGATTTCGAATAGGAGTTACAGACTTCATATAAACATTATTGTAGTTTGGATAAGAGGAATAAGCTTGATATAACTATTATTGTTCAGGTTTCTCTGTCCTATATGCAAGAGCTGACTCAATGAACCTGGTATTAATTTCCAGTCTTAAAAATCTATGAATATACAATTGAGTCAATGGTTGTCTTTGATCTTGTGTTTTCTTGACCCATTGTTGTGACTTATTCATATAATCTGTCAGCAGTGTTAGCAACTTCTGTGGTTTTTTGCTCATCTCTTTATAAAGTCTAGCTTGAAATAATTAATTATAATTGATCCTTTTGGTTATTTGAAGTGATCTATGGTCTGTATTGCAAGAAAATAAAAACACATTTTGGGTAATTATTCTGTCTTTATGTTTACCCAACTTAATGCAAAATATTATGTTGGGCAGGCCAGCAGCTGCTCTGTGAATCAAGAGGTCTCAGAATTAAGTAGAGCTTTTCAGAGAAAACATTGAACACTATTTTCAGTGGGACAGGGGAGCAGATTTGTTGTTATTACAGGTTTGCCATAGTCAACTTTTTACTTTCAAGTGAAAACTTTAGTGTCACGTTGAATGCAAAGTTGCTTGCAAACCATTTAATTAAAACACAAAAGAACATTGGTAGTGGATACGTGTGAATTTTACAACAGCAAAAGTAGTTCTTAGTGTTAAGAAACCTGAAGTGTTTTAGAATCTTTTGAAAGTGCTTTTGGAGCCTTTATCCTGGTAAGTCTAAAATATGAGAATATCGTTGATGTAATGACAGAAGCTTTTCCTTGGGGTTAAAATATGTTATTTGAAGCTTAATTAGAGGTGCAAAATTTTATATTTAATGTTTATATTTCATGTTCAAGTATACTTAATTGCAGTTTATTGCATTTTGGGTGTGATTAGATGCTAATGTCATTTGCAATGTGGCAAACTACATTAATGATTTTAAAGAACTCTGGTAAATCCCTAAGAGTTGTCTTGGTTAACCCATCCCCTTCCACCTGCTCTGCCCTCACTCCTCGCAGATACTCAACCTCCCATACCTCTAGGGCAAGCACGGCTATACAAACAAATCTTCCTGAGCTTTCTGTGCCCCTTTTTTTTTAAGCCTACTTTCTGAATTGGTGTGTGCCTGCAGCTGCCAGCTTTGCAGCCCTCTGAACACTTTGCAGGGCTAGGTCTGACTACTTTACTGAAGGTAAATTATAGCTGACAAGTAGCAGCAACTGTGCCATTTAGGAGAAAAGGAAGAGCTGGGTTGTCAGCTAGCTTCCTGTCATTTGGAAGGAGTGAGAGATGTGGAGGAAGGGAAATGTCAGGTGCCCTGTGTTAGCTGCTGCTTGCACTTCAGGAGGATGCTTTTAAATAAGGGTTAGGGAGGTAGAACTGGCTGATAAGGCTTTTTAGGATAGTAAGGCACCCACCCTTGTCAAGGAAACCTTCTCTTCCTCCTCTTGATGAGGCGTGAACTTCTCTTTTGATCATCCCACCACCTCTTCCTTTTCAGTCGCTAGGAGAAATTATTTGTTTTGTCTAGACTTTATGCTGAAGTTACTCAGTCTTCCAGGTGGGTGTCTTTATGGTGAGTCAACACCACCCCAGAGCCCACACTGCCTGCCTAGAATGCGGTCCCAGAAACTAACCCCACTCTTCCTCCTACAAAGTACTAAGCAGAACCATCTATCCCATGAGGAAGAAGCTATTTGGAGAGAAACTTTATCCTCATTATAGGCTGCTAACATTTCCATTGCCCTGGCTTTCAGCTTTCTTAGGAGCCACCCTTGAATGCAAATGCTGCCACATTAGGAAAAAAAAAACCAAACAAAACCCTTGTGAAGCAATCTGCAATTCACAAAAAATGTGTCAGCAGAGGTTCAGATGACAGAACTTGGGTCTCTGAGCACCAGCCTTTCTCTTGATCTGAAGGGAGGGAAGAAGAGTTGCTCCCTCGAAGTGCAACTGTGGAGGAAGGGTGGAACTAGACTTAGTCCTTTGGGACAGAGCAGGGGATTGAGGTTCAATATGGCCAGCAACCCATCCCTTTGCCCTGTGATGCTAAAATGGTTCTAACAAGGGTCTAACAAAAAAACCCTCCCAAGGGTTTGAGTTGTCCCACTTGAGCCCTTGAAATTGAGTCTGAGGTTAGGAATCAACAGGATTTAGCAGCCTAAGAGTGATGCTAGAGGATGTGCTTTCTGTTGAGCTGCCTCCATTCTGCATCCCAAGGTGCTGGATGTGTACCTGAGTTATAGGGTCGTTATTATGCTCTTGCCTGAAGTTCAAGATCTCCAGCACAGGGATGCATTCACCATGCTACCTCTGGCACATCTCTTGTCCCTAGTCTTCATCCTCTTGATGAAGGTGATAGTGATTGATAGTGCTGTTGAACTCTGCAGCAGTCCTGAGGTTAGTAAGCTCTTGATTCTGTCAGTTATTCTGCTGCTGGGGAAACTCTTGGTCCACTAGCACAGGCTGAGAAGTACAAATGGGCCAAGGTCAGTCTTCTCAGGGGCTGAGGTGGTGGACACTGCTACTGGGAGAAGTGCTGATGGGAGTGGAAACTTGTGAAAAAAGAAAAGAATTTTGAAAAGAACGAGCCTGAAGTTCTGCCAGGAGATAATGGCCAAAGAAGGTAGGGCATTTATAATATTAATAATAATGATAATAGAAAGGTAGAAGAAAAGTTAGGTAGTTGGTGAATGAGAATGTAAAATATGTAAAAATTGGAGAGCTCGGAGTTCATAGCCAACTGAAGGCACTGATACTCTTATTTCTTTGAAAGGAGCATTTCAGGGTGGTGCAGGATATCTTCGCAGCTCAGATTTGCCTGTGCTGCCGAGGTGCTCAGCAATAGTACAGCCTTTGCCTTGGTCTTGGAAGTCTGTACTGTGGTGTGAGCTGCATTAGGTGTGTCTCTGAAGTGAAATGTCAAGTTTGTTTTTACTTTAATGAAGTCCGGTTTGCATGCACCAGATCTGCCAAGCTATTGTAACTAAGGTGTACTAAGTAGTTACAACTTGGGAATTTGTTTTGAAAGTGTGTTAACTTTTGCAAACTAAAACTCGGGTGTAATTTAGCACCCAGTATGACTGCTAAAACAACAAGCAACCTAAGAGAGATACAGTTTTGTAGAATAGATTGGTAGGTGATTCAGAAGGTCACCTGGTCCAGGTCTTTAAAGCTATTTGAGAAAGTTTTTGATTTGTCAATGTACCTTTTTTGGTGTGGAGTTCTAACTTTTCTGTTTAGACTAGGTTGAAAGCTTTCAGATTGAAACATGAACTTTGAGATGATAGGGGCTCTGATATGTTTTAGAAGTAGTCGTGCACATACATATTTGTTGGGCGGTGGTGGTGAGGATATCATTGCTATAAATGCTATATTTAAAATGCTAGGGTGTAGTTTGATCTCAAACAGATTGCTTCACATTTTGGTTTGGAATTAAAATAAAGAATAACTCCAGGCAGAACAGGTCTGCAGTATGCAGTGATTCATCTAAGGTGAAGTTTTCACATACTTAAGAAGCAGAATTCTTGTTTGGCTTCAGCTCATGTTTAAAGACATTGAATTAGCACTTAGCAGTCAAACTCAGTAACTTACTACTGCTGTATTGTGTAGTTGGACTCACCTGTTACAAAAACTAATCTCTTTCTCAGGTATTATTAATGTGGCCTTTGGATGAACTCCCATTTTAAACTAGACTACTGTGAGTTTCTGTGTTTCTTTGCAACAGAAGTTGGGGAGGGGCAGGGGGGAGATGTATCACTTGTTCTTAATATGAGTTTTGAAGTCTTACAGCTTATCTAAGCCTTTGAAACTGTTTCTGAAAGATACCTGTAAATTACCTTTTACCTTTGCCTGATGTTCAGTATCAACAAATTGTTGTGAAGTGAGAAGGCTGTTCTTTGACAGTGGTCAAAACCAAATGTAATAGTCATGTGGGTATATTTGTTGCCATTGCTTTCTAAGTAAGAACTCTCTGACTAACTTGAAAGGTGATAGAGATTACTTTTCCTCAATTTTTTAATTGGTAGGACAAAACGTTTAACTGAGGCTTGTCTCACACTGCTAGTTAGTTCCAGAGGTAAAGCAAATACCTCCATATTAAAGAAAAAATCCTTCTCCACTGCCCTTCAAACAAGTCAACCAATTAAATTTATCATTAAACTTGAGTCAAAATTGTGGATCCAGCAGGGTAATTACAAGTCTACAGATATTTCCTGTCAAAACATCACTTTTCACTACTGATCTTGGAATAGCTGTTCCTATCTGTTGTGAAGTTGGTTTCTTATTGACTGTTAGGAGGGTGTAACTTGTCAGGTTAGGAAGTCTAGGAAAGAGTTTGAAAAAGTTGGATAGTAGATCCTATGTGAAAAAAATACATTGATGCCTAAGCATACAATACCAATTGAAAAAAACCAAGGGTAAGGGTGGGTGTCATGGAAGACTGGGGAAGAAATAGATTTGTTCTTACTGGGAAGCTATACAAGCTCATGCAGAGAAATTGAAAATCATTAAATATATAGGAGTCACATTTGAATCACATCCATATCAGAATTCTCTGAGATTGCAAATGAATAGTTTCTCAGAGAGTAGTAGTAGAAAATACCATATATAATTGTCTCACTTTTCACCTTCCCTGAGCATGTGCTGTTGGATGTTGTCAGAGTGAGGGCACTAGAGCTCTAGTGGGGAAGGTTGCTACATAGATCAGATGTAGCTCTTCCTCAGAATTTCTGTGCCATGACTCAGAGTGGTTGGTTCTTTCTTTTTGTGTCAGTAAGAATTCATTTCCTAAAGGGGTGTCTGATCTTTTCAGGGTATATGTTCCAGGCAGAAGCACACACGAATAGGACAGTCTGCTGTCTTGAAAGAAGCTTTTGGTCCTCCCTTAAAGGCCTTTGAATTTTCTCACATGGTTGAAAAGAAATCTTGGGCTTTAGTTTTTGAGATGGGGTATGTTTCAATCCTGTTATCTCTTCCTCCAGAAAGTAAGGCTTCTGTTTATGGAAATATTTAGCACTCTTGAATGCAAAAGCAGTTCAAATTTACCTTTTGGACATGGAATATGGGGTGGTTGTTGATTGAAACTGTTATTTCTGTACAAAAGAGAAAATCACTTCTGTCTTGACGACTATTACCTCTCTTTATCTTCTCTTAGGCATGGATTATGAAAGAATGGTTTAGAGTTATACATTAAACCAGCTGAGATTGTTTTCTAAAGTCAGTTTAGTCTGGGTCTAATCTTAATAGCTAAAGTATGGCCTACTGCTTAAAAAGAAATAACTTAAGTATGTATTAACATATAAATCAATAATTGTAAACACTAGTAATCTTACTTGGAAGATTACTGCAAGTCATATAAAGTTTTGGGTTGGAAGGAACCTTAATGATGATCTAGTTCAACCCTGCTGCCATGGGCAGGGACCTCTTCCACTGGATCAGGACCCATCCAGCCTGATCGTCAATGTTTCCAGGAATGGGGCATCCACAGCTTCTCTGGGCAAACTGCTCCAGTGTCTCAGAACCCTCACAGTAAAGTCAATAAATTAGAAACCATTCAACACAGAGGCTTAATACAAGATTTTGATGTTTATGTATGATTGACAGATACCACCTTTATTGAATGGTTGAAATCCTCAGTCATTCGAAAAGACATAAGACCTACTCTTTAGATGAATCTTCTGTTCCATACAGTAAAATCACACCTGTTACAAAAAATTCATCAGCTCAGATCTGCTCTGTGTTCCTTCATACCTCCTATAGCAGTTGTTTCATAAATTAAAGTTTCAGTGTCTCTGGAGAAATTGGTCACAAATGGAATTGTTCCCTGTATTTAAATAATAAATAATTAGTAGTAGTAATTGTTCTTAGCCAAATTAAAAACTGCAGATGAGTGCAAGCAACAGATAATGTTTTTGCAAACACTGCAGTCTGTCCTGTTATTTTTGAGACATATTTTATGAATAAAAGTTGTATAGGGTTTAACTCCATATTCCCACTGTATCAGGTGTGAGTACAAGAAAATTACATGAGAAGTTAGCTGAAAAAAAGAAATTTCAGTGCCATCTGCCTTTCTGTAAAATTGAATGCAAATACTTCAAAATACATTTAAGTGCATATACTGTATATAAAACACTGTTGTAAAAATTATGATCAGAAAAGCTTAATTGCTATACCAAGCATCATATTTTCTCTGTTCTGATTTATCTGTTTAGTATAAGTTGGTATGTATGCCATGAGTCCTTAAATGTTTTGAACTCCATACTGCATGATAACAGATTTTTAATTTGTGAAAGTAGAGGAAAGACCTGAGGAGCAAGATAAGTTTCATCACTATAAAAATCTAAAGATTAGATCATTGGAATTTTAAGACATTTCGGGTGAATGGAAAAGAGCCAAAGAGAAGAGGGAGGGAATAGCAACTAAAGGGTAGCTAAAGGAATATTTCTTTATTACTGAAAGATTTTCTCATTTTTGTACATTGCTTAAACATTACCTTTTTAAATCCATTTTCGAAAGGTGTACAGATAAATAAAACAGGAAACAAGATGGAAAAATGGGTGAGAAGAAGGAAGGAAAGAAAGAAGGAAAGAAAGATTGATTTCATAACTTTATCACACTGTATCTTACTAGTTTTCTGATCAGAATAGTAAGTTGGGCAGGTAACTCTTATATTGGTGTTTGAAACAGGTTTATATTACCCTGAATGGGAACCAGAACTGAGTGCCTGAAGCCATCACTCTTGAATGATCTAAGGGTGATGATCAAAAATGAAAAGAGAATGCACTCTAGCCAACCACATTCAAATTCCAGAAGAAGCTGCTAGTGGGTTATTTTTGTTATGCACAGCAGAACTACGGCTAAAAATGTTTAGAGCTGATTTGGGTGTCAGTTATGTGGAGCTTGCCTTTACTTACTGTCTAGCAAAAGTCACACCCTGTCCTTTCAACAAGAAATGGTAAGATGTGCCGCATTTATTTGGGAATTAACTTTATATTCTTACATCAGAAAACATAAAATTCTTAATCTTTTTTTGTCATTTTAGATCTAGAACTGTTAGGTTTATCATAAGTAAATTTTGTATTTTGAAAATATTTAACATGGCCTGGATGTAATGTGATGCTAATGATTGCTCTGTTACCAAAAGGCAGTGGATATTTGTAGTTGATTTTATTTTTCATGTAAAATTGCATATATTTTGTCATTGTAGATGGATAAATATCAAAGAAGTTGAATTTCTCAATCTAGCCATCTCCAAATAATCGTTACTTTTGCCCTATTCGGGTTACTTCTGATTTTCTCTATTGCCATGCAAGATACTCTGTTAAGGAAAGGGTTAGCAGGTCAGTTGTCACTGATAGCTGAAGAGGAACAAGATGGCTGCTTAGAAAATGAGAGCTGATGGTAGAAGAGACCATGAGAAAGCAGAGCTCTAATTTAAGAGAAAATTGCTTCTTTCAACTTTTGGTTCAAGTGTGTACCCTCTCTCTTTAGCAAGAGATACTCCCTTATTTATGTTCCTATATATCATTATGTTCTTTAATAGTTACACAACTTAAATTCCTTTGCTGTGAAAAACCATGTTTCTGATGGGCCTTTTTGAAAGGTGGCACCATGGTGGCTGCTGACTTTTTCATGTTGTGTCAGCCAATAGCATGGATAACAAAAATATTGTTCATGAAATTCTTGAAAAATGTTGAGATTGTTTTAAATGTATCTTTTCTGTATGTCCTATTAATGTTTTCATTTCTTTCTGTGCTGCCTTTCTTTTTTTGAAATTTTCCATTAGCCAGAGAGATAATGAAGTATGCTAATTTTTATTTCCATTCTCAGCTTTTTATTATATTCAGTGGAGTAGCTACAGTGCTAAGTAGTTTTAAAAGGGAGCAGAAAAAAAGTAGTGAAGCACAACTACCTCCATGGTAATGGAATTCATTGTTTCAGTCACTGACTATTGTAATTCATTAGAGAGAGCTAATACAGTCTGAAAGGCTGAATTGTTACTTTTAAAACCAGTGAAAACCAATAAGCATAATTAAACTGCATTTTAATTTACTTCAGAAATACAAGCCTGGTCGATGTGATGATATTTTGAAATGGAAGCCACCCAGCCTGAACTCTGTTGATTTTCGTCTAAAGATAACAAGAATTGGTGGAGAGGGGTATGTAATCTCTTCCCTTTTTAAATGTATAACACTTGTGTGAATGTCCCTTAGCAGTTAATCTCTCCTCTGATATTTCTTAACACTTCCTGGGGCTAAGCCTTTCTATATTCTCTAAAACTTGTTCATTCTAAATACAAGCAACTGTTGTAATTAGTGTTGTACTGAAAACAATGGCAGATGTTTATGATGTGAGTTTACTCATTCTTGAATTAAATTTTATAAAATTGATGAAAAAAGTCCCATTTGAATTTAACATTAGCCCATATGTTTTTAAGAGTAGACAGGCTGTATTAGCTTAAATTCTTGTATTAGATAACTCTTTGTCACTGATTTCTTTCAAAATAATACCAGCCTAAGCTTTCTTCTGTTTTAGAAGTATGCATGGTAACAAACGGCACTTGTTTTCTTAGAGAGAAACAAAGCCTGACATCTTTAGTCATTAGGTATTCTTTGGTATTGTCTTTAAATGCCATTAAAATCTTAATCAAAGCAGTGAGTTCTAATGACAGAAGACATGAAAATCTTTACATTGGTCTTACATGCTATTTACCTAGTTCAGTCACTGCACATGTTAAATAGGGGCAGTTTCCATGTTCCCTTGTGCCAGGGAGGGGAAGGGGAGATTGGATCTCTAGATTAAAGCTTGCTTCAGAAAAGATTTTGTTTAAAATGAAATTAATTGATTTTTAGGTTGCTTAGTCTTTTAACATCTGGGACTCATTTCAATTGACAGTGTAAAATACTGACATTTAACGCTTCTTAGTGCCACAGGCAACTCAATATGATTAAACAATTAATTCATATATTGCTTGCATATTCCAGAGTGCTAATAATGGCCCATTTAACTTTTAGACATCTGCATGTCATGCTAATATATTTGGTGAATAGAGAGAATCTTAAGGATATGGACTTTATTCTGGAAAATGTACTCAACTGATAACTTCTCGACATTTCATGAGGTCAAAATTTTTGTGTTTGAAAATGCAGTATTAAGTCCTCAGTAACAACATAGCTATTTCACTGAATATACAGGAATATTTTCAGTTTTACTTCATAGAATCAGCTCATTACAAACATTTTTTGCTTGTTTTGCTTTTAAGTCATAGGACAATGTAATATGAAAGATTTATGTAAAACTTCTTATAATTAACAGTTACTTGATAGGAAGGTTATTTTTATTACAGTATTCTTATGACTTCTGCTGGAGTCTGGAAATAGATGTAGTCGGTGATTCAGAAGCAGAACACAACACATTTTTTTATTTCACGTTAATAAATGAGTAGTGATTGATTAGTTATGGCCAATTTCAAATACAAAACTGACAGTACTATTGTGTAGTATTATTACATCATAGATTATGTCGTTGGAACATGAAACATTATAAAATATGAGCCAGCAAAAAACTATTTCTAAAAAGTTAGTAGCAATTACTGGCAAGTTATTAAAGAATGGTTGATCCATTGTGGGGTTGAAAACACTTGCTAAGTTTTAGAAAAGTTCTATCATATTTCAGCTATGTGAAAATAAGTACATTGCTCATCTTGTGGAAATAACTACCTGAATTACTCTGTAAATAATGTAATATTTAAATATGTCAGTGTTTATGCTGCTTGCATGTGCATTAAAAAAACCCCCAACAACCTAGAAATCTTATATTTGGTAAATAAAGAACAGTTCTTATAGATAAGTTTTACTTCATCTCACATGGCAGTTGACTGCTACTAATAACACAAGTGCATTCATCCAACAAAAAGAAAGGTTAATGAAGTATGGGGTGGGAAATAATAACTTGTCATTGTTGGGAGCGGGGTAGTTACCTTAAATAATGACCTATGAAAAAGTAGCTTCTGCCCAATTAAACACATATAGTGAATGAAATACTCCAAATTTGCTTGTGTCAGTTGTTAATTTGCGTAAAATCTGAAGTAATTTGAAGAAACATCAGAATTACACAGATTTTGAAGTTATTAGAGTTTTAAAAAGAGTATCTTTAATTTTGTACTGTATAAAGACAGTTCCTGAGTTCTGAGTGCTGCCATAATAAAATAGTTGATTTGTGATATAACTAAAAATTTTGTTTTGATGAACTGAATATCTTGCTGCTGGCAATTCTAACATGACAACGTTAGGTTTCCTGCCTACTCCTACCACACTGAGTTTAGTAGTAGGCATTGATACTGGTTTCAACGTTTTGGGTGGAAAAAGTTTTCTTCTTCAATAATCAGCATTACAGAATTGGTGAGATTGGGAGGGACCACAGTGGATCATGTTGTCCAACCCCCCTGCTGTAGCAGGGTCATCCCAGAGCACATGGCCCAGACTTGTGCCCAGATGGTTCTTGAGTATCTCCAGTGAGGGAAACTCCACAATCTCTCTAGACAATCTCTTCCAGTGCATGGTCACCTGCACAGTAAAGAAGTTCTTTCACATATTCATGTGGAACTTCTGTGCATCAGTTTCAGCCCGTTGCCTCTTGTCCTGTTGTGCAGCAGCCAGAAGAGCCTGGCTCCATCCTTTTGGTACCCTTCCTTCAGATACTTACAGATAGTGATGAGGTCCCATCTCAGTTCAGTCTCTTCTTGGGGCTGAACAGGCCCAGCTTTCTCAGCCTTTCCTCATAAGAGGGATGCTCCAGTCCTCTAATCATCTTTGTTGCCCTCCTCCAGGACCACCATGTCTGTCTTGTACTGAGGAGCCCAAAAATAGACACAGCACTACAGATGCGGCCTCACAGGGTCTGAGTAGAGGGGCAGGATCAACTCCCTCAGCCTGCTGGCAATGCTCTTCCTGGTGCATCCCAGGATACTCTTGGCCTTCTTGGCCACCAGCGCCACTGCTGACTCAAGGACAGCTTGTCCACCAGGACCTTCAAGTGCTTCTCCACAGAGCTGATTTTCCAGCAGGTCATCCCCCAGCCTGTACTGGTACTTGAAGTTATTTCTGCCCAGTTGTAGAACTCTGCATTTGCCTCTGTTCATCTTCAGATGGTTCCTCTCTGCCCATCTCTCCAACCTGTACAGTTCGTTCTAAAGGACTGCACAAACTTCTAAGGTATTGACCAGTCCTTCCAGCTTGATGGTGTCAGTGGACTTGCTGAGGAGGCATCCAGGTCATTGATGAATTAGTTTAACAATACTGGGCCCAGTACTGAACCTTGAGTGACACCACTAGTGACAGACCTCCAACTGAACCCTGTGCCCCTGGTCACGACCCTCTGTGATCTGCCATTCAGATGGTAAATTTTTCAGGCATTTGACAGCAGAGTAATACAGATGTGGCTAAAGTACTGCAACAGAATTTGTGTGCTGTTTTGGCACAGTGAAGCAAGTAATATTTATGGAAATAAAAGGTATGCCTTTGTATTGATCTCTTACTGACAAATGAGGAGCTGAAGTTTAAGTATTGATCTCAAATACTTAAGAGCTTGAAGCAATGGGAACAGGATTTGTCTGTAATATCCAATTCCTCTGTTCTGATTTACAGGCTTATCTTTAAATCTTGAAATACAGACATAACTAAACCTGTGCTGCAATTTTATGTGATCTTACTAATTTATAGTCTGGGCAGTGTGATACAGACTGAACCTGTGTTGTAAAACTCCAACCATGCAGTCCTTGTATTTATAGTTACCTGCTCACTCAAATTGTGAAAAAAGCATATAGGAGCATTATTTATTCAGTAGCATGAGATTAGAGCTCTGTCAGCTGTTGGACATGTCTTTTAGCTAGCATATGTAATTGAGATCTGGAACAATTGTAAACAATCTTGTGCATTTTTCATCTAAATAAAGGAGTTACCTCTAGGGAGTTTGCCAGATTTTAGTCAATATGGTTATTTTCCATCCACGTAAATTCCCCTGTGTTTTCAGCTGAGCATTGCCATCCATGGATCAGTCTACAACAGAAATGTTAACTGCAAAATAACTGCTGTTTCACCCCAGATGTAGTTCAGTTATGGATGAATGACCAGTTGTTTTTATATAGGGTTCAGTTATTTTGCTATTGATATTGGAGGGGGTTTTACCATGGAATTAAAAAGAAGGATTGGGCTTACAGTCTGTGAAGTAATTTTAGAATAAGCCCTGTAAAGGTGAAGATTTCATAACGAAGAACAAACATAAAGAAAAAAAGATACTACTGCATCCCATAGAAAGACAGGCTTTCTGTAACCTCAGTGACCTAATACTGACACTCCTGTTCAGTGCACATATTTGAAAGAAATTTCATTATTACACCTTACTGAGTTACAACTTATCAGCTGAGCCTTAGTAATTGTCCCCTGTGTATTATCAGAGTCCAACCTTTTCAATCATCAGGATGATGTTTAGATTAAGTCTGTGTTGTGTTTGCAACAATTTCAGGTGGTGCTCTCTCTTAATCTCTTCTCTTTGCATCAATATAGTTATTTTTTGTTTTAAAAAAAATAAAAATAAACCGAAAAAACTCCACAAAAAAAAAAAAGGGCAAAAAATGACAAAAAAAAACCCACCCCCCTTCCCCCAATAACAACAAGAAACTAATTAAATCAACTAAACAGGAGAGTAGACATTGTTTGTCTCTGGTGAAACATAGCAATTGAACTGAAAAGCCCTAACATTACATGTGCTTTAAAAAGGGAAACCCACTTCTCAGTTCTTCTTTATCATTTCAGTTTTACTGGGATACTGTTCTCATATCAGCAATGCAAAGGGGAGCCCTTTTATCTTATAACAGTACTTTGTATTTTTCCTAAATTATGACACTCACAGAAAATAAAATAAGAGGGACTTAAGCACATTAACTGCATTTCCAAATGACCCAGAAGTTAAACAACCTTATCAGAAGAGAATGTGGAGGATATTTAATTGCCATGTGCAGTATCTCATATGAGAGGGAAGACTTCCTTTAAATAGTAAAGATGCATTTTCTCAAAATGTCTGACTCTAAGAATATTTCTTTAAAAAAATTAAAAACCTCAAACTAACTCCGAGTCTTATTTAAATGTCACATATATAAACTGAAAATGTCACCTAGTGCCAGATTTCTGGTAGCTTCCATAACCAGAATTTCTTAAATGTCCTTGTTTCCTTTTACAGATCTTTAATTAGCCGGCACAGGTTGCTTAATTTTATCTGAATCAGAGATGCTAAAATCAAATTAAAGCAAAGTTTTGTTTTTATTGGTTTTGAATTAATATCTTAACTTGAGTCAATTCAATAACGTTTCAAATCATAGGATAATATACCTTTTATGTAGTACCTTGAAGTATTGGAAAGCATCAGGGATTTTACTCATCTTCTAAGATGTACTCCTCCCTAAAAAAGTTAGTAATCTGAAGTAGACATGAACTATTTGTTAGTGTCAAGTTCGTTTGTTTTTTGTTTTGTTTTAAACTATATCTGTGCTTAATTAGACCACATGGGGAAAAAAACCAAACCAGCTGTTTAGGCAAAGTTCTATTTAGCTTGGATATTGTCAAGTAGTAAAAAACATGGGAGATAAAACACTACATTCAAGGGCAGTGGGGGCTTAAATTTTTGGATACATTGGTAACTACAAATCAAAAACAAGATACAGATATCATGACTACAGGCAAGTGTAGTAGTTTTTTGGAACTGATCTTGTCCTTTTGGTTTGTAAACTAGAAAGGACTGGGGGGTGAAGGAAATTTACAACTAGTTCAAAGTGGCTGTGACCTTCTTGATTTTTTTTCTCATATAGCTGTGTTGTCTATCAGAGAGTCGCTTATCCTGTTAGGAGCTAATCTTCCTCACTCTTCTCCTTTGAAAAAAATTGGTAACTAACTGAAAAATCATGCAAGGTAATTGAATCAGCTAAGATTAGCAGAAGTGACATGATGGTTTGGCCCATATGTTATTGCTCCCTGCTCTTTCCATTCCCACTTCTATGTGATTCAGAATTTGTTGGTTTGGGCTGTGACCTCTTTATCTTCTCACTTGTGTGCAGAACATCCATTATCAAAGAGCACAAACTTATTCTTACATGTGCTGTCACAGAAAGGGACTTTTACAAATAGTACCCTGCCAGTAAAAATAATAATTACATATTCCTCTGGTCTCCATAGATCGCAGTCAATACTGGGGCTGCATTGCCGTTGAGTGCAGTGGAGTCATGAGTCAGAGTGCAGATGATGTTGCACAACAATAGTGGAACAAACAAGGACGAGAAGTTGCAAATAGAGGCAAAGATGTGCAGTGTGGGGATGACAGTAGGAAGAGTGTAGGTTTGAATATGTTAAGTGCATTTATGGCTGTATTATTGGTAAAGGAAGCATGTGTGCTTCAAAGTTGCTTGCTTTTTTGTGCAACTGTGAGACTTGCAAGTGAAGTAAAAGAGTAATTTGTTTAGCTGTTACCTTCAGGCATTCAACTATTACCAGAGTAGATATTACTAGTTTTGAAGAAATGCAGGGGCATGGTTGTGCAAACCAGTTGAAGAGGGTGTTATATGTAGAAAGAGCAGTGTGGAGGCACAGGAAGGGGAAGCCCAAATACCACCATGATAAGAATATGCATGTGCAACTGCCACCATTGGCATTGTGTTGGAAACTGGTAGACATTTTACCTAGGTGCTATGCTGTAAATATTTATGCTGTGATGCTTATGTGGGGATATTTAAAATCTTTTTGCAGAGCTTCAGGTTTTAAAAACTATTCTCAAGCTAAGTCTTTGAATCTAACCCCTATACTCTGGTACACTGAGCATAATGTTGTACCTTCTACAAGTAATACTAAGGATGCTCTTGGAATTTCTAATGTTGCATTTCAAAAATTAACTCAGCCTCATCTTTTTATATGTTCAAGTGGCAGCCTTGGGCAATCTCCATCTGTCAGATGATTATTCTACTTTAGCTACTCATTTCTCCAGATTTTTAAAAGCTTTGCCTCATATCTTCCTAAAATTATCTATATGCTTGCAAATTGGAATGTAAATGTAGCCTTGTGTATTTGACAGACCCTGTTCTTTTTTTTTTATTTTAACTACTGCCTTGAAGTAGTCTTTCCAGTTGCTTGTGTCAGCTATCATAATGATTATCCACTCTGTTGAAGACGCACTCCTATCTTTAAGTGAGATCCAGAAAAGTTCCCAAATACCAGGTCTTTAAAATTTATCTCCTGTGTATTCCTCTATCCTAATTTACATTTGGATAGATACTATATTGCTCTTTGGCCATGTAACTTAGATTTCTTGCTAGTTGTGAATGTGGAAATGGAGGACTGATGCCACCCCCAGCTAAACTGTAAGGTGGTAGAATCTGAGAGGAGAGAAGCAGTCAGTGGAGTAATGCATTAGGCTTCCAAATTGATGGCTTTGGCTTTTTCAAGGAACAAAGGTAGTATCCCACAGCAGGTCCCTTGAACTGCAGAGAGGCCCAGGGCAGCTGGTTGATCTTCAAGGACAGCCTTTTCAAAATGCACAAGGAAATACTTTTCCCTATGCAAGAAGACAAGCAGGTATGGCAGACAGGTTCAGCTTGCTTGAGTGGGAAATTTTTACGTCAGCTCACCCAAGCAATGAAATACATGGAAACTGTAAACACTGACAGACCTCCATGAGGAACATAAAAACAGTGTTTGGGTGTTGAGGGAAGGAATTAGGAAAGCAAAAACTCAGCTGGAGTTGCAGGTAAGTCAATGATGTCTGTAGGTATCTTGGTAATGGAAAGAAGAGTTAAAGGATTGGGGTGATGCTGATGCAGTAGTAGGCAGTGAATAAGGATTTCTCAATTTTTCTATAGTATGAATTAATACAGTTGCTTGGGAGTTTTCCTGAAGTTTGTTTTGGTTTTGTTTGTTGCTTAATGGGATTTTGTTTGTTTTCTTGAGTTTGCAGATTGGTACATTTTAAACCATGTTTCAAAAAGAGCATTATTGTATAGTTGTTACAGATCTGAAAAATATGTATTTTTCCATGGTGCTTGGAATTAAAGAAACAGTTGTTGGAACTAATCCAGAGGAGGCCACAAGGATGGATCAGAGGGCTAGAGCACCTCTCCTTTGAAGACACACTGAGGGAGTTGGGGTTGTTCAGCCTGGATTAAAAAAATGCTTCTAGTACCTGAAGGAGGAGCAACAAGAGAGCTGGAGAGGGATGATTTACAAGGGCAGGTAGTGATAGGGCAAGGAGGAATGACTTTAAACTGAAAGAGGGCAGTGATTAGATATCAGTAAGAAATTCTTTACTGTGAGGGCGGTGAGGCACTGGCATAGGTTACCCAGAGAAGCTGTGAATGCCCTGAAGCAAAAACAAGGCCCAGAAAGTGTTAACTGTTTTGTTAGAGTTGCAGACTGACCATTCTGCTTGGAATCTGGCAGGTAGCTCATTCTGTTCTGTTTGCTAGACCACAAACCTTGGATAAAAGTTGGGACCCTAGGACCTAGTGGTCATAAATATAGATAAGGTAGGTATCTGAGAAGGCCATGAACCAAGGAGTTTTCCACCACTCAGCAAGTGAGTTAGCTAACAAGGAAAGGTGAAAAGTTCAGCGTGAGAAAGATGAGAAGATGACCCCTAGAATGAGGCTGAAGGCCAGAACGACCACCTAAAAACTGTGCCAAGGGAAGATTCTGGAAGGCTCCGCCCCAAGCCCCGCCTGAACTCCACCTCCTATGAATATGATAATCAGATGATAAAACTGTACAAATTTGTATGTTAAGATGATGTAATATTCAGTGTCAGCTGGATAAATACCTTGATTCTTACTGAAAACTTAGAAGCGAATTTGTGCGGTGTGAACTGCCTTGCTTCCCAGCACTGAGAATCAGTACCTTGCTGCTTAAAGACCAAATTGTCTCTAGGCAGTTCATTTATTTCATGCTTTTTGGCATCAGCCCCTGGAAGTGTTCAAGGCCAGGCTGGGTGGGGCTCTGAGCCACCTGGTCTAGTGGAAAGTGTCCCTGCCCATGGCAGGGGGTTGGAACTAGATGATCTTTAAGGTCCTTCTCAATATAAACCATTCTATGATTCTATGGAACATGCTTTTGAGGGGAAAAAAACTCAGCTTAAATGACTTCCTGACATGCTGTGGTATATTTCAAAGAAGAATAAAGCAAACTAAGAGGAAAAAGAAATTATCACTGTGGTAGAATAGAGCAAACAGTCTGGACAGACAAAGATACTGTACATGTTTCTACTCTTCATCAGTCTTACTCTGAGCATTTTATTGCTTAATTTTCTGATAATACCAAACTCACAAATCATAAAAGAACAGATAGAAGTACTAAATAATAAATATACTAAAGATAATAGTAATTCGTGACAGGTAAAGTTCCAAGAGTTCCATTCAGTTTGCTTTGATACCATCAGAATGTTTTGAAATTGGTTTAGGAATTAGAAGCCTAGGTTTTTGTGTCTTACTGAATTCATGAGTACTTTGGAATCAGCAAAATGTGTCAACAAAATAAATGACCCTGATGCAGATTGTTTACATTTCTACCATGACAGTGTTATCAGTACGGTATGCATGCAACTGTGGGCTTTTAAAATACTGGGAGATTATCAGCACTTTCACCTTCCCTCGCTGATAGGGAAGAGAAATTCTTGGTACATGTGCTTACCTTACAACTTCAGAGACATTAGGAAAGAAACCTACTTAATTGTTTTTCAGGATAATTATCCAGTATCTCTGGTTTTGTAGGGATTGAAGTTGTAATGGTTGATTTAAAATATGTATTTTCATATACTGTGAGATTTTAAAAATTAGCATTTTAGGTGACAATTGCATTTTGAGAAAATACATTGGATATTTTGATATCTGTTTAGTCACTTGGGATCTGCCAAAAGCTTGGTAATTCATATTTTCTGTCTTTTTAACTAACACCCAGGTTGTAGCTTTGTTTTCTGGTGAAAGATGCTTCTCCTGTTGTAGAAACCCATTAAAACCAATGAGGCTATAGGTGCATGTAACTGTCTGTGGGAGACCAGTTTGCATAATCAAGGCCTGATGGGTCGGTGGTAGTGGAGAATCCGTGTTGGTACTTACATAAGCAATAGGGAAAAGAACAGTAACCGTGGGGTATGGAGCTTGTGTGCATCCTGCACTTTGACTAGGAATTTGTAAGAAAGCATTTAATAGTTTTCAGTAGATTTTTGTTTTGGTCTGACAACAGATGTAAGCATGTCATAGTTCTAGAGGATCTTTAAAAGGCCAAATTTCATACTGTTTATGCTTGCTTTCTTTTCACAAAGCAGTCTTATGACAGTGAGTGTGAAACACAGACGTGTTTTTCTACTGAATTCTGAGATTAACTTCAAGACTTTTAGGTTAAACACAAGGAAAGATGTGTGCATTCACAGGAGCTACTTGATTTTTAGCATTATTGTGTATGGGAGAAATAAACCTTTATTTTAACTCTGAAACGCAGATTTCCAAGATTTTAAACTGATTCAGCTTCTTGTGAAATGAATTAGAATTTTTATTTATATATATATATACCTATATGCATATGTGTGTGTACACACACACAGGTGATAGCTGCTACTTTATGTTGTAAAATTAAAATCAAAAACAATTGTAAAAGAACCTCATTGTCTGCTGTAAATCAAAACAACTCTTTTCTTCTTCATATTTACACATGGAAACCCTATCCACTTGTTGTCATACTTAATTTATTAGCTTATCCATTTTATTGAATCAGTTTCCTATTTCTAATTTTTAGGTCTTTTCATGCAAGTATATTTCTTACCTGGATATTACCCACTTTTTGATATTTTATATGAAAATATATTTTACCGCTTTATTAATGTTGTTTTCAGTGCCTTGATTTCATGGTTTTAAACTAGGAAACTAACTGGTTCTGCATCTGTACTCCACCAGCCAGTGTTCCATCACTGGCTTATAACTGGTAGAAAAGTTGTATGTGACTACTAGAGAAGCAAAAGCCAGTGTGTTGCTTGGCTTTGTATGTATAAGCTGAATAACTTTACCTAATTGCAAAATTTATGTATGTGAAGATACAAGAGCATTTTGGAGTACTGGGCAGGGGGAGGAGTTAGAGACAATTCTAAGGCTCTTGAAAGATTAAAAACATTATTCCTATGCTAGTCATTGTATCTGTTGTTAGACCTCCCAGCCTCTGAGAGGTGTGACAGTAAGAAGTTTTTGTTAACAAAGTTTTAATGAGGTTGGGTTTACATACTTCTCAAAAGCAATGCATGTATCTGTATCAGTTTTAAAGATGAGAAAAATGAATTCTTGGAGCAGCATGGTATGTTAGTAAGAAAAGGACAGTCCTCAGCTGTACCCAGCAGATGGCATTTTTTCCCCTTATGACAACTAAATATTTTCAAAGCTGTAATCTTTGGCTATTTTCATACTTAAAGCCTTTTTTTTTTTTTTTCCCCACAAAGTATTAAACGATTACACTGTGAGCAAATATTTATCAGTGGATTATAAATGAAATATAATGTGTATATCTCTAATTATAGGATAGGCAAGATTGGAATGAAGAGAGTGAAACAAGATATAAATTTCATTATTTTTTTTCCCTCTCAAGTCTGCTTATCAAAACCATCATTTTCACAGATGTTTATAAAAACACTTCACTCTTCTGGTGAATGTTAAAGCATCAAATCTCAAATTCTCTGGTTTTTAGTCTTTTTACTCCTAAGTACAGAATTCTGCTTGAAAGTGGATATTCCGTTGTAGGAGAGCGCTGGATTTATGGAGTAGAGCAAGACAGTTAGACTCACAAGTGAATTGGGTATCTCCTAATGAAGGCTCTGTGCTATTATCACCCCTCCAGAAAGGGTGTGGTTAACTCTTCTCAACTAATGTATCAATAACACTTCTGACTTCTTAATTTGGGGTTAAAATGATCTGTACCCAGTTCTGATTCAGGACTCAGTGTTGATCCTTTTGCTCTTACTCAAATAAAGAAGCAGAAAAGACTCTCAGGTCTCACTGAGCAGGATGTTTGCACCTGGTTTCTGCACAATACTCGCTTTGATAAAAATTTTCATGCATTACTTACGTATTAAGAAAATTACATTTCAAAAGATTAATTCTGTATCATGATAAAATGATGTTTTGGTTTTAGAAGAGACAATGGTACAACATGCAAATGCTTTCTTCCAGTTAGCATAGGTCATAAATACAGCTTGTTAGAACAACAGAGGTATTAAGCTTCAGTTACTTGCATTATGTCACCAAAATGAGATATTCAGAACTGGTCATTTTTCACTTTTATTTATAATAAGAGATGATGAATAGTTTCTGCACAGTGATAATTTCTCTGTTGTTTACCTTAGTTTCTCATATTAAAAATAAGGGGAAGCTATTAAACCATTTTTTTTTCATACATTGTATGCCAGTTGTTTCTTTGTAATATTCAGATACATAGAGCACGGAGGAATTTTCCATACATCTTCTGAAGATGATATCCTGCATTTTACAGAGAGAAAGTTAAGATTCTTTGATGTTATTTGGCTGACAGATTTTTGTGGTTTGATAGAGCCTCTATCATCAAAAGGTATACCTATTTGAGTAAAAAAACAACGGTCCTACACATTTAAAGCATGGCATAGCCTGTACCAATTATTTAAAAACTTACAGTGTTGACAGAATTACTGGACAAGAGGTATGAACCCTAACAGTTGTAGAAAGGAGCTGATACTGAAATTATACAGCATTGTCTGTTCTGCAGCTTTCCACTGTATAGACTTTGGATCATTCTTTTCCCAAAGGATTTTATACAGCATTTGGTCCAAATGTTTGCTTTTGTTGCTGAAAGCTGAGTTATGAAATGGATGACTCTTTTAAAATGAAAGTTTCATACAGAAAGGTTTGTAAACAATCCAGAAATGCGTAACATAAAGGTGCTGTAAATGTAGACTTTGGAAAGTTGCTTCACTTTTGCATTTTTTTACCAAGTAATATGTTAACAGTGCAATCTAGTTATGTGCTCTTGTTTAATGCAGAAGATAAATCTCTATTATTGCTCAACCTGAATTATTCCTTTGATTCACTGAATTGGAATTCATATGAATTCTTGCAAGACAAAGTGCATAAAAGATGTTTCTGACAGCAAAACTGGAATGGATATGACAAAAGAGCAAGAATTTGGTAGTTATTTAAAGTTAATTCCTGTGATGTAATAGCTTCAGAATCACTAATTTTTATTTTTTTTTAACTTAAAAAAAAAGCAAATGAGTTTGGGTGCTTTTGACAAAGCCTCATCCTCAAATTTAATTAAAAAGGGGACCTTAGAAGACAGAAATGCAAAAGTTATGGAATGATATTAGCAGTGGGGCATGGTGAGTTGCAGGAAGAAACAGGGTGGAGAAAACCTAATTCTAGAGAATATCCTCTTCTAAACCTCATTTTAGATAATTTTTCATTTATTTATTGGTAGCTATGGCAGTTTTCTACTGAAGTTTGTTGTATGTAAACAAAACTAGCAACAAAAACACTCTTGATCACCATAACTCCGAGTTTCTATAGATACCAACCAGTTTTATATTTAAGCAAGATCACTGATCATCTTAGACGAAGGTGGGTTTTATTGAAAACCTATGTATGGAGAAAGGATAGTGGATAGTGAGAAGAATACTCGAGTGGTATAAGTCGCCGCCTCTGGAGCCGACTCCTCCTCTGAGGTGACCAGTTCAAATCCTGGAGGAACTCGCTGTCACTGTCCGAGCTGCTTGGCCGTGGCAAAATGAACCTCAGGAGTAAAGGGGGTGGGGCCAGTTCTGTGCACACTGTGCCTCACCTAAAAAATCCATTGCGCAGGCTTGTCCCAAAAAAAAAAAAAATCTTCGTTCGTGAAGTCCAACCAACAGCAACAACTCAGCTGCAGTGAAAACAGACTAGCTTGGCTGTACAGAACTGGCTGGGATATTGGGACAATTGCAGAAAATCTGTTTGTGCCCTGTGTGCAAGCTTGAGAAAGTTGAGGGTTGTGAAATTATTTCTTACCAACTCGCTCTAGGAAAAGATTGCACACTCTTTTCTCCCCTAGACTACTTTAGCCTGGACGTCTTCATAACAATGATCAAGAATTCTCTAGCTTGTCTAAAACACCTTCTCCTTGTTTTCTGATCCTAAGGAAAACAATTCACTTTTTCTTTCTCTTAGTTTTCAAATGTCAAATACAGTAATTACATTCCGTCTTAGCTTTGAGTAATTTATACTTGAGTAAAATGCCTGTTTGCTGTCTGATAATAAATTTTCTCTGTCATAATAACAAAGTGGTGTTGAAAGTAGTTTCAAAAAAGGAATTGCCTGTTTAATTTTTAAACAGGTAAAGGATTACTCTGAAGGAACAGTTGAAACTTGATTTTGCAGCATTTGTATTAATTGTTGTCTGATATTCTTTTACTGTTTCAGGAAGGTATGTGTGTGTATATAAAGTTAACCTGGAGTTAATTCTTTTTCTGTGCATTTTGAAATAATAATGGATAAGTCTTTTTCCAGTATAGGCATCAGATGTGAAAAATTAAAGCAATATTCTGAATTCGAAATTAAATATTTAGATTAAAAAAATAGACTTGCAGAAAGTGTTAATACAATCCCATTGTCAGTAATCTGTGCATGTAAAATGTAGCAGAGGAATGTTCAAAGGAAATTTAATTCCTTCAAAAAGAGTTGATCTCAAAGGCTGTGCTAGGAAAGGTAAACCCAGAGCACAGATCTGTAGTAGCTGAGTAAACAGAATAACTTTGACAATTCTTTTAAGAAATTGTAATTCTTTCGAGAAACCAGTTTGTAAAAGAAGGTAAGAGACTCTCATCTTTTGGCTTTCGTAGCTGGTATAAAACTTGACAGGAGGGATGTGTTAAAATGTAGGTTTCCCGTCATCTGTTACGGTAATATGTGCTCTACGAGTTTGCCCTTTTCTCTCTTCAGTGTCTTCTCATTTCTGTGTTACTGTTTCCAGATTGAATTTTATGTTCCTGCTCAGGTTTTATTCATTCTCCTTTACTTCTCTCACCCATATTTGCATGTGAGTCTTCAGGGTTGATTTCCCAGTAAAGGTGATTATTTTTTATTTGCTATCAGCCTCTACTCCAAAGTGATTAAAGTCCTGGTTAAAATGCATAGAATTTCCATGAAATAGCTGAACTTGCATTCCTGCATACCGATTGATAAGTTTTTCTCTTTCATGGTCTGAAGATGTAGCTAAGACTGGGTATATAGGAAAAGGCAATGGCTTATATTATTTTGTTATTCTTATCATATAGATATTTTAAAAATAGCCAGATTTTGAAACATCAAAGTCTTTCTTCATGTGTGATACTAACTTGCATGCTCCAGTCCTTGCTTTTCTTGGCTGTATCTCTTAGTCCAAGAAAACATACTACTTTTTCTTAGAGACTTTGTCCTACCTTAAGTCAGACCTGAATTAAATTCAGTTTTATAATGCACAATATGATTTTTTTTTAATAATACCTGTAATTAATTGCAGTTACCTATATTATTTTAAAAGGCTTATTATCTATGCAGGTAGCTAATAAAACCTCCATGAGGATTTTGTACTTGGAAAATCAAAATATGCTGACCTATGTTGCATTAAGATTTTTTTTTTTTAGCTAGCTGTTTTTGGCCAGTGTAAATTATAGTCTTGGAGGACATGCAAAATTGCTTGCAGTAAAAATTATGTCTTGGAGGCATATTGCAAGATGGAAAAAAACCCCACCCTGCTTTGCTGTACATTTGTTAATTAATAACTTAATAATTTATGTTACATAAATCTTCTCAGAAAAAAATGAAAGAGGAGACAGAGCAGGTCATCCTGATACAAGTTAAATCATTAGTAGTTATCAGCCAGGATCTGGAAGTAACTAATTTTTTGTCCTATGCAGTTTGCATTTAATCATAATTGCTCTTTCACTTGTGCTCTACTTAATAAAATTTCATAATGCAGGTCAGTAAATGAAAAGATGCTTTCTTTCCTTAATAATACAGCAATTTTTATGAAGAGTTCAATTATTTTTTCCCCACAGTTTATAGGAAAGATACATTTTTGCAAGTTGCTTATCACACACCCCTCAGCTTGTTTGACCTTTTAGAGTGTGTCACAAAATAGATTAATAATTTTAAATGAAGTCTAAAAAGCTAGCATTGGAAAAGGAGAATACTGATAGCACATGTCTCAGTTTAAAAAAAACTAAGATGTCTGTCACAAAAGGTGAGGAACTCTTCTGGACTAGAAAGAGGGCCTCTTCCCAAAAATCACCAGAACCTTTGAAATTGAGAGACTTTAATCAGAAAATGTGTAGAAAAAGGATAACAGTTCTTTACTACAAATACATATATATATATATATATGTATAGCTAAAAAAAACCAGAACAGAACAAACAGCAACACCATAACCAAAACTTTCAAACAAACCAAGTCCTCTTTCTGCCCTTTCGGTGCAGTTCTACTCGCAGAGATCAGGAGGCTGTGCTGTGCCTTGGGAGGCAGCAGCTGTGGTGATCCACGGGGGGGGGCAGGGAGAGGTGCTGATCCCAAAGCTCACATGGGAATGGTGACCACAGAGATGGGCTGAAACCTTTCCTGTGAGCAGTGCAAGGACCCTCTCACTGTCTTTTGTCTGAAGAAAAAGGAGGGGAGGGCAGCAATTCCTCTGCTGATGGCATCGGCACCCTGAATCTATGGTGAATCCAGGCAGTGGTGGTTCTTCTCTCAGAAGAACGGCACAGGGTGCCTGGGGTCAGGGGCGAGCCAGGACACCCTCCCAGTGCTTCCACCAGTCCAGCAAACAGTGACTGGCACCCACATAAATGGAGGAGGGAAGTGTGGCCAGCACCAGGAAACCTGTCTCTCCCACCACTTCCCCCAGTCCTCTCCCCAGCCATCACATTGGAATGCAAAGCTATCAGCCATCCCCTTGTTTAGGCTCTGGGAGCGGGTAGAGTGGAGCTGGACTTCAACAAGTCATCTCATGCTCGTTCTCCAACTCTCAAACCACCATGATGGTAAGGGAGAGGAAAAAAACTGAATTCCAGTAAAGATTTTGAAACTATAGCACCATATAAGGAACTTGCAAAATCATATATTGACCAAAAATTTTGTGGATGCAGCTCCTTACGATGGTGATGCTTCTTGATCCTCTTCCTCAACCCTCACACAGGGAGGTGAGTCTGGCTGCTTGGGACTTCTTGGGGTGTTTGTTAACTTGGATGTGACCATACTCCAAGTGCCTGGGAAGACAGAGCCTGGCTAGTTCCCTGTGTGTTTTTAGTAGCTGCCTCCGGTGTATATTGGTGTGGAGATCATGTCTGCTCAGGAGAAACTGGAACAGTAGTTGCCAACCTGGGAGCTGTTGCTGTGAAGCAAATGCTGTGCATGAAGCAGAGGCGTCTCAAGGTTTTTTTGTTCCTAATCCTGTCTACCTTCCATTTCTTAGCATTGTCCAAGGTGCCATCATCCCAGTGCACTCCCACTTCCCTCCTGGTGGATCTGACAAAAGGATGCTTCCCCTCTGTGGTGGTTTTCACCCAGTGTCCACCCAAACCTCTAGGCCCCCCTTTCCCAGAGGGAAAGAAAAAAGAGTAAAGGTGAGAAGGAAAAAAACTAGCTGAGAGATAATGGCAAAACAAACTCAGAGTAGCTAAATACTTAAACTTATTGCTAACAAGATAAGAACTAAAACTAAAAGTAAGAAAACTAAAAAATAAGAAATAAGTCAGTGTTAAGAACACCCCTCTCCTCCCACTCCTCCCTCTTTCCAGCCGTTTGAGGGAGCAGGGAATGGGGGTTTTGCAGGCGGTTGTTGTTGTTGTTGTTGCCATTGCTCTTGTCCTGTGGGTCACTCCTTGGGGTGCAGTCGGGTCTCTGCACCCCGATGGTCTCCGTGGGCTGCAGGGGGACAACCTGCTCCACCACGGTCTGCACCACGGGCTGCAGGGGGGCCACAGCTCTGAGTCCTTGCCCTGCTCCCCTGGGGTCCCTCTCATGGGAGACAGTCCTCGTTAGACCTCTCCAACGTGAGTCCACCCCCCGGGCAACACTTCTACCGGGGAAAAAACCTGCTCCAGCGCGGGTCTCACGAGTCATGACCAAAAGTCTCTTCCAGGATCTCGCTCCATCCTGGGTCTCCCACAGGACAACAGCTCGTTCAGGCATCCACTTGCTTCTCCGTGGGCTGCAGGGGGGTCTCCACACCCCGATGTATCTCCATGGGCTGCAGGGGTTAGGGGGGCGGAAATAGCTTTCAGTCCTTCCCCCCACCTTGCTCCAGCGTGGGGTCCCTCCTTTGCCTCCTCCTGCTCCGACCTTGGTCTCTGCGTTGTTATCTCATGGCTGGAATTTCTTACTGCGCAACACTCCTAAATTCTTAAATATGTTATCACAGAGGCTTAACTATGATTCTTAATTGGCTCAGTTTTGGCCATCAGCAGGAAGTCTCTCCTGGACCTGGCTGTCACTGGCTCCACAGGACAGGAGAAACTCCTAGCAGCTTCTAACAGAAACCATCCTGGAAGCCCCCCCTTCTACTAAAATGCAGCTACAGAAACCCATGACACCCTCTAAGTTTGGAAATCAGGATAAATGGTGATAAAGGTCAGACAAAAAAGAAGGGAGAAGGGAATTTATTGGGGTGAGATAGCCGACTTAAAAAGTCTGTACAAAACAAAACCAAAGGGGAACTGAGAATTAAAGTCAGAAATAAAAGATAGACAAAGAAATGGAGAAAGGGGGTACTAGAGAAGATGTGACGTTTCTGAAGTGAGCCAGTGCACTCTGATAGCAGAGCAGTGATTTCCCTTATAAAGAAAGGAGCCTTATGGGTAAGGATACAGATTTTTTAATTTATTTTTTTTTTTATTTTAGCAGATACACCAGAAAAACAGGACAGCTTTCCTGCAAATGCCTTCTAGATTACAGATGCAATAATTGGTGTTACAGCCTTGGTAGTTGGTATTACAAAACAATAGTCCTTTCTTCTGTCACACCCAGGAAAGTACTTCAGCAGCATTTCTTTATATGTCAGAATGCAGAATATTACTTTTGTGTCTACTGCTACCTGGAGAATTTCTGTGGAAGAAATTTCATTTACAAGTTCATATCATGAATATGCTGAGAGATTTAATTTTATAGTGAACAGAGAAACCAAGTCTTGCACCATCCGTACAGGTTTCAGTAATGAGTGTGAAGCATTCAGTAGAGTTCATGAATTCTCTGACAGCCTTCCTACCTTATTTTGGGTGTTAGGTTTGTTTATAGCAGATGGCTGTTCATGCATTCTGCTGGTGGCACTTGCGTCTGGATAGAGTGGCAGCTGGGTGCATATCCTAATTCCAGACACACAATTCGTTGTTCATTACAGGTTTCACCTTGGGATTGCAATCTGCATAGTCCCCCATGAACCCATACCTGAATAGTTTATAGACTGTAATTCAATCATTTCTCTGGTTGTGCGTGATTAATTAATAAAGTATTTATTTTAAATAAATTATTAAAGTTGTGGGGAGAAATAGGATGCAAAAGAAATCCATTGCAGTGGTCTGGCAGACCGTATACATATGGCTAAGGTTGCTCTCTCATGATGCCTTCCCATGGAGGAACTTTAATAAGAAGATGGGGAATTTTCATACTGATTATATTCTGATCCATGTAGACAAGTGGATTTTATATTCTCTACTGTTTTAAGGGGAAATGTTTAATCTTCTAAATATTTTATTATGCACATGCATGTTCAATCCCTGTTTCTCTTGCACACCAGGGCAGCATCAATGAGCTCCAGTCTAATTATGTGTTTTGTGATGAGGCATTTATCAGATTTGAATTCTTGCTCAATTGGCATAATTCAATGACTCCTTGTTCTTTTGTTACAAGAAATTAAATACAGATCACCTGATCAATCTTTGGTTTCCCCTGTGTTGTCAAAAGGATACTGGTACCAACTGATTTACTCAGGGTACCCCTGAGGTCTTGCCACCACTGCTGTGGCATGCAGGGCACTGGGAAAACCAAAAACTGTTGGAGCATCTGTGCTGACAAATGGACGCCAGAATGGGGGAAATTACAGCCAGATGAGATCACCCCATCATGGCTTCCCTGCCAATTCTTTGTTGTGGTTAAAATTGTTGTTGCTGTGTTAAAATTGCTGAGTATTTAAATTTCCAGCTCTGCTCTGGTGATTTAGAATAGTTGTGCAGGACAAAAGTTTTGCGGTTTGGGTTTTTTTTTGTGGGTTTGGTTTGTTGTTGTTTGATTGTTGGATTTTTGTGGGTGTTTTGTTGTTGTTTTGGTTTGGTTTATGTATTTAGAAATACCAAGGACAAAGGAACAACAAAGCCTCATGTGGAAAGAAAGTTCAGTGAGCTTTGAAGTCAAGCCTTTAAATACTAGTAAATAACAGAGTTCTAGTTGTCAGGCTCATACACACTATGATACATTCCTTAATTAAATGGTGTAATACCTTCCCCTCATTCAAACCCAAAAGAGTGCATATCTTTCACCACAAAGCAATGCTGAAGCTCTATGGATGATTCTAAATACAATATCAGCTTCCTTTCAAAGTGATAAACTTTGTAATCTACCTGAAGTTGCCAGCCATTGCTTCATAACCTGCTTCCTCAGCAGACTTCCTGTGTTCATGACTTTTTCTGATCACTAATAAATATATTAAACAGCATCTTACATAAATTGAGTATTCACTCAGCCTTTGCCAAGATGAAAACTGATCATTTATTCTGCCTGTCCAGTCTCTTAATCAGGGTTTGATCCGTAGCAGTAAGTAGTGTCTTCCATATAAAAGTACTTACTGCCTAATTTTATGGTTTTTTTAAATAAATTACTGTGGAAGATGACCATAACAGAAGCCTTTTGGCAGCATGAATCGATTATGTCAGTGTGATGCCCCTCCTGTCCCTCACTACTTTTTAAGCACTCTTTCATTAAAATCATCTAAAGAGAGGCAGATGCAGCCGCAGTGTGAGTGATGGGGATGTGCAGCCTCCTAAGTAGCACTACCTGCGTGGCCAAGGCAGGAATGCTGAAACAGGCTGTGCTGAAGGGTAGGACTCTGAGAAGTTTGCAGAAATTACCATCTTTGGGTGCTAAATATTGACTTGGTTTATGTTTTAATGGCAGTTTAGGTCCTCCATGTTAAGAAATGTCAGAAATCTTGGATATGTTGCATCAGGGTTTGGTGATTTATTTCACCTTAATTATCAATACATCCCAGAACTTTTCTTTTAGTACCTCTGTTTCTGCAAGCATTTCATTTTGATAACTCAAAAGTGTTCCTGACTGGATGCCTTTATTTTTAGAGTGCGTACAAACAAATCCACTAACTTTTCATCAGTCTCACTGTCTTATTTGCTTCCTGTATTTTCTCGTGATAAGTGAATCTACATAACTATTTTTTTACCAGTTTTCTACTTGGATATGCTTGAGATTGTTTTGTCATTATCTCATTTATTTTTTTCTGTATCTTATTAGTTGTTAGAAATCTGTTTTTCTTAAGTAACTCCTGAGACACTGAAGAAGTCTTTGTTTTGACTTTAAAATACATGTAATGAGGCTTCTTATTTTATTGACGTCTCGTGATACAAAACTTTGCATTGTGGTGTCAATTCTCCACCTAATTCTGGTAGTTGAATTTGCTAGTATTGTGGTGTCTGCTTTATTTTAAAAGATGGCTAAGGTGAAAGGACCCAGTGGGGTCTTAGACTGGAATACAATTTATAGTGCGTTGGTGAGTCCACTGCAGAGCTGTGTGAGTGCTCTTGCTTTGTGGTACATGGGTAAATCTGGGCACAGCTGCAGCACAGCCTATGTCAGGCAGGTCTTTCAGCAAATTAGGAATAGTTCCTAAGCTGTGTCTCGTGTTTCAGTGAGAGAAAAAAGGATGCTATTCAGAATGAAAAATTGACATTTACTATTAGAAACAGATTCTAGCAGTGAAATCTCTTGAACTATGTAATAATCTCCCAAAGGAAAAGGCAAGCAGCCTCATTTTCTAGATAATTTATGGCCAGCCTGTCCAAATTGCTCATTATACTACAGGGAGTAATATTCCTTTGGTGGACGAATGGGCATGATTATTTAATAGGTACTTTTTGTTTCTACTTACTTTTCCTTTCTATTTTTTATGCATAGGTTATATGTAAATGTAGTCAAAATGCTGCTTTATGTGATTTGCCTGTAAGCAAAGGCAAAGCCAAACAGGCTTTGGACAAATATTAAAATATTACCAGCACTATACCTAAATGCAGCAAACGAAGGGAAGTGTTTTTTGGAAATATCAGTGATTTTATATATCAAGTGCAAGAATGTGTCTTGAAAAATCACCATCTCTAGGAAAGTGTTCTTGTACAACCCCCTGTGCCTCTAAAAAACTAAACCAAACCAACAAACCCCATAACATCCAAACACTTTTTCAAAAAACAACACAAATTAAACCCCCCTAACTCAAAGTAAACCTTGATATTGGTCAGTTTATTCTTTTTGAGGGTTTAGAATCCCTCGCAGACAATTGCCTCAAATGTGAGGTTGCTTCAGTTTGCAGTTTCAAGCCCTCTAAATGTAGTTTTTATTAGAATTGGTGTATAACAGTAATGATGTTATTCAGTGGAACTATGTTTTCCAGAGGTCAGTTAGTGCCTAGATTCCCACTATCACTAGTCAGTGACTGATAGTGATTTACTGTATGGAGTGAGGTCGTTCAGTGAAGCCTTTCAAGTATCACACTCAGGAGCTTGAAGGGCAATTAGCACATGATATTGATAATTTTGCCTGAGTTCCATGTGTTTGAAGCACCATTCTTGTTAATATGACTAATGGCACACATTATTGGAGTAGTATTGTGCAAAGGCTGAGGGTGTTAAATTCAAGTCTGTAGTTTGTGCTATCCACTGCATTTTTCCCTGTGAATATTACTTAGAATACACTTTCATGTTAGTTGCCATCACCATTAACTTGACATGCAATTCAGAATTCATGGAATAAATTCTGCATATTCAGAATTCATAGAATGAAGGATGTTTGCTTACATTTCTGTGGGGTTATTTATCAAAGAGATGAATTTAGCATTACGAAACTGTTTACAGACTCTTTTTTTGAACTTAATATTTTGCTTCCCTACCATTCTCCCCTCATATTAAAACCCAGGATTTTTTGCATCGTTATTATTAAATAGCTGTGCACGATATCTCTTCCAGTTCCCTCATAACTTTTTCAATTTGGTCTCTAATCTGAGGAAGAATGTCCTAAATCAGATATACAGTCTATTTGCTTACTGTTAACTATGATAATTATACTAGAATAGCTTATATTTGTCCATAGAAAAAGTTTCCTTGCTTGACTGATGAGTAAGAAATTTTGTTAGAATATTTTCATAGCCTGAAAAAGTGGTTTGATAAATGCAGTGTGGAAAGCAGGAGACAGCTCTTGTGGTTTGCTTGTGCAGCCCCTGTGTTGCCACTGTCAGTATTCTGCATGCAGAGTCCACTACTGCTTATGTGAACTGTCACGTTCTTTCCACTTCTAGAACAAAATGAAATACCTCTTGTTTGCAGACCATATATGCATGCCAGTTTACATTCACAAGCACTCTTAGTCTTTCCTGGAACTTGTTGCATCCTTTTATATTTCATAAAGTGTAGTGTATTCACTATCTTACTCTTACAGTAGTCATTGGATTAAATTAATGAAATAATTGAAGATCTTGAAGAAAATTGAATGTAAGAAGTTAATTCTTTTGACCACAACATCATTTTTTTTATAATTCTGTATTTCTGCTTTTCTGACTTTCTTCTTGTTTTCATACTCCTAGAAAATACATAATTACAATTTTAAACCAATGGGGAATGATTGTCATAAGCAAGAAGCAAAATATAATTGGAATGTCACTGCAGTGGAATTCAAGGGATGGTTCAAGAAACTGCTTAAAAAACTGCTTCCCTTTCTGTGGTTGTGATATTGCAGCACAGTGCATAGTTTTCCCTCCCAGTTTAAGTGACTACAGGATAAACGCACAATATTTATTATATTCTTAAGAGAACATCAGCTGCATCGTGTGAATTTGGTGCCCTTTCTGCTGTGTCTTGGTGCTTTATTTCTGCTCGTGTCAGCATGTGCAATAGTGACGTACTGGGATAATTTCTTTGAATAATTGAATACAAAATTTATAAAACTATGTAGGAAAGTTACCTTTATCATCAAAGCTATCTGTGAAGAACATTCAAGTAGTGTTTGAAAATACTGTTATTGAACTTACAAAGGTGTTGCTTTTGTTCTCAGGACTGTTGTTCATCTGTGTTTGTAACTTCTAACTGTAATTTCTGCCTGAAATGTGCAAATGCATCCAGAGCAAGTTTTAGAGACAGTTAAATGCACATACAGAATGTGTCAATGTAGTCAGTATTTGTATATGACTATCACTCTAAAGATGCATTTTAAAATGAAACATAAAAACATGCAGACCATAACTAATATTAATCCTTAGCAATAAAGGTGCAGATGTGCACAAGGGGCAGTAGCCCTACTGAGTGTCAGGATTGTTTTAATTTTCCATTTTCATAACTGTTCCATTCTTGAGACTTGTCTTCTCAGGATGGAAATCTTTTCACCAGCAACCTTTGTAAAGGCTGCAAGTTTGCCCACAGCATATGAAAGATAAAGTTGTTAGATCAGTTCCCAGCACCACTGTAGCAGCTGTTTCTGCTTCTGACTCTAATGTGGAAGTAATCCATGTATCTTAATCCCTTTGTCCCATCAGTGGAATTAGTATTTCCGTTTAATAAAATCTGCTAGTGTGAGGTCCCTTCTAGGCATACACCAAGGATTATTTCAGGTATCAGTCCACTATTCATAAAATCCAGAAAAAAAACTGTCTGGTCTGGAGAGAGTTCTTTTGGTTATGAGAACAGACCACAGCAGAAACTGCCCCTCATCCTTTGCAGGAAGCAGTCACCTCTATATCAACATTGTCATTAGAGGCAGAGATAGATATGCATAGCCATCAAGCCAAGTTTTTCAAGTTTCTGCTGTTTTGCATGCCCTCAAATACCTTTGTGATTATAGGCTATACCAGTGAAGTTTTATTATATCTAGCAGAGCTTTGATGTCAGGCTGTAGCACTTACTGAGCTCTTAAAAACAAACTCGCACTCCTCTACAAGCAGGTGCTTTGGTGGTTGCAAGACCTAATGAAAGAAACAACCAACCATCAAGAATAAAACCAGAAGTATTAAAGGACTTTTGTGGAGTGATGAACTATTCTTCAAACATGATGGATGTCAAGTTAAATTTAAGGACTGCCTAAAAAAGTACTGCATGGCATTATTTGATAAATTGTCATCAGTTCTGGGATTGTGTGTTCATGTTGAAATTTAAGGAAGAAGTTACATGCTTTCCTCCTGAGAAACCAGTCACCTCAAGCCCATATGCCTGTCATCATTTTCCTTCTCCGCATTCCATCTTTCCAATGCCAATTATATTCCCTCTTTTCAGCCCTTCTACTGCCCACACTGCATTTCTCACCTCATACTCCCTGCTTTGCAATCCTGTACGGCATCTGTGCTATTGGCTAGAGCTGCAGGTCTCCGTCTGTGTTCCTGCACAGCTTGCCGCCGGTCTCACACCAGAGCAAGCGCAGGAGATGCTGCCTCGCACAGGAGCAAGTTACCGCGTTCAGCTCCTTGGCAGTAACTTGCTCCTGTGAGAGGTAGTGGCTCCTGGCTCCACCCTGCTTCTTTATTTCTCTGCATTCTCCTTGCTGGAAACCTCCTTCTATAATCTTCACAACAGCACTAGGATCCGGGTAGTCTAGAGATTTGCGTATTAACTGCACAAAAGTTGATGTTTTCAGCTCCAGTTTGCATGGACCGGTTTGATAACCTGAGTGGACCTCAAAGGCAGTCTTTGAATCTGAAGGGATGGACAGATCAAGATGCAGTGATGTCTTCAAGGTATTACCTCCCAGCAGGATACAGAAGAACTATTTGATGCCTGCTTTCTGCCTGCACAAAATACTACTTAATGGCAGAGTATTGGTGTGTTTGTGAACCGTGACAGAATCTTTGTCAATATTATCTTGAAATCACAGAATGGTTTGGCTTGGAAGGAACCTTAAAGACCAGCTACTTCCAACCCTTCTGCCATGGGCAGAGACACTTTCCACTAGACCAGGTGGCTCAAAACACTATCCCATCTGGCCTTGAATACTTCCAGGGATGGGACATCCATGGCTTCTCTGGGCAACCTGTGCCGGTGCCTCACCACCCTCACACTTAAGAATTTCTTCCTGATACCTAATCTAAACCTGCTTTCCTTCAGTTTAAAGCCATTCTGCCTTGTCCTATCAATTGTAAAAAGTCCCTCTCCAGTGCTCTTGTTGCCCCCTCCCCTTTAGGTACTGCAAGTATAATTCACCCTCATCTTAACAGACATGTCTTAGTAAGTTATTAGGAACAGAGCCTGTGTGGAAAAGAGGAAATTATTAGGCTTCTCTGAAATGTGCTACCCTAAAAAAGTCCATAGCCAAGGGTCACTCAACTTCCCATGGCCAAGGGTGATAGGAATGAGTCAGTGGCACTGGGAATGTCCCAGCCCCCAGACAAGGCTGGCTGTGCTCAGGGAGGATGAACTCTGTGGTAAATCAGTTTCTGCTGCTCCCATTCCCTATTCCACTGCTCTTTTCCAGCTCAGAGCTCTGCTCCAGTGCTTTCCCACACAGAGGGCTGCTTTGTCATTTCCTTTTACCTCTCATCCGTCATGTTCCATATTCCCTGCCATCTCACAGTGCCTTATTCCAAGATTGCTTTTACTCAGGTTCTTAGCCCTGTCCTGTATTTATTTGCATTAACCATCCTCACATCAATGTGGCCACACTTTTTGGAACACCATGTCTGCGCATGCTCACACTCGTCAACTTCCCTCACAAGCCTGGCTCCTGCAGCTTGGTTTTTGAAAACATTGGGTACTTTCATATCCCAGAAAAGACCAAGTCTAGGGAAATTTAATGATAACTACATAGCAGCATTTTCTAAATCCTGGAAAGGCTTTTAAGACCATGACATTATATTGGCAAAACTCTGAAATGGTTTGTCCTGACACTTTTGGGGCTTTTATGCTGTTTCTATGAAATATAACAGTGCAGCCCTAGTAGGCACACTGGGCTAGAAGTCTGCTCACTTGGGTGTATGGGACAGGAATGTATGGAGTGTAATGTTGTGTTTGGACAGTACATCTTAGGGAACTACTACTTCTTGATGTTTCTTTCCTTCTACTTACAGAATAGAAATGGGAATCATGTTGATAATGTATGGAATGAAAGAGACTACAAATAAAATACGTGGCAGTCTGTAAGCTAGGCAATTTTGTGTATTGCTACATATTTTTAAATTAATATATGTATTGAAGTGCTGGTAGGCGTTTGCGTTTTTGACAATTGTTTCTCATAATTCTAAGGTAATTATTTGGAGTGAAATTCAAAGATGATAATTGTGCTGTAAAACTGTCACCAGTTTCATAGCCTGGTGTATCAGCTACAATTCATGTCTAGCTGTAAGCAGGGTTAGGTGTTGAGTAGTGCTGATGTTGTTTCAAGAACAGAATTGTGCAAATGTGAAATTAAGTAAGAAATAAAAGACTGATGTTTTAAAAGACAGCATTGGCATATATGCGTTCTTATAACCAAATCTGCTTACCATTGGGAAGTCTTTAAAGGCAAAGGATTGTTAGCTGAGACGAAACCAATTTAGACACGTTGAAATTTATGGTATAATTTCAGATACTTAAAAATACAACCTGGTGCTGTGGTAGAGAAGAATTCCAAAAATAGCTATGTATAATTAGAACTTTCTGAGTGGTGAGAGGTACATCTTAGTGGTCATTTAAAGATCAGTTGAACTGAGTTCCTGTGGGTGAGATGGAGTTTGGTACATACTCCTCTGTTTCTCCTCTGTCTTCAGTGGTGTGTGGCTTTTTGATACTGCCACTGCTGCTGAGGGACTACGCTCTTGCAGTGGCTTGGCTTATCCCGAACCTCAACAGTGTTTGCTGTCACAGCCTGCTTACCTCTCTAGACACTCCTGTGTGACCTGCATCTCTGAAATGTGGAGATTATGCCCATAAGAAAGACCCTGAGTAAAAGAGTTTATACTAGTGATGAGATTTGGAATTTTTTTAATTGCTCAGACCATTTAGTGGCGGAAAACCAGAGTATTTCAGGACATTAAACTGCGATTGTATTGGGATGCTCATTTCAGCGTTGCTGAGTTCTTACATGGAAACTGAATGATTTTGCACATTGGTGATGTAATTTTGAATTTCAGGACTCAAGAAAAACGTGTAAACTAGAGAAACACAGAATGCAACCTCTTATTTAAGCAGAGGAGAGCTACAAATAACTCTATTCCCTAAAAATTGTGCTAACACTGCATTGAATTAGCATTGCGTTTTTGAAGTACCATGTAAATACAAATAAAAATTTACAAGTAAAATACTCTTTAGCCAAGACAGTGAAAGGTGAATAAATAGTAATCAGCTTGTACTGTCAATATCAATCTGATTAAGGAAGCCAGTTCTTGCAGTTCATTTGGAGTGTACATCAGTGATAGCAAGTTAAGCAGTGTAGCCAACTGGGTTGTCTCCTAGAAAGACCATCCTTAAGGTTCCCTAGATGTTCATTACTTCTAACTAAAGCTGTCGAAAGACTTAGATTTTTAATGGTCCTACATTTTTATCCAGTAAAGGAAATGTGAAAAATACCCATGTGGGACTAATCACACTGTATGTCTTCTCTTTTTAAGGTTCCTTATCAGAAATACAGCTAGTGGATTTTTTTTTATTTTCCTTTTTTTGTCTTACAATAATTCTGTGCAGTTCTTTTAAATAATACTTTTTTGTTTTAAGATGCCTCTCTCTGAAATATGATGACATACCCTGAATCCTTTTTACAGTCTCTTTAAGCTTTTTTTCACTAATTACTTCCCATATGTTTATTTCTGTTTAGAAAACCCTTAAATAATTCTGATTTCGCTTTATAGTCCTAGGAGAAGGTTTTATCAGTATGCTGAATATTCAAACTCCAGACACCTGAGTTGTAAATAAATTTGACATACTTTGACTCAAAATAGGTTTGCTCTGCTTATCCTCACTTCCATATACTGCAGAACCATTACGAAACAGTGCAAGTCTTCCCAATTTTGTCTGTCATACTCAGGACAAAAGGGAGGAAGCCACTTGCCTGTCTGTACTGTGGCTGGTCTGGTCTAATCCTTACTGTTCTTTCCATCCTTTGGGCATTTCTGTCAGTGCCCTGGAAATTTTGTATACCATATCTAATGACATAAGTGTTTTTTGAAGATGATAGTTCAGCACCTCTTCTTAACTATTTTATATATGTGAATATTTTGACTTTGTCATTTTATTGACTTCCATCAATTCCTGTTGTTGATGAACCAGTTAAAAATCATATATGTCATATTGTTGTCGGAACTGGAAAGATCAAGACATCATACTAAGAGATGTACATTCTCTGGGGTCAAAAGGATTTACTGCTATCTAAGTTTCTGTTTTATTTTTTAAAACAGGCCTTGTGATGGTGAGAAATTAATTGAAAATTACAGCTGGTTTAGATATAGAAAAAGTATTTAACTTTGTGGGAATAATGAGTGTATATTTATATATAAATATATTTTATATATATATATGCTTAAGAATGTAAGAAAGAGACACCTCTGTGTCATGCTTGAGCTCAGTGATGCCTACCTTTGTACTTATTTCTGGCTATTCAAATGTGAAGCCGTATTGCTAAAGGGAATGGGATGTAAAATTAAAGAAAAATGTAAAATAGCAAACACTTAATGAGAACTTGGAGCTACTGAAGAGTAGGATGGTTTTTCACTGTCCCTTCTAATCAAAACAGAAACTCTTTCAGCTGTTTGTCATTAAAAAAAACATTTTTCTAGTTATGGGGTACCTGTATGTCAGTGCATTGCTTGTGGGACGTCTAAAACTGGAGGGAATGACCAATGGGTTTTTACTTAGCAAGAGGAAAATTGCTGGAGCATCATGGTGCTCTCTGGCCCTTTTTGCTCACCAGTGATGCTCTTGTTGAGCTGTTCATGACAGCAGTGCCCTAATGCTCCTCTGGGCTTTGGAGTTTGTGTACTGATAGCATTGACTTGCGCAGTATCTGCAGAAATCACACTTTTCCAGAAGTATCAACAGTCAGTTGAGTCAGTTTATCCCACTGTCCCTCTGGATCTTGGTGGTGTATGCAAAGACTTTATAGAGTTGAAGTCAGCAGTGGGCACAAGCTGTATCTGGGGCACTTTTTGTTTAGCAAGCTATTAGGCAATATTGCAGAGATTCTCTGTTACTTCTCTTCTTGTAGTTATGTCTTTTTTGTATTACATTTTTTGTGCATACTTTTACGTGTCCTAATTTGTTTTAGTTCTTGGGCCTGCTGCTCTGAATGTGTACTTACTAGTATTTTCTCTTGCTCTTTGTCTCTAATAAATAGAAAAAGAACATACCTGTCATTCTTCCCCATTACTGAGTGACATCCGTCACAAAGAAGCCTGTGAAATTATTTTGTTGCAGAGCTACCTGCACCGTAAACATGAACTACTGGTGTGCATCCATCTTTAATTCACATCTTTCCTTTTTTGTAGTACTTCAAATAGGATTGTGTAATCAGATTTGCAAAGGTAGTTTTTGCTATTGTGAAGCTTGTTACCCTGCTCTAGGGTTCAGTAGCAACAACTGGAGATGCAGAAAAAAAACTTACATGGATGTAAAGTGATATCTTAAAAGATTTTTTTCATTTTTTTAGGCTACTCACCCAGAATGTTGGTCTTCTTTATGTTGGAAACTTTGACAGACCTTTTGCACAAATTAAGGTACGGTTAATAAGATGGGGGGGAGGTGGCTATTTCAGTTATTTTACTTCTGTATGATTTAGAGAACTTCAGACTTCAAGGTGTCAATATGACTTCAGGAACAATAATAGGAAATAGTGCTACTTTGGTTATGTTTACCATGTTCTGGCTTTGCTTTTAGTTTGGTCTGTGCACTTAACTTGTCAAAGAAGTTTAGTTTTTCCTATCATCTTTTGATTAATTTTGACTGTGGTTTAATTATCAGAAGGTTGTCTTGTCAGAGACCTTTCAAAACAAAGCCACTTTTGGAGCCATGTAATTTTTAAGTGATCCTTGACAGGGAAGACACTGCAGTAAAAAGCACAGATTGTTTTCCCAGTATTATTAGATTTATTATGAAAGACTCATACAATTGTTGGAAAATCATTTGTCTTTTATGACTTACTGTTTCTTTTCCTTCAGTGGTACTATAATAATTTCATGTTTCTAATTGCCAGTTGCTACTTAGTTATTGTCATGTCACTTACAAGCAAAAATGTTTTGCAAGTGTATATGGACTGATTCTGATGAGTTTCATTGGTATTTTTATTAGAATAAAGAGAGGGTGGCATTAGCATGTCAGTCATTACATGGTGATGTGGAAATGTGCTGTCTGTTTTAGAATGCTGAAATGTTCCTGTCTCCCCGATGATACCTGTAATTACAACATATTCTGCATTCTCGGCTGCATTGTTCCCTCCGTCATGTGCCTGTGCTTGTGCCCCTCAGAATTTTAAAAGCCTTGTCTTTGTTTTCCATCAAAATGAAACTTCTATAATTCAGATGTGTTACTTTACCATCCCTAGTCATGTTACTAAACAACAGTATTCCCAACCATATCTAAGGAATACTTTTTATAGCTTAAACCTTGGTACTGTACTAAAATTACTTGAAAATAACAAATACATGCTATTCATTGTCTCATTTCCCTTTCTTTCATCTCCGTGGTTTCTACATGTGTATTATTCAGTTTGGCTAATATCAGACAATTTAAACATTTCTTGTATAAGACATATTGCCAGAAGTTTCATCAAAAATATGATTGTCTATTTTTGGTGATAGCTCTTCAGAATAGTGCTTCTTTAAAAGCTTTCTAAAAGCTCTCCAGCTGTTCTCCTGTTCCAAATGGCACCCCGTTTCTGCCTGCTCCATCCACTTCTAAGAGAGTAAGCAACAAGATGGGAGGTTTTCCCTGTGGCTGGGAAGAGTTTTAAGTTCACAGGGTGGGTGTGAGAGAGACGAGGTGAACACTGCACCCATTTTCAGCTGTCTGCAGTGAGTGGATGCCCCTCCTAACACTTGTGGCCACGGAGAGGCCCTTCTGCTCACAGGACAGTTACACAGCAGCTGCTCTGTATGGTCAGACTGTGGGTTTGAGGTTTGTGTCAGTAGTAAACACTTAGGAGAAGTGTGCTTAAACAGGATAAATGCACAAAGTATGCAATTTCCTGCAATTTGCATGCAGAGTCTTCTCTGCTGGAAGCTGTATCAGCATCCTATTACTGAGTAGACTCAGTTGGACTTCCCTCCCTGAGCGTGCCTAAGGGATTTTCCACTAAATTTTCAACATACAAAGCCATACTTTCACAAGGTATTATTTAATTTTAAATCTATTGCCCAATAATTTTTTTGGTTTAACCTAGGCCTTATTATGTCAAGAGAAGTGGTGAGCAGCCTGACTTTTGTGTTCTCCTCCAAATTATCCCAATCTTGCATCTTCGAAACTGCAGAAACTTACTTATTTGCTCCCTGTGTCCAACCATTCTGTATCTCCAATCAATACCCTTTTTTTGTTCTACATACCCCTGTACATTTCTGTTGTTGCCTATTTTAGTGTAGGAAATGGCACAGTATTGAAGATATGGGCACAATAACATTTTCTGTTCTGTCTCAGTTCTTGCCTTATATATGGTACAATGCTTGATAAATATCTGACATGCATTTAGTTTGAGTAGGTAATTGATTACTGTAGATTACATAGGTAGGCTTGAATAAACTAAATTTGAATAAGGTAATTTCACAATCTGTACTCTGTAGAACATAACTTTTATTTTTGGGACTCTAGTCATATATTTGAATGTTTGCACACTGTTGCTTTGCTTTGCTTTGCTTCTGATGCTAAAATCAATGCTGGAGTGGTAAACTGATTTGTGGCTTGTATTATTAACTTCAACTGGGAAATGGCATCTAGTTACCAAAAACTAAAAGCTTTTGAAATTGAGGCTCCTTTCTGATTGCATGAGATTCTAGAATGTTGGCTGCATGGCAGCAGTAGGAGCTGGGGTAGAGCGATGGTGTGACAGCAACACAGAGATCTTCAGCAGCGAAAAAAAAAAGGAGTATTAAATCACATTGAGAGTAGGTGCTGCAAAAGGATTTTATGTACTCTGGAGTTATACAATGGTCTTTCGTAACTCTTGACACAAGTTTCATTTTTCCCCCAACAGTTCTTCAGGTCTTTAATACACATTTACTAATGATTCCACCAGCTAAAAGACCAGTGAACCACTTACAGTCCTGGAATATATATAAGGCAGAGTCTTTATAACCTTTTAGTTCAGATATGCTTTAACACACTGTGTGATGAATTGATCTCTCTTGTTAAATAAATTACTCACTCGTGTTCATTTGCAAACATCCCAAGTATTATGTATTCTATTAAGATCAGCAGTTTTTGCCAAAAGTGTGCATTAAGGAATGCCCCAACCACTACACTCCTCTGTCAGCATAGATTTGTTACTCAAAGTGGACCATTATTAGACAGCAGTACATTCAGTGCATTTTAGTGCACTTTCAGTTGCACAAGTAGGAATGTTACCAGGCCTTTGAAATATTCATAATAAACATATAAACTGCCATGCTACCACTCATAAATTCATGTTTCAATTTATGTGCATTTACAAAAATGCAAAAAGAGAAACTCCTTATCAAAGTATCCGTTCCCAAAAGCAAACAAGTGTGATTTTCCAGAACTGTGCAGGAGATAATTGCACCAGTGTCTTTGATGATGAAGACTGTAGATGGCAATTCTGGGAAAAGGGTTTGAAATACTAACTTCTATTCTAGGATTATTGTTCTGTCTTTTGTTCTCATATTAATAATTCATTAATATACATTAATATTTATAATGTTTCTGAGACATAGCTGAACTGGTAAGATTATCTGACATTACCTGATCTTCCTCTTCAGCTTGGTTTCAGTGGTATCAGTGGTTGCGCTTGATAGGGGTTTGATCTCTGTACATCATTTTGCAAAAGACATGTGAAGCATTCACTCCTCTAGCTTTTGAATCCTGCATCTGGTAGCAGATAGATAGAAGAAATGGAGAAAAATCATGTGTCCTGCCTGGAACTTTCTAATAATGTGCCAGTTAATAGGAATTGCAGGATTTTGTATGTTGCTACTTCGAACAGAGTTCAGGATAGAACTTTAAAGTTTTGCATTGTGTTTGTGATTGCTCTTGTTCTAGGGTAATATTTAGTGAGTTTCAGTAAGTTCAGTGGTTAAAAAAAAATTATGGCTGTTTCAGTTAACTTCTGAGACTCTTAATTCATTATTTGAAAATTCTGCTGTGGCAATGGCTTGTCATTTTATTTCCCGGGGATTGTTCTTAAACTTATATAGAGGGAATCTATTTAATAGAGGGTAGTTCCTCTTAATAATTTAATTTTGTTTCTAAATAAAATTATTCTAAATTATTGTTTCATTCTAGTGTCTGTTCAAAGGTATTGTAGAACAGTTTCACCATAAATGTTTGCTTTCTGTATCTTTTCCCATTTAAGCTATGTTAGTAGTAGTTTGTAGTGGTTACTGTCATACATTTCTGCTTTCATTAAAAGAACTTCGAGCAATTCAATGATTTGCAGCTTTCTTTGCATCTTAAGTGGTTGTATTTCTTAAATATCTCCTGTAAATTAGATGAAATGAAAAATATTTCTCTAAGTGACAATCTTGATTAGCAAGATAAAGCATTGACATCAGCTGGATTTAACTGACAAGCTTTCTTCAATCTCTCTTCCTTGAACACTGTTAGTATTCTTTTACTAGCAGTGAAGCTATTAAAGCAAAAACTTTATCATAGAAATTTTATGTTTATTAAAAGTAACTAGATCTATTGTCCCAGCATACATAATAGTCACCTGATGAAAGGGTATGTTACTGGGGTTTTGTCCTGTTTGCAGAAAAAGATTTCTTCATAACATACATGACACGTTGTTTTTACACTAGAGATTTTGTCAGTGTAGATTACAATGAAAACTTAGCCACACTATATGTAGTAATTCTGTCTATGTAGAAAATTATATTGCTTAATCAATTTATTAGGATTGTAGGTTTTTGCAGTTCGGTTCCTAGTTGCTTCTGGGGTTAGGGGAAACTGTTCAGTACACTGTGTTCTCCATTATTAATCAGTAATGAAGCTTCTGGCAGTCTTTACTATAAGCTAATGACTAGTTTCATTTTTGGGCTCTTAACACATTAAATTACCATTTAAATAAAGATTAATTGCTACTATTTTATTTTTAGTGTTTTAAGAGTAGTTATTAAAAAGTTTCATAATAAATACTACTTTGTTCAAAATAGATTTGTTCAATTTAGTAGAATATGAGGACAGTTAAGTTGAAAAGAGTATTTTTGACATAGTAATGTGTTCTTAGTACTTTGTTTCTGTGGTAAGAGCACAGAGGAAAGATTCTGAGTTTTAAGTTTGCTTCTGGTGAATTAGATGCAGTAGTTAGAGCAGCCTTGCTGTCAAGGACTAGCAAGGAATCAAGCTCTCTGCTCTGACCTGCAGCTCAGTAGCCATTATCTGTGATTTTATTAAACTTGGGAACAGTATTGCTGATTGCTGAGGCAGCGATGCTTACCGCCTACGCTCTGGGAATGCAGTTTGGTTCTAAGCTATTATTTGTCCTGCTGCCTTATTTTCCCTTGGCAAATACTCTTGTATCTTAAAACATGAGAAAGCATTATGGAGTTCTGCCAGAAAGGGGCCTCACAGCAGGTGATCACCCCCAAATAATTCCTCTGGTCATATCACATCAAAACCTGTAGACCCTCTAGATACAACTTCACCCGCCTTTACTCTGAGATCTGCAGCAACTTTTCAGCACCTCAGAGATTTTACTGCAACGTTCCCCATAGCTGAAACATCTTCAGCACAGCTACTTGACTTTTGTCCACACACACAGGTTGAACTGATATCTGAGCATCAGGCGAGGCATCAGTCGTGACTCCATTGGCAGTGTCAGACACCTGTAGTTGATTATTGAAGTGATTGGCCACAATTTACCAAACAATCTTTTCCTGAAAGAAGAGGGAAAAGGAATGAATTGATGAGCTTGGTACTCTCAAGAGCTTATTTTTTAAGCTAGGGTAAGGTGCTGATTTCTCAACTGAAGCTGGTATGTTTTTCTTCCCTGAGTGACTATGACTTCTACTACCAGTTAGTGACCCCAAAGCTTGGGATACCCTTGTGGCGGTCAAGAACTAATACGGTCCCACTTGATGGGGGTGCAAGCAAGAACATTTTATTGAAACTACAACACACGATATATATGCTCAGTAAATGAATATTCATCTCACTTATGCTAAACATGGGAGGAGATGTTATAACCAGGAGATAACACACTATTAACTATGGAGAGGCATATGGTGATGGATACAAATTAGAAACACAATGGAGTCCTCATCTAGGTTCAGGGTGTATCCCCAAAGTCGAGGCAGTTCCATGCATCTGGGAAACAGGGAGGTGACAGAGTTTTGCAGCCTTTTATCTGTCAAGAGATGGCCATTCTGGCTTCTCCCAAGGTTTCCTCGATATCCCTGTTAACTCCTTTGTTGCCAAGCGGTTTTGTATTCCAAGGGTACAGCTCTTCACTCCAGATTTAGGGGTAGAATTAGCCCAACTTTCACCATACACTCAGTTGCTGTCCTGACAGAGCTCCACAGTAGCCATGTGGTCTGTACAGTCTTGTAGCAAAAAAAGTTTAAAAGTTTTCCCTTCGTGCCTGTTGACAGCCACTAGAAGAATATGTTGGTGCCTTAATTATTTGGTGCTTTGATTACTGGGCATTCCTAGATATTGACAGAGGTTTTTGTGTTCACTACCACAGCAAGGAAGCACTTCTCACTTATCATAGTGAAGTTGTAAGAATGTTGTTTCTCCCTTTCTTACTGTTTTGTGCTATTCCTGTTCTTTATGTGATGTGAAATGCCATAGAACATGACATAAGGATATGATGTCTTCAGCTTCAAGATGACAACAAGTATAGCCCTAGAATTTCTGAAGTGAGAGGTTTCTGAGGAAATAGAAATACTGATTTATCTGTCAGTGTTTGATTCATACTGAAGAAAAATAATTTGAAACGGAAAGAGACACCATGGGGTGGAACAGAGGCCTGTCAAATTAAAGACAAATAATGGTGACTTGCTTGGTTAGCTTAGCAAGATAGTGTCAGAGAAGGATTGTTTCATCTTCATATTAGCAGAGTTAACACAGACAGTGAGGGGAGAAGCTGATTTTTGAGCTAGGAAAGTAATGATAGGAGAACAAATGGCTTATGCTGGACAGAAATAATTTTATTCCAAAAGCTGAACTGGATCCCACTTCCACTTAGGAACACCTTGACAGTATTGAGAAGGAATACCATAACTAGATGATTTGTTGGTTGTGAAAGAAGATAGATAATCTGAGTCCCTACATTTCATTAAACACAGTCACTCTAAATTAAAATACTCAAAATGAAGATAAAGCTGTATAATATTCTACGTCTTCTGAAGTTCAAACTGCATCCTTAGGGTAAAGTAATCGGCATTAATAATATATGTTTATTATTAACAGTGTTCCAACAGAATTGGTGGGTGGCTCTTATGTTTTATTGAGTTTTGTGGGATGTTACAGCAGGATTTTCATATCCTCTTGCTTATTATGTAAGCTGTACTGGGAATCATAGGAATTGCTGGTATTGGGTTGTTGAGATGCTGCATGAAGAAATCTTTCTCTTCCGTTTTCTTACTCTGTCTTTTGTGGAGACCTGTACTTGTGTGTCATGCAGAAGGCGATACCTGGAAACAGTTTTAGCACCAAACTTAAAAAGTGGGGCTGATTTCAAAGGGAAATTTCTCAATGTAGTAGGAATGTAAGCTTTGTTCCTAATGTTTATTGGTATAAGATGACAATGTACAGTCTTCTCATGGCAAGTCATACCTTGCTGGAATAATGTCTTCTGGAGCCTGACCTGTCCTTTTGCACTCATTCCTTTCTTCTGCACTGTTTCTACATAAAGTACTGAACCAAATTCAGCATCTGATTTTTTATCTTCAGGATGCTCTAACATTTATGAAAAGTTATCTGGCACAGGGTTATGGACTATGTTTGCCATCATCAGGAATGATGGAGGGTTTTACATTAAAAATAAAGTTAGTTCTCAGAAGTGAGGGGCTTTTCAGGAGAGCAGCCTGGGGCTTGAAGTGAATCTGATGGAACCTGGAGTACGTAGGCATCTCGGAATTGTCAGGTTCAAGGACTTTGTGTCCTAAATGACAATATGAACATATTCAATAGCTAAATTCTGAATTTGTGAGAGTAGTAACTGAATTTGAGAGGTTCTGCCCTGCCCATGCAGTTTGTATCTTGTAAAGAAGGTGAGGGAGGTGCTAGATAGAATTTACTGAAAAAACTGCAAGTTAGAAAGTGTTGCAAGGTGCGAGAAAGAAATCACCCACTGCTCATTCTTAAGTTACATGTTTGCTAAAGGTAGCAAATATAGCTCATTTTGAAAATAAAGCACTTTTGAACCATTACTTTGAGAATTAATTAGGAAAGACAAAGAGTATATGGCTTAATTCTTTATCCCATCTCTCTTGTATTTCTCAACATCTTGGTATTCTTTGTTGCAGCTTTTCTCAGTAGCACTTGGTAACTCTTAAGTGCAAGGGGTCCTGACTGCCTCTGTGTTTGTATAGAACCTGGAATATTAGAACCCTCAGTCCTGCCTGGTAATGTTAGACACCAATAATATAAATAAATAAATAGTAATATATTGCCTTTATATATGTATTTGTATTACATTACAAACCAACATACAGTGGCATATTTATTCGCTATAGACATATAAAGGGGGAAAAATTTTTTAAAAAAATAAAATCTAGCCTTGGAACTAGTGATGGAAACAAAAAGAGAATAGCTAGGAAATCTGCATTAGCGCTGCAAAAACTGAAGCACTGATTTGTATGCTGTCACAGTTGGTGCCCCTAAGAACAAAATGTTAATGAGCTATAATTTGTAAATTTTCTCTGTTCTGATGGATGATTCCTCATTTTGCTTTTTGTCATGATTATGCCTATGAATTCAGCTTAAAATATTGTTCTTTGTAAAGCATGTTGTGTTCCATAGAAGTCCACAGAATTAGGAAGATTACCTCTGCAGCTTTCTGTTGTTGCTGCCAATAAGATGAAATAATTGGTGCTTGGTTTTGGACTATGATTTTTTTTTTTTTTGAGGGGTCAACTTTTGTTATTTCAGCTCCTACTAGTTTTTTTTTTTGAAAATCAATCCAAGTTTGTTCTTGCTAAGCATAGGGTAAAATAAACCTTCTGGAAAGGTTAAAATAATAGCTAATTGATTGTAGATCTTAGTTTATTGAGGGGGTTTTTTGTTTTTCTATTTATCTCTATATTAACTCTGTAAGACAAAAACATCTTTAAATCCATTTAATGAGTATTGTAAAAATGAACAGATTGAAGTTTTTTAAGCCTTCCATTTCCTGGGCTTACAAATACATCTTAGCAATAGAAAATCAGTATGATAATACCTCATTTCTCAAAAAGCTTAGAAAAACAAGGGCTGACAAAGAAGGCTTGACAAGTTCAGGAGAAGGAAATACAGGGTTGTGCATCAGGGACAGAATGAGCTGGAGTCTTAAGTGTCAGCTCTGCAGAGAAGTGTCTGAAGGTCCCACAGGAGCTGAGTGCAAGCCAGCCATGTGCCCTTGTCCTGCTAAAGGCCAACCACACCTTGGGTTCTCTTAGCCAGAACATTGCCAGCAGGCTGAGCAAAGTCACCTTTCTCTGCTAAGGTGTTCATGAGAGACATCTGGGGTAACCACACACTGCTCTGCGCTCCCTGCTGCATGAGAAGTCACCCTGCTGGAGCAATTCCTGTGGGATCAGGATGAAGGGTAGAGTATGTGGGCTGTGAGGAGTGGTTGGAGAAACTGGGCTTGTTTAAAAGAGGAGGGTAGAGGGGGATCTAATTGCAGTTCTCCATCACCTAAAGTGAGATGGCAGAAAAAAAGAGCCAGGCACTTTTCAGAGATGCTTGGGGGAAATTCCAGTTGGATGTAAGGAAAAAAAGAACCTCCCAGTGAGATTATTTGGGCACAGCAGTAGGTTGCCTGGAAAATCTCTGTCCGTGGAGGTTTTCAAAGTTTAACTAGGAAAGACCCTGAGCAACCTGACTCATCCTTGAACACAGCCAAGAGCCAAAAGACTTGAGTGGGTGATGGCTGGGTGGCCCTTATGACCTGAATTTTTCAGGTTCTGTGACGTTTTGGGGTATAAGGAGTCACCACTGTGAAACTTAAATAGTTCATAAGAATATATAAAACTACATCATTTATGGTGTTTATTGGGAAATTGTACAGTTGGAAGTTTCTGAGCCTCTGCTGTTACTGATTGAATAGAGCTTAACTTCAGTCTGTAATATTAACATACCGTATTCCAGTCAGTTCTTCCTTCTTATCTTTTCCTATGGCTGTGACCACAACATGCATTATACAAGGCTTACAATACTTCCATTCTGAGTATCTTGGGTTTTTTCTTCTTAAATGTTTACTTTGAAAGTGGCTCTTTTCCTCATAATACAAAAAATATGAAAAGATGCATCTTTTTTTTCCATTAAGAGGTAGAATTGCTTTATATTCCAGAGGTCCTATGGTACTCCTTCAAAGAGCAGACTGTGTTTTCTTCACTAAAATGTTTATTTAGAAGAAGAAAGGTGGGTTTTTTTTTTTCTTTGAAGTCATTCTTCAGCTGTTTTCTTGTAATGACCCTGTATGGATTTTTTTAAAGGAGTGTGTAATATGTGTTAAGAACAAAGCATCTCTGGCTTAAACTAGGCATTTGCTTGAGTCTAGCTGGAACTGAAAGAGGCTGGTGTTCTCAGAAATGCCTCTAAAACTTAAGAGGTTTATAGATTGTTCAGAGCCATATAACTAATTTTAAAAGAATGATAGGGAAGAAGGAAAGAAATTGGAAGTTGCAGCAGTGGCTAGATTAGTAGCAAAGCTCAGGAGTTAACAGGCTAGAGTTAGAGCAGCCAGTGGGTAGGTGTTGGATGTAGACAAGCCAAGAGACCCTGTAAATGTGCGAAATGGGGTGTAACTTGTGCATTAGTAAGGGAAGACGGGTAACAGCATACCACACAGGACACCTGACAAAACAAAACTTGTTTACATGCTGGGAAGTCAGTCATGCTATCCAACACTCTTACTTTCCCTTCCCCTCCAGTTTTGACTGGTGGTCCTTCTACCAGTAGCAACACTGGCTCACTATGAGTCTTAGGAAGAGCCTCCAAAATTAATCCCTGAGACCATTTGTATTTTTCTTCTTTTGGTTGAGATACTTTTTTCATTATACCAATGATTAAGCCAAAAAGCAATTTTTATCACATTTGAGATGGTTGACTTGGAGTTTCCCATTTCCTTTCATTTGATAAATAATGAGATTTGAAACCAGCAGTAGCTAATATATGTACCATCAGACTTTAGTTTGATGTTTGTTTTTTTTTTTTTTTNTCAGCATTCCTTCTTCTTGAGTTCATTTGTTTTCTTACCTTCCTGGTAATTTTCTAAGTATTTACTGTTGACCCCCTACAGACACCATTGTGAGAGGTATAATCATACTGAAAACTGGAATTTCAAAGTGATAAGCAGATTGTGCTTATGGTACCTTTCCTATGCCCAGTGGTATGAAAACATGCTGTGATAAATGTGAACATTAGAACATGCAGATTATGTCTCGTTAAAATAGCACATTAATAGTTTATTTTCCATATTGAAGAGATGGCAAAACAAAAGGCTTAAACTCTGTCTCTGAACCATAAAGTTATTGCTCACTACAAACTGAAAATTGCTGAGAAAGATCCTGAGAATGAGAGGTATGTTTTAGCAATAAATGAGCATAGATATTGCAGATATTTCTCATCTGCATTGCATTGAGCCTTCATACTTGTCACAGTGGAATAACTGATCAGGTCATTGTAGAACTGCCAGATTTCCTGTGCTGTACTGCAAGTTGTGGTTTGCTATTGTCCTCGTCCTCTTTGTCACATTGTTCTTTCTCAGGCTTCAGTGTTTGAGAGCGTTCTGGCTCCCGTATGTGGGTGATTTGGGGCTGGCACCATCTTTTGTTTTGCTTTCTTATGTTTTAAAAAAATCATCTGGCAGAGGGAATGATTTGTCCATGATGATTTTAAGCTCTTGAACATGGTAATTGGTTGCTGCAGCTGTTCTTGTGTTATAACTGCATTGTCAAACCAGGTTTGGGTGTGCCTCTGCACATAGAGAGCATCATTTGTTCAGAGTAATTTGAGCTACCTTGATGACAACAGCTGTTTATGGGGCCAGCTCCTGTTCTTGACGGAGTGGCAGCAGGGACTGTTTTTTCCTTTCATGTAGACATCCCTGCACTTAGTTTCCATGAATGTGATTGCATTTGCAGTTTCTTTTGACTAGAATACTATAGTCAAACAGTATAGGAGTGTGCTCAAGCTTCTTGCAGTTTTAAGCAGTTTAGGAAACCTGTTGTAGATAATTGTGTTCTCAGACAAAGTAGTGTCCTAAAGTTGGTGTGTCTTTGTTGTTTCCTTTAGGAATTATTAATTTCATGTCATGTTTGTGATCATATTGGTTTTAATTCATCTCTTCAGATTTTGTTCATGTTTTCTTTCTGTTTTCGAAGCTCTTGTTCGTAGTGAAGGCAAGTGAAATAAAGGCAATAGAATTGATTACAGTCAAAGAAAAAGAATAGATACAAAAAATAGATTCTAAAGAAAATTATAAAAATCAGACTATTAGAAATTTATTCTAATCAAAGACATAGCAAAAGATATTTTAGGCCTCTTTTAAATAATTTCTGTGTGTTTTTTGTTTTAAAGTATGAGAACATCAGCGAAAATCAGGCTTGAGGAGGGAAGAGAAAGCAATTGTTATTATAAGCTGTTTAAAGGCAGCGTATATCGAAATTTATTAAGCTTTTTAGAGGTGAATTATTTTGAATCTGAACTGAACAAATGAGGTTGAACTTGATAAATGAGCTTGAACTTGTAGTACCTTTGCGAAATGCAGATGATAATGTCTTTAAAATAAATTACTCATGAATAAATCAAGATGTTGAAGTTGCAGAGGATGAGAGGTGGTATAACAGGGAAATTCTTTGACTAGGAAATTGTTTCTGAGACCTTTCTTTATAGTATATGTAAAATGCATAGTGAATATCATGAATGAGAAATATTTTAAATGTCAGATACTGATAAGATTGGAGAAAAGCAGTTGATGGCAAAAATTATCGTATTGAAAGGTACTGTGCTGGCTTAGGGCTAGTAAAAGGCAAATGCAGATTAAATTTAGATAAAAGGAATAGGATTGCAAACAATAACACAGAAGGTAGAAGAAATATCAAATGAGATAATTATGCAGGGTATCAGCTTTGAAAGAAAAAGGGGTTGTGGATAATATCCTGTCTAATTAGAATACCTATAAAGAATGATAGTCACATGAACTAATTTCAGCCACCACAGACCCCACAGGCTCCCTGTGGAGGTGGTGGAAGACAGTTGAATCCAAGGGTGAATCTGGGAACCTCTAAGGAAAGCAGCCAAATGGTTGCCTCACTTAATTTTTTTAAATTGCTTTCTAGAGGTGTAGTCTCTCTCTGTGGATTACATGCAGAAACTAACTCTGAAATCTTAAGTAACTAAAATAATAGTGCAAACACTTTTCTTGCCATTCTCTCTGAATTTTTCTGTTTATGAGGTTAAAGGCTGGAGTAAACCCAAATTCTTACTGTACAGCTGTTTCAACAGCAAGTGAGCATTTCCAGTATAGTATTCCCCACAGACAAACACTGCAGCTTAATTGTCATTTCAGCTACTGGTAGTTGATTTTCAGATATCCATTTTTCTGCCATTTCTATCCTTGAATAAAATCTTTAAAACCAGATAGGTCCTGCAAACTTAGGCTCTGTTAGACCTCTGATGAGAAGGTTAGTGGGTTTTACAGAAGGTTAGCAATAAAGAGGAAGGTGGAACTAAACTAGATTGTGCCCCTGAAAGGCTTACCTGTAAGCAAAAAGATCAGATTCCATACTAGTAAAAGCAGAAGGATGCTGATCTTCTGCCCAAGGAAATGATGAATAGCATGTGTACAGTTCAAGAATGCCCTTGATACCTAGAAAGTAGTAATCCTAGGGGAAAATGAAGCTGTACCCAGACAGTAAATCAGGTAAGATCAGTTCTTTTTGCATTCTTAATTTGTTTCTCTTTTTGTATAACTTACAGTGAAATGCCTCAATTATTTCTCCATCAAATTGCTTTTCACAATTCTTGTTGCACCTCTGCTTGGTGGTGCTCCAGAATGATTATAGTATTGGTAAAGTTTTGCATTTGAGAGAGAAATATATATTAAAACTCAACTGACTAATAGTAATGCATTATCTTGTTATATAATACTCAACAAAAACATTATTTGTTTACTTTTTGTTTAACAATAGTAAAACCACTGCAGTTTTCTCTTTCTAGGATAAAGCAAGAATAAAAGTTAAGAACAACAGAGCTCAGTGGTGCTATTATATTTCGGCAAATTGAGGTTTTCAAAATGCCACTTCTGCTTTTCTCTCAAGGAAAAGAAGGTTGATTGTAGAGACAAAAGCATGTTACATCTTCGGGGAAAATAGTTTAGAAAGATTTGAAAAGAAAAGATCAGAGATGCGGCAGCATTGTTAGATCCATTGTGCAGACACTTTATTTGTATTGCTGAGAACTGTAGATGTTTTCATTTACTGAGAAGGGAACTGTAAATATGCAATATTGCTTTTTATGTTGCTAACTTCAGTGAGTTACTGTGTAATTGTTATACAAAAAATTTCTGCCAGTGACTTTACAACCAAATGCTATAATGAAATGTCACTTTCTTTAAAGAAAAATGTTACTTTCCCTTGGTTAGCTGAAGTACTAAATCCATTTCGGTAAATGAATCTATTGATTTTAGCTTAATGTGTTGTAATAAAAAATATTTGAGTATGTTCTCAGTGGTAGATTCATGAGATGCTGTGCTGGATGTTGTATGGTTAATGTGAGATTTTTGTCTGTGTTTCATACATGAAGTAGAAAAGTCAGCGTTGTTGCAGAACAGAAGTAACAACCTGGGTTCTGCTGGAGGACCTTGAACTCGCTGAAGTCACCCACAGACTCTCTGTGAGGGAGTGAGACTATACCAAAATAGTGCTGTTGAGCCCCTTGGTCCAGCTGCAAGGACTCGGGCACTCTTCTAGTGGCCACTACTGACCATAGTCCTCACTGCCCAGAGGAGCTGCCCATTGCCTGTGTATTAATGCTGCACTACACAAGGAATAAAGTGCCTAATTAGTGTCACATGTTGAACTACCAGGTTGTAATTTAACAGCAGTACTGACAAGTGCAACCCAGCTTCTGCTTCATTTCATTAGTGGGTCATGGTTAGCCATGCTTGATTGGTGACCATTGGAGGAGCACATTAACTACATGTTGTAGCATTTCTTTTAAACCTGTGTGTGGCGTAGGGAAGAGGCTGGTCTGTAGCAGAAGCAATGTAAAAGAGTATGCAAAAGCAGAATTGGAGACAATAACGCAAGGTACAAACTATTGCATTTTACTACATCATTACATTCTCTTTCCACCTGTTACACTTTGCATGCCACGAATGCATTTGAAAGAGGTTTCAGAGTAATTTAACTTTAGTAGAAGGATAACAAAAGATGTGTCTGATTAATTTAATGGACATTTATAGATCAGTGAGTCAGAAGTTTTGGATTTACAATACTAAAGCTGACACTAATGCAAACACTAAAGCAAACAGACCCTGAATTTCTTAATTACTAGCTTGTTAATATTTCATTCAGAACTTAAAGGAAAAAATCTGTAATTAGTAATTAGTGCTAGTAGTTATAGCAGGAAGCTACAAACCAAGGCTCTCTGTTTCAGTTCATGAATTTCCCCTCTGTGTGCATTCTTGCCTGACAAATCAGCTCTCTTTTCCCTTGGGCTTTTCAACTGCAGAATTATAAATGTCAAAGTCTTTTATCTAAAGCAAGCTAATGAAATTGGTGTAACTTAAAAGAATACACTTTAAGATTATTGGGCAACAGGTTTACAGAGTTGCCATTACTGTTACCTTGGTTTTCTTTCTCTTTTCTTATCTCTTTCCAGCACTCCTTATTCTTTTAGACAAGAACCTGTAAGGATTTTTTTTTTTTCCTGGCTGGAATTGTTAGTGTCACTGTCTGGCTCTAGAATGGGCTTACGAGGTTACTTGCAATGCTGTTACATCATGTGAAAAGCAAAACAAATGGCTGTATTTGTTAGGGAACCAAGACGATTTCAGTCCTGGGCCTCCTCTAGAGGAGGGTGGCTGCTCAAACACAAGCACAGCACTTGAGCATAGCACTCAAATTAGGCTCAGAATTTAAGAATGGGCCCATGCTGAAGGTTTTTGCAGACCACAGCTTTATGGCAAGGCTTTGTTTGTATGGTTTAAATGGTTTTATGGTCATATGGTTTAAAAAGCCCAAGAGACTTGCTTGCCTTAGCCTTTGCAGGCTAAGTGGGTGCAGTAATTTTGTGAAATAAGAATGAATACGAAACGTTATTGCTCACTTATTTTGTTATTCATCTCCCATACAATAATGAAGTATATGGACAAAGCCATGAAAAGTGTGCTCATGTGCAGTGGGATTTCCCAGATTTCCTATCTTTGAGGGCTTTGGCTGGACCAACTATCAAAACATTATTTCCTGTTAACAGCACTCACCATTCGAAGTTGCAATGCTGTTTAGCTGATTGTATACAAGTTTTTGTTTTACTGTCCTCACTGATTTGTCTAGAAGGAGTAATACCCAAACAGACCAAGATGTTTTGAGGTTTCTCAGAAGCCGGTTGTGACTCTTCCAAGTCCAAGAATATTGTCTATTCCTCTGCCTCATGATTAATGCAGTCTGCAGTGCCCCACCCCACATCCATTACTGTGGTGTCCTGGGAAATCTGACTTCATAACTCTGCAGATTCATTAATAACAAGGAATGGAAAGGAAGGAGGGGCTTGCAATGAAAGGTAAAGCAGTAAGAGTCCCTCTATAGCCTCATTTACCCAAAAGTTTGTGCCATTGATAGACTATCACTTGCTTACCTTTCATTCAGCAGACTGACCTCATCAGCTGTCGGGCATTGTAAAACTACTTGTAGTTTCTGACCCACGATTAACTTCCCCATCGAGCCCCTTCCATTCTATAACCCCACAATGATCAAGAAGACCTGCATTTTAGATTTTAGATTATAGGTCAGATTTTACTTCATGTCTTTAATTGCTTTTGAAGAAGGAGGAAAAAAGCTTTCTGTGTCTTAAGCCTCAAAGCCAGTTAGACTTTGAAGTTTAAAGGAAACCATTCAGGAAAGGGGAGGGAGTTCAAGCCAGCTTAATGCTATAAAGGCAGCTGAGAAGTGGGTTAGGGCAGTTGACATTCACTACACACTTGCTTTGATCAAAGTTAATTTTTGAAAGTCTGCGTTAAGTCTGCAGTCATTAATCTTTTTGTTGTGTATTATCAGTAGAGGGAAAAAAAGATTATTTTCCTTCTAATTGATATCTTAGAAGGAAGAAAAATTCCTAACGTGACTTTTGCAGCTTTTTTCCTAACACAACTTTGCTTTATTATTTTGATGTCATAACAGCACTGAGATAATTTTTTGTTGTTGTTATTGGTGTTTGGCTCATCTTGGCTTTGTGTTTTGTATTATTGAAGGTATTATCAGCTTCCTCATTCAGGTAGTTCTAACAGTTACCTAAAAGTCATCATATTAAAACTCAATAGCTACAAAAATGAAGGTTGAGTCAGCAGGATTGTGAAGTCCAACCTTGGCAATTATGTGTGAGAATGCCCCCCTCAAAATGGCAGAGTTTTAATAATCATTGTAGTTGGACTCTTTTTGTAATACTCTATTAGAAAAATCAAAGTTCATGCTTTATTATTGTCATAGGTTAAGACCAGCCAGCAGCCACACCCAACACAGCCACTCACTCACTCCCCCAGCAGCAGAATCTGGGAGAGAATCAGAACAATAAAAGATGGAAAACTCATGGGTTGGGATAAAGGCAGTTTAATTGGAAAAGCAAAAGCCGTGCACACAAGCAAAGCAAAACAAGGAATTAATTCACTGCTTCCCATGGGCAAGCAGGTGTTCACTCATCTTCAAGAGAGCAGGGCCCCATCACATGTAATGGTGACAAATGGCATCACTCCAAATATCCCCAGCTTCCTCCTTCTTCCCCCCATTTTATATACTGAGCCTGATGTCACACAGTATGGAATATCCCTTTGCTCAGTTGGATCACCTGTCCTGGCTGTGTCTCCTCCCAACCTCCCATGCAACCCCAGTCTCCTTGCTACCATAGCAGTACAAAAAGACAGAAGAGGCCTTGGCTCTGTGTAAGCCAAGCCCAGCAGCAAGAAACAAATCTCTGTATTATTATTGCTGTGTTCAGCACAGACCTGAAACATAGCCCCATCCTAGCCATAGTGAAGAAGATTAATTCTAGCCCAGCCAAAACCAGCACAATTGTATAACACAAATACAAAAGCTGAAAATCTTGTTTAAAAATGTTATTCTGCTATAGGAGACTTGTGTGATTTCAAGATGTGATATTATTGTAAAAACACTTATTATACAGACCATACAAAAGCTATAATGAGCAAGACTGAGCTCTCCTCTTGGCTCAGCCCTTTGGTTCACAGGAGACTTCGTTGATGACAAACCATTCAGTCTAGTTAAATAGATGAGGATCACCAGAATTTCTATTTCCTACAAATCCTATAAATCTCTAGATGTTCTAGTGTCAGATTTATGAATAACTAAGAATTGTCTCTGAAATTTATGAAGAAACAAAAATGCTATTTTTTGTAAATATGTTGCAGGCAAAAACTGAAACACATGTTAAATATAGGAGATTAAAAAGAAATATGCTTAGTTCTAGTCTGTTTATATGCACATTCTCTCTGTACAATCTCAATGTTTTCAAGTATTAATAAGATTTCTAGATGTTGAAAACATTTATAAATTTATAATCTTGCTCCCTGTCCCCATCTCTCTAATAATACTTGCATAGCATGTTTAATAATTTACATATCACTTAGATAGGAGTATGTGATAAAGTCAAATTCAGCTTCCAGTGTTATATTCCTTCGTTTACCCATGATAGTGCAACATGCAAAGTAAAGTTTTGATTATATCTTTCTTAATGTTGTTATTTACTAACATTGCGAGTCAAAGAAATTTGAACCATGGGGAAAGCAGATCTTCTGGCAAACCAGTTTGGGCTTTGTTAGGCAGTGAAGTAGACATATGAATATATTACATATGATTATCATAAAATTATGGCCTGGAAATTGAACAGTCATGCTGCTGCATTTTAGACAGTGCGTTTATAATAAGCTGTAATAAAGTAAGCACTTTGAATGGATATAAGAAGAGACATTACTTGTGATCACAAATGTACATTCAATTCATGCTTTTGAAGCTCAATTTAACACAGCAAACAAATTTCCTTATAGTGTTGACATAGTTCTCAGTGGAGAATTTTGATTTATGGGGGGAAAAACTGTTTATTTGGGATCTAAATGAAAGAAAAGAATATGATTCTTAATGGCTGTAGTTTGAAAGCTGTGTTTTGTTACAAGTAAAAGTGGGTTTAAAAGACTCACTTGCAATTACTTGATGCTTTAGATTCTACTTTACATTTCTTCTTGGTTTATTCTGATATCATCTGGCATCTTTCTGAAAGAGTATAAACCCACCGTTTCTGAGAACATTTACGAAGTCAGATAAGAAATTACTAGAATTAGGATTAGGGCCTGATCCTGATAACACTAGTGCAGGCTAATTGATCTTCTGAAGCTGCTCAAAGGCAAGTAACATACAAGGATAAGAGTTAGTAGAGCCAGATCCCACATGAATAGCCATCAGATACTGTCTGAAATTTTTAAAAGCAGTTTTTCCTCAGTTAACACAGAAAGGTTTCTGGAAAGCTCCTGATAGCCCAGCCCTGTGGATTCTCCCTCTAACCCATCCTTGGCCATGTGACAGCAAGTGACAGGATCCCTTGTAGGGTGTAAAAAGTACAGGTAAAACGAGTAATTTAGACTCCTACAGTAGAAATAATGTGGGTACAGAGAACTGATGAAAAAGTCATATGAGAAAGTACACTGTAAAATCTATGTGTGAAAAGCACAAACATTTGTCAGGAGAGCTGTCTTTATTGAGGTGAACTCCAAAATGTGAAAGGTAACAAATGTCAGAAAAATTTTTCATCCTATTCTGGCAGAATCCTTTAGGCTCTCTTTCATTTATTTTGAGGTATAGAAATAGTGTTGCCAAGGACTGTAAAATAATGATAGCCTTGCTTTGTCTCTGGAAGATTTGTTTGGGTTTCTACTGATAAATTATTAACAAGATCTCGGCTGCCCTGTGTCACAAGATTTCTTGGTAGCATGATTGTAAATACCTGAGGGGTGATTAAGATCGAGTTTAGAGAACCTAATGGGGGGTAAATGCTTTCCCTGTGGTGTGACCACAAACCATCTCTCTCTTCCCCATTTGCAAACTGAGAATAATAAGCCTTAAGAAATTCATAATTTATGAATGAGCTAAGTGATGTTTTCAAAGTATGTTCTTTAGTAGTGATGTTTAAGTCTTGCCTCCTGGATCTTGTGTGTCTCATCGTGCAACGCTCTCTGTTTGGGGCTGGCACCCTTTTGCAAAAGCAGTCTGACTGAATAAGGCAGAAACGAGAGTTAAGCCTGGCTTTCCCAAGCTAGCTCATGGCAAATAGGGGTACAGTCCTCAAAATATATCAGGCTTAGAGTGGAATATTTTCTTACAGGATCATTTTTACATTGTGACTTCAGCTCTTTCTGTCAGTTTGCCCTGTATATCCTTGCTCTCTCTTCCCCTCCTGTACAGTTGCTTACCTTTCTGGTGGAATAGCATTTTTTTTCAGAAACCTCCAGTGAATCCCTTGTTCTTCACTGAAAGGATTTTTTTTTTTTTTGCTTTATCCAAAAAGCAAAAATCTTCAAACAGTTCTGTGATTTGCTGTGGCATTTTACTGCTATATTTGCATCTGCCTGTTTTTCTTTGGATCTTAGACAAATACCCCCAAGTTTCAGTACTAACCCCAAGGATTACTAGTGACACAGTTATTTATGATGTGCCAAATCCAAGGTGTGTCTGTTTTGGCCTCTGCAAAATTAAGCATGGTGCTTGCAGAGTGGCATTGTTTTTACATCTTCCTACAAATTTGTGGGCCGTACAGCAGCTGAAACTCTGCACCAAACATGCATCCTTTCTGCAGTAAGCTCACATTGACAACTTGCTTTGAGAGCTCTGTGGCTGCTCTCTTACTGCCTGGGTGTTTCTGCAGTTCCCCTGAGAGCTTCCTCCACATTCATCAGCATGCTGAGAGTCAGAATTATATGAGACACTTTTTTTAGTAAGACTTTATTTAAGAACTTGTCACAGCAGAGGTATGCCAATTTCACAAGTCCTCAGCACAGAATTCTTCCATTTCTCAGTTTTTACAGGAGATGTACAGAGAGATCTTTTTTTCTTTAATCCAGAAACATACGATGATTATAGTGCCTGGGCAAAGGGTATCGATCAAGGAGGACAGTTATTTATTACTTGGCTTCATTTAACTGTTCAAGATGTGTATGACCCCCAAACCTCTGCCTCCCATTCTTGATGATGATTAGAAGAAGATAGGATTGTTTAAAGCTTTAAAGTTCCCTCAGGATTTAGGTGGAGATCACAATGTCTAGCAGGAAGGTCAGCTGCTCTTCAAGTAGTGTAGATGCCTGAGTTGTAACACCCAAAACTGTTCAGAGTTTATTAGTTTGCCGTGACAATTGACTTTACCACTGATTGAAAGCAGAAGTATAAAAGTATAAAAAAGAGCAAAACCTTTGTGCAAAGATATGTGTTTTTCCACATCATGGTCTAAGCAGCTACCTGCTTTGCTGTAGATCCCAGTGTTGCACTGAAACATTGGTTTCTTATTGATAGCTCAAATGGTGTTGCAAGGTCAGGTGTACAGGAGACCGTCTAGGATAGATTAAGAAATCTATTTTCAGCTGGCACTGAAAGTCATTAAACTTGTAATATCACTGATAAGAGGAAGGCTTTTTATTTCTGATATTTCCATCAGTCAGTTTTCAGGAAAACCCACTTTATATATCAGAAAACAGTATCCATATTTTAAATTACTATGTGTAAGAATGGGAGATTCTTTGAGAAAATGTTTATGTTTAAAAAAAAAAAAAAAAGACTAAATCATGAACTGAGACTGCTAGACACTAGAAGTCAAAACCAAATGAAAAAATCCACTATTTTAAAAAGCCTCATTCTCATGACTTTGAAATATGATTTTTCTTTTTGGCTTTCCCCGTGGTTTTCCAGTGCTTGGTGTTAGCATTGTGGTTCAATTAAGCATGAATATAAACGCTAAAATTTTTACATCTCTTAATGTTCCTTTCAAGCATGACATCTCAAAATTGGAGCATTTCCATTTCCAATGTACACAAGAAGCAATATAGTTACACTTAGAAGGCTTCATTAATGTTAAATAACCATATCAACTGCATTGTGTTTACCCAAGCTGATAACCATTTGCTGGGTAATATATTACTTAAAAGGAAACAGTGTCGGTATGTTTAGTTTAGCAACAAATCTATGGTTTTGATAAAATAATCTCTTGAATCATATTAAGTAAGAGATATTAAGCTGCATTACAGAATGTATTTGGGCTTGAACAAAAATACAAAGCAGATTAACTGATTAACTTCTTCCAGTCAACAGTATTCATATTTGTGGTCCATGTACACTGATGATGTAAACAGGCATTTATATAAAACCATCTCTTAGATTTTTATGTTCTTTGAGAAGTTTGACTGGGAGAAACATAACATACTTTATATGAATTGGGAAAGAAGTTCTTTAAGAGCATCCCACCAAGTTCTCCAAGAATTAGGGAGAGGCACTTAATGAACAGCTTAGGATCTGTGTTAGGTGCTGCACTGTACCCTGTAAGTGTTGGGGGCTCTAATAACTGCATGACTGCAGACTGTATAGGATGTTCTTAGTCACATAATTAAAATGTCTTATGTTCATGACCTCACCTCTAATCATGTGTAAGAGTGCTTGCCCAGGATCCCTGTTTCTCACATCTCATTTTCTCTCAATTGCCTTGGTTTGACATGACAGTCCTTCGAGTTTGTTTGTCATTTTTAAGTCTTCAGTCTTCAAAAAGATCTTGCTTTGAGTTTAGCTTATTTTTATATCATCAGAAGCTTGCTTTATTTATTTATTTATTTTCAGAAGTTTTATTTTGTTACTGCTGCTTCTTTATTTTTTCTGTCTCCATCCTCTTCCTTTGGGGATTCTTGACCCCTCTTTTTTCCCTCAAATTCCCATGTAATTCTTCCTTTTCTTCTCTGACTGTTTTTATTGCATCTCCCTGATCTTCAGGGTGTCTGCTGTGGACTCATAGTACCACAGTGGGCAGCTTAATTCTCTCTGTCATCTCGGACATTCCACATTGCTACAGAAGTTTGGAAATAAAGTCTGTAATATTTCACAGTTGTAGGTAGTCATGGCATGGGAGACCAGTGCAGAAATCAGGATTTGAGATGTGCTGTTTGCCAGAGACATTTTCTAGACTGTCATTTGTGGCTGAAAATATGCCAAAATCCTCAGGACAAGGAGCTCGCAAATGCCATGGTTTTGTACAGTTCTTAGTAAAATGCGATTTAATTTTTGCAAGGTGGCCTACTAGGAGTAGTGTTGGGCTCCAGTTCTCCTGCAGTAGGGGATTGGGAAGCATCCAAAAGGTTTCTGCCTCACAACCACAAAGCTGATAAGTTACTTTGGGATGTGCTGCTTTCAGTTGTTTGTTTGCTTTGGCTGTGAGAGTGTATCCTAATGGAGAAAATGAAGATACGATATCAGAGAGATGAAGAATTACTTTCTGGGCCTTATGTAGCAGCTCCAAACTTTTGTGTTCTCCAGGCACTGGAACTTCTTTTTCAAAAAAGAAAACAGTTTATGTGCTTATATGACCATATAAAAACGAAATGCCTTCATTGCACGTGCCAGCTATAAAAAGAAAAAGCAGATTTTTCTTAGAAAATAGGAAGCAATTACATTTAGAATCTATCTTGCCTGTGTGTTTTAGTTTCCTTTATTTTTTTAATTCTGTATTTGGAAATAAAGATCTTTTTATTTCATAAGATGTCAACTGCTCCTTTAGCTCTTTTATTCTCTCATGGAAGTTAACATCTTGTGTGTCTACTATTACAATCTTCTGGGATCTTAGTAATAGGCTGATGACTAGAAATAGGTGAACTGAAGAATGTTTTTCTTTCTATAAATGTTTGGGAATAGAAGGGAAGGTGTAGCAAAAAGGCATTTAAAGAAAGAATGGATTTGAAATGGAATGTTTTAAGATTTTGCTTACAAACATCACTTTCTTGAAAGGAGATTATTTACTAAGCTAAAATCATTTCAATTGCTTTGAAAAAAGCATGCATGTGAAAACATAGAGCTTCTTTCAGCTAAGTCTCCATTTATCTAAAAATTTATCTCCGTTTTTCTTTCCAAAGAACTTGAATATGCAGAAGGTAGATGCATTTGTAAAGTTTAAACTTGTCCACTTTGTACATGCTTTCTGAAATATTAAGTGCCTTAAAATCTAAATTTTTATTGTTAATATACCTATGTAAAGTAGTAGCTTACCCAGGAATGTAATTTTCATTTGGGATTAAGGGTGATGAGACTAATATTTGAGTGGAATGAAGGACCAGGTCTGATGAGCAGGTGCACTGTGGAGGCACACAGAAAAATGTCAGCCGATTAGTAGCTGGTAGTGAGAAGAGAGAATGCAAGCATGTTCACAGGACTAGAGCTAACTACATTCAATGTAAATGTTTTGTTCTCTTTTTCAGGTGGATATATTGGGGTTTTTTTCACATTTTATTCTAAATTAACATTAAATGTGGCTGCATGTTGTTACTCATCTACAAAATTAACTCAGCTATTCAGCTAGGCAAGATAATTTGAGGTGGGTTAGATTTTTTTTTTTTTTTTTAGTGTATTTGTATCTTTTAAATTTCTTTCAGAACATAGGAGATGGAAGGAGACAGGAAAATGAAAGATTTCCTAAGCCTTAAGTGTCATCATTCTTAGAAAAAGAAATAAGCTTACCCCACTGAAGGTTTTCCTAGTGAATCGCCCAGATGATGATGGCAGTGGGAAGCCTTTCTCAGCAGGGAGAGGGATATTGCTGTCATCTTCATGTAATCTGACATTCTTAGACAATGGTCTTGTATTACATCCAGTCTGATTTGATAATGAACTATTGCTGAAATGGGGATGCAGCTAAGCCCATTTTTTCCCAATCACGTCTTGCAATCTAGCAGTAATGTAGTGAATCAGCTTCCAAGAGGATGCTCATCTGTATTTTTGGAAATTATTTCTGTTGGGCAAATAGACTGGCTCCTGATAATTAGATCAAGTACAGTCAAGAACAGTGAATGTTGCTGCTGAGGAACAATTTCCTTCCTCTTGAAAACAAAGGAGTGTATAGGTTGATGTTTGTCCTTGCCCAGGACACAGTTGTTGCCCAGACCACTGATACTGTTCTGATGCACACCACCTCTGACTGCAGTGTGTCCAAGACCTGATTCTCTGGGCTTCTAATTCTGACTGGCTGTCTGAAAATAGGCTAAGGAATAAATATTTAATAAAGACAGGCTCCATGGAGTCCTCATTGTGGTGGGAGTTTGCATCTTGAAATGGCTGAATGCTGGTTCAAGGCACTTTATCAACAGTATGGCAGAAGCACTGGCACTGTACCAGAACTGAGGAGATAAGCGTTTTGGCTTAGGACAGCCATCATTCCTAAATAACTTTCTGTGAAGCACTAGCCGAAGTACCTCTCAGGAAGATAAGTGATGGTGCATTTTTTAAATACTGATCTGGACTGGAATGCTTAAAGGGGAGAAGAAGGGATGAACTCCATGCTGTAAGAAGACACTGCCCTGAGGAGCTCAGAATGAATTCCCAAAGGGAAGGAGTTTCAAGACAGTTAAATTTGATGGCTTCCTCTCTCACTTTGAAGCTGAAATACCGGAAGGTAGCATGTGCATGATAGGTAGATGCAAGGTGTGTTATGGATACAAGGATCACTATGGACTGGTTCAGTCTTGTGTGTAAGCAATAGCTGTTTAGAAGTCTACTAAGGCACAATAGTGGAAGAGTGTTTTTAATGCTTCAGAATGTGTTTTGCTCAGAGTAGTTGCAGTCTTAATCAAATGCCCAGCAATTCCTAAAATATTATATTACAATAAGTACCTCTACAAGACTAAGGTCACTTAACAAAGTACAGGGAAAAGTAGGTGCTATATTTCTTCCTTTATAAAGTAATTACCACAACTTGCAATTGTTAAAGGCTGTGATCACCAGTTTTCTAAAGGGAAAATTCATTTAAGTCAATGCTTTGGCAGGTGTTCATATTTTGTGGGAAGATCTGTCTTCCAGATTGCTAATGAATGGCCAAGTAAGTCTCTCGATAGCTAATAATATTGCTTAATTGCCACAGTCAGATAAAGCTACCATCTAATTTATTGCCATTCTGAGCATATGAACACTAGAAGAATGATAAGCTATGAGAAAGCTTTATGAGATGGGTGGTTAGTCAAAGCCTGCAGTTTTATACATTTTTTTTCTCTAGCAGGTGATCTTTCTAACATTTCCCTGCTTTGGCTGAAAATCAGACATGGGGCCATACCCCCTGCTGCCCCTGCTTCCACTAAGCAGCTGTTTTCAAAATAATATATCTTCCCAAGGCACTGCACAGCCAAGAGTTTCTTCCTGGGCTTATGTATCCACAGTGTGCTAGGAAAGGTTGTTGTGTTTTCCTGCATACCCCTAATGGAACATAAATGAATCCATAAATGTGTATCAGTCAAACCTCTGGACTGTATACAGCTTTTCAGCTTGGATGGAAGAAGTGCAGTGCTGTGCAGAGCATGCTGCAAAGGGAAAGATTGCTGATCGGGGCAGTCTGCTGATTTCATCTAACTGATCGTCAACAGAAGACACAAACTTCACTTAAGGAGTAAATGACTTGACGAAAAAGCTCTTTGCAGGTGATGGAGTGGATGAAAACCCAAATCAAACTCTGTCAGTCCTGCAGCGGGATAGGATTCAGTTGTAAGCAGTTTTAAGAAAATTCTCTTATAGTGCCATGCTCACTTGACAAATAAAATCCCATTGCTCCCTGTCCAGGAGTAAACACAAGTATTCATGGTAAATACCAAGAAGAATGTTAGAATTCTGCTTATCAAATTAAGGATAAATCCTGCAGTATAAGAGGACTTGGTCCATGCTCAGGACCATTTCGTTAATTACTTGGTTTTATCTGGGAATTAATGGAAAAAAGGTTCGTGGGTTTTTTCACTGTATGTGCTATTAAGCTGTCTGGAGACAGTCATGGTCTTTTTCAAATCAGCATCCCTCTGACAGTAGTAAATTCCTGTGTCACTGCTCAGGAGCAAGTAGACAACAGAGGTGAAAAATTATGCTAATGAATTGCAATAACCCTTCCCTTTTTCTGAGAGTGCTTATGCATAACATCCTGAATCCAAAGTGTTATGTTAGCTTGTACAGTTTTTCATTGGTAAACCGTAGCAACTAAACACAGCCAGCAGTTAAATACAGCTTTGTGCTACTGAAGAGGCCCTTTGGAACAAAGTGAAGTATATGGGTAAAATTGTTAAAGTGTTAGATAAGGTTCTCAGGTTACCATGGTTACTTGAAAATTTTGCATTGTATCATAGATTAGGATGCATAGGATGAAGTAGCCAAAACAACTAGGAAGTCCAAGGCATATAAACTACATTTCTAAACTACACAGCGTTGCCAAATAGAAAGACAGGTAGCTCAGTATTGTCTGCTGACAAATGTATGAATCAATGAAGACAGGCCTGAAGGAGATTTAGAATATATGTCATTTGAAATCCTGCTTTATTATGGAGTTACAATCTTAGTTTTTAAGACAAATGAAAGGGGGGAAAAAAAAGAAAATTAAAAACCTCAGTAATGTAAAGAGTGGAATGATTTTCCCTAAGCTCATTCTGGTATTGAAATCTGACATTTGGCTGTGAGACCTTCAACAAAGAAGGTTGAAGAAACATGGATAATACATTTCGTGCACTTAGGTTGGCAGTAGCACTTACACTGGAAGCAGTTTATTCCCATGGAAACCTATTTGCATTTGGGCCAGAAGTGACTTTTTCCCCCTCTATTAGCACTGCTGATGTTTTAGCATAATAGAATTGCTTTATATTGACAGTAGATTTGAAAAGTATTTTTAAAATGTTGAGTAGCTGAGCATATGTATAATGGAGATGTAGCCTGTGCAGTTCTGTGTAGGATGGAGGCATGTTGCTGAAAAATGCAGGGCAGCTCTTGGTCTTCTATTATTTATCCCTAAAAGAAAGAAGAAAATGTGAATTAAAATCTGTGTATCCCAAACAATTTTTTTTCTACAGGTGACAAAAGAACTGAAACAGTATGACAATAAAATTATAGAGTGCAAGTTTGAGAACAACAGCTGGGTCTTCATGAGACAGAGGATAGATAAAAGCTTTCCAAATGCCTACAGCACTGCCATGGGTGAGTAGAATAATTTGCTTTAGAAGTTTCTCAGGATAAAATTTTTATGTTTTAATGCCATTCTGGTTTAAGGAGGAAAGGTACTCTGTGCTTTCATTTCTAGTATGAGCCCTGGCTTCCCTAACTTACTACAGTAACATCTCATTTTGCAAATACTGTTCCATCATTAGCTGTTATATGTCATGAATCCTTTGGCTGCAGGGTTGTTTGATGAAGTCAATTAAACCAGTACTCTGATTCAGTATTTAACAGATAACGCAGAAGCAAGAGCCTGCAAAGACAACTTTAAATGACAGGGCATGCCTTTTAAGTCAGAGCCAAGAAAGTTTGTATTTACAATAGCGTTGCGACGGCAGTTAACTAGCTAGCACCAGTTCCTAGTATTGTGTTGGCTTGCTGGGATGTAAAGCAAACTGGCATGCTATGAGTGGAATTTACCGAACAAAAAATCCACTAGAATCCCACCTCTGTTCATAATGCCAAAACCATTATTTGGCAGATGGGCTAGAAAATTAGTAGGAGAAAAATGTCATCTTGGTTTTCAACAATAGTTGTAGAACAATGAAAAGGGAAAATAAATGAGAAGTGGGGTTATATCCCTGCAGAATTATGAGGCTTTTATGCTTGTCTACCAAAAAATGCCTTTCCAAATATTGTAGATTAAATGCAGGTATTTACTTTCAGGTGAAGTGTAAGAGTTTAAGTAGAAGTGTGTGCAAGGCTGAATAACAATAGTCGTGTTGATACTGGCTTTTGTTAAGTTGCAGAGTGAAGTTAAATCACATTTAAGGGCATGCTAATTACTGGGGCATGGTAGATAATGATGTAGAATTTTCTCTGAGCCCCTCTAATTGTGTTTCTGCCTGAACAGTGAGTAGATTTTCTTGAATAAACACAATGTGGTCATTTTGCCAGGAGATAATAGATCTGTTGGCACCTTAGGGACCAGCACACAATGTACCTGAAAGACTTGCTGACCAGTCCTGTTGAAAAGGAGGAAAGGGCCTCAAAAAAGTCATATAAGTACAACGTCTCTTTGTTACCATGACCTAAATTTCTCTTCTGTGTTTCACTAGTGTTTCAATAGTTTGTTTTTCTTGGAGTATTCTCTTCTTAGATGAGTAGCATATTGTTCTTTCCTTCATTCTGAAGAGCATACGTAACTGCCTGTTTTCTCTTCTCGTTTTGTCCATTTGGACATCAGTTTTATTACTTCTGACCTTTTTTCTGCAAAAATATACTGAATTTTCTAAAAAGTAAAATTAAAAGAAAATTAAATGCCACAGGAATGACTTTTTTGAGAGAAATATTTCATTTTTTCCATAGGAATTTTCAAAACAGAAGGTTTTCTTTTGGCTTTAAATTTTCACTTTTGACCATGATACATTTCAAATTAAAAAGGGCTTTTGAGTGATTCAACTAGAACAGCTCTTAAAAGTTGATGCAGGATTATACCAGCTGCCTTGTGGCATAAATTCTGGTCCTAAACTACATATAATCATAATGATTCCCAAACACTAAAATCAAATACTTAACAACTCTCAAAGCACCTTTTCACCAAAAATAATGAGATAATTAAAAATAGTGTTAGGAAACTGTTTTATTAATTATAAAGAAATCCTTTGAATGGTTCTGGAATTCTGCAGGAAAGAGAGGAATGTTTTTGAGTCATTGTTATTTGTAACAAGGCTACATTGCAAGTACATTTTAAGAAGTCTTAACATTGTTTAGTACTCCAGGGGTTCAGAAGATTATTTTGCATGGAAACTGTATCTGTACTGTGGCCAGTCCTTACGTGCTATCAATTATCCTCTAATAATTTTGTGCTTTCTTCCAAGATGGTCATAGGATTCCTACTGAATTCCTTGTTTCTTAATTTTTCCTCTCAGGAGAATTAATTAGGGAACTATAAAGTTACACAGGAAAAGTATTAAAAATGTTTCATTTGTTTTAAATGAAGTAATCCTTTTTATTTGTTCCATAAAATCCCATGGACCATTGCTTACAAATTGTGGCCTGGGGAGTCACGTTAAGGACTCCAGGGGTGCTCGTACACGCGTGCCTTGGCCACCATGCAGCACCATGGCTGCTCCTGTGTCATATGGTCTGGTGTGCTAGACGTGCCCTTTGCTTGGTGTCAGGTCTTTCTGTCCCATGAAGGTATATGGGTTTAAAAAAACCACGACTGTGCATTGCAGGTTTATGATATTTGTAGTAGTTACTGCTGAAAAAAAAAAGTTTCCATAATTCAGAAGTTTTCGATATCAGGACAGTCTGGTTTCTGGCTGCTTGGAGTTGATGCACGTTTCAAAGCCATGTCTCACAAGGCCTTTGTTGCTGTTGCTTGTACAAGATCAGTTCTTGGTGGTTTTATAGTCACCCCATGAAGCTTTACATGCACAGGCCTTTCGCCAGTTTTAGAAAGAGAGATTCCCACGAGGAAAAGGGCCTATGACACTGCTTTGCCCTCTGGGGGGCAAAGCAGAGGTTCGTGACTCCTGGCACAACCGTCTTGTGCAAGTGTCTGTTTAAGGCTGAATATTAGAGCCAGAATATGTTATTTATTTTGCAAAGTGGGGATGAAATTACTGAAGTACCGACTGCAACAAAGTAACTTGAGAATATGCTCTTTGTTCCCAGCTGTATGCAACAGCATCCAGAATCCGGTCACAAAGGAGATGCTGTTTGAGTTCATTGACAGATGTGCAGCAGCTTCTCAAGGACAGACACGGAAACACCACCTCGATCCTGACACTGAACTCATGCCACCCCCACCACCCAAAAGGCCACGTACTGTTACATAAGGCCATGGTCTCAGTGGATAGTGTGTTTACAGTTCTGCAGAAGGTGATATGCAATTGTGAAGGCTGGAAAAAAAGAAATCTGAATTGCTGTAAATACCAGTGTGTGTTTTTCTGAGTTTGGTTTTTGGTTTTGTTTTGTTTTTCCTAATTCCACATACAAATGGACATTGTTTTGTAACTGATGAATTCAACTTTACCTGATGGTATTTGAAGATTAAATTTCCAAAGGTTTAGACAAGAGCCTAGTACAATGAAGTCAGTGGAAAGCTGCCTTGTTTATATATGGATCTCTTTTCACCTCTAATTTATAATGTCAGCAATCGGAAACTGAGGAAACATTGGGATGCTGTACTTTTTAGAAGCTGTATTTAAAAAAAGCAGAAGTTTTTTTTACTATTGTTACTCGACTGGTTGTGGTTTGTCACCCATAGTATAATTGATCGTAGTTTCCCTGCATTTCCAAGACTTGTGTTTAACAGCAAACAGCAATGTTGTTTGTGCTCTCTGTTGATTGAAAACTAAGCCACCTTAGATTACTCTAATTTCAAAATTAGCTGTGTTTTTGTTATTGAAACATTAAAAAAGTGAATCCTTCCTGTAAATAGCATCCCTTTGAAAGGGAACGTGCTGCGTATTTGCTTTTTTCCCATGTTTGAACCTAACGCCAAATGTATAGTGGGCTGATTTTAGCTTTGTCTTTTTATCTGTAGATCAGAACTCTACCAAATCCTTAGTATTAAGGTCTCTGTTAAAGAGACTGTTTCTAGTACAGGGCTTAGTTCTCCACAGTGATACTATTGTAAATACTGCTAAGAGGTACACATCACTGTGATATGCAAGATTAATAGACAGTGCTAATAACGATGTCTTGCATCCAGGCACAAAATGGCAAAAGAAATCCCAGGCAACTCCTGTGTAAAGGAGAAGATCGTTTCAGTGGAAGAGAGACACATCAGACAGAGAGCCTCCTGGTTTAGGTAATTGCAGGACAAAAATAAGTCATTTGGGGGCGGTGGATGAGTGTCCCAGGGAACAGGACACTCATTTTCAAACGTGGGGTTGGCTGTCCTGTGGCACTGGGCTCATCCTCTGGCTGATTTTCTTCCTTACCAAATGAAGAAGCGCATGACTGCCTCGATGGCTTTTGTTAACAGCGCACTGGCAGATGTTTATGATATTGGTTTTGAGAAACTGCCGTCTGGTTGTCTAAGGGAGGAGTTGTTCTGAGCCAGAATTAATTGGAAACCAAATGCAGATTTTAAAGTTTACTGTACATTTATCAAGCAGGGATTGAATTGGCTCTTTGTATCATTTACTTAGTGTGTGAGTCATCCATCCATTCAGCAGTCTAATTAGTGAAGGTCATTAATTTGTTATAACTAAAATACGTTTTTGTTTAAATGAGTTTTCATGTTTGTAAGCGAAATTTACTCCTCCATTTTTTTTTCTACATGGAAACTTTACGACTATGCTTTGTGGTGGCTTCAACCTGTTTATTTCAGCCTGTTGTGTAAATGCACACGGCATCATTTAGATGGCGTTCCTGGCTTCTGTTTCTGGGATATTCCATATGTGTTTTAGAGAACTGAACGAGTTATATAAGTTACTTTTTATACTATGATAAAACTAGAGGGGAAAATAATGCGTTCATCAAAGTTGATTTTTTCAGCTGTACATAGTTTCTGCACATTATGTATGGAAAAGATATAATATCACCTATGCAAGGTTGCAAAATGATCTCTTAAAAAAAGAGCCTTATTAATTTGATGTGAATACCTATGCATCCTCTGTGCATCTTGCATTGAAACAGTTAATCATTTCTTTACTCAGTATAAGTAATTTCCCCCAGATTATACTTGTCACTGAGATTGTCATAACATACACTTTGTCACTGATCTTCATGGCAGTTCCAACATGTATGATGATTACAGCCTTCTCTGTGAGGTTAGGGCATTTCATTTTTGTAAGGATGTGTCTGGGTTACTTCTGTCTTTCTCCTTCCCAGCTCTTGCATCTTGTATTTCAACAAGACCTGGCTTCTGGTTTACGTTTTACTTCAGAGCTGCAGCACCTGCATCTGTCTTCCATGTGCATTCCAAGTCCATGAATATGTTGTTGCCCTTGTATTTTGACTGTCTTTTTTCCACTCTCAGCTTGAAACGGATATTTTGAAAGAGTAATGACTCTGAGAAGGTTTAGAGCTCCATGTTCACATTTTATTGTCAAATTCTTCTTGCACTGTGACCTGTAGCTTTTTAGAGAGGTCAATTGACTTTGCTTTTCTGGAAGAGGAAGCTCCTGGGGAAGGGTTGAATGAAGAACCTGGTGAAAACAAATGGACTTTCACTTGGACCAGATGGGTTTAATGCCGTGAGAAACTCAAACCTCCTTTCTCTCCTACTAGATATTCAGGAGATTGAAGCTAAAAAGTAAAGAGGAGTCTGTGCCAGGAAAATAATGATGATAAAAAAAAAAAAAAAAAAACACAACAAACTTGTCTATTCTTTGGTGTACAGCATGAATTCATCCACTGTTTTGTCATTTGTTAAATATATAATTAAAATTTGAGTTCAGTGGAGTTTCCAGAAAATGTAAGTACATTCCTCTACAAACCATGTATTAAGTATTTTAATAAAGTCAATGGTTTAAAATACTTTTCCTAAAGATGTGTTTACTTCTGATGCCTATGCTTTCCTGGTATCAGTGCAAGCACCAGGATACTGCACTGTTATTGCTGTTCTGTTCTCCAAGAAAATGATCCATATTTTTCAGATGTCAGTGGCTTTTCTCTCAGACAGGAGCCCCCCAGCCCGATGGATGGCCATGATCCATTATGCCATTTTTAAGTACAATTTGCTCTTCCTGCAGCTAGAACCAGAAAGAAAACAAATGGTTCCTGAAGTACCTATTTTATGGCAGACTAACCTTATGTAGCTTATCCATTAAGTGTTAAAAGTGAAGCTCATGAAAAAGTTGTGCATGAGTCTTCCCTGATGATTTATCATTCAGCATGACCCTACAGCTGGTAGCCCACCTACTTGGACCAACTCCTGGGCTTATATTGTAATAAGGCAATTTCCTTTTTCAGGTTGCAGCTGTCTAGCTGGCATTTTTCAACAACTAAAAAGCCCATCTTGATTTTTTAAATTTCCTTCTAATTAAGATCCTCCCTCCGCTGCTGGTATGTTCTTGTTATGTGTGCAATTATTGTGATGCTTGTCTCAACCATTTCTGACTTTGCAGTGTTTGAATGCAAATGAAAACCAGATCTGGCATTTGAGCACACGAGAAGAGGTATGGTAACTTCTGTAACCCCTATCCAGTGCTCCTCTCCATTGCTTTAAGGAAGGAGATTGGTGCACCTGGACCAGCACATCACGTTCATTTTGGCTTGTGTGTTCTTTGGAGCAGTCCTACAGGATCCTTGTTCCTCTGCATGGCAGCTCCCTGATTCTGTGGCTGAGAGGTGTGACTTTATTTGCATAATGTGTTGGTCTTAATTATCTCTGATGACCTCAGACTGTTCACGAAGGTGGTGGCACAGCAAGCTGATTTCCTAGGATTCATCTGTAGTCATCAGAGAAAAAATGAGAGCCAAAGTCAGGTTTGTTCCTCTTGCATCTCTCCTGCAGATTTCTATCTGTGCCTTCAGTGCTGCCTCTCAATTCTTTTTCAGTGAATATGATGTGTATCATTTTATGTTACTCGCCTGTGTTATTAGGATTTTGTGATCAAAGTGTTAGATATTTTTGTTGAGGGTAAATTTCATAGCATCAAAATTCTTGACGTAGTTAAATTTATAAGATCATTAAAAATATGCAATTAGTTGGTCAAGAGTAATGTATTTTCTATCAATTATATTACTTTGTGTGGACCTCTAATCAAATCCTAAGCAAGCAGTTCTGTTAGCTTGCATAGGAGTAACATTGGGCTGAAATGCCTTAGAAGTAGCTAGACCACTGTCCTACTCAACAGTACAAGGTTTGCTCTCACCTTGCCTGAGGGCTACTGCACCTTCCAAGGTTCACAAACCCTGCAGGGGTTAGATTTCACCTGCATCTATTTGTTTTCAGGGTCAAATTTCTACTCTCTGTGCTTACAACATAGTTCTTCAAGCTTGTGTTGCTCCATTACACTTACCCACCTGCTTTTCCAGTTGTCCCACCATCAGATGTGAGAGAAACCTGTGCCCTGTGGCTGACCCTCCACTCGTGTTCTTTGAGAGCAGTGCTCCACTCCAAGCCTGTATGCTCATTCCTGTATGATACCAGCCTTGAGAACTGAGGGGCAGGGCAATACTGTTCCTTTAAGTCCTGCTTGCACAGGGAAATCAAAGCAGCATCTACCAGCTGTGACAGTATTCATCAAATGAGCAAGGAGCCTTTTTTCCCCTTCCCTCCCTCGTGACCCTGTCTCCCTATTTTCATGTACAAACAAAGGTAAGACATACTCTTTGCACTGACATATGGATAAATTAGTTAATGTTTGCACTGGGAGTATAGGTTAGCACTCTTTCTGCTTCCCTGGTGAGAGTCTGCTGAGCTTTTGCAGACATTTATAGGGCTGAGGCCAGAGGTTGATTGAGATATTTACAGAATAGTTTTCCCTCAGTCAGGGTTCCTTTTAATCTGGTTTATTTCCGTCAATAGTCAGCAGCAGAAGTGGGGGTACAAGGAACATGAACCTTTTAGTGATGTTGGTGCATCCAGAAGTGTGAAAATGTGGAAGAAAGTCGGTGAACTGGATGAGGGAACAGTAATAACAGTTTTTTCAGTGTTGCAAAGAAATCTAAAGTAAAATCTGAGTACAGCCCATTTCCACTTCTCTCAGAAAGCACTAGATACAAAAATTGCAGATATTTTTAATAAAATCAAATTACAGTGAAATTGACTCCCATGATGGAAATTTATTTAATCAGAAATACTGTTCATCTCCCCTTTCTTCCTCCTCCTCTTCCACCCTCAGTATCTTTGTGTCTGTTTGACTAACAGAAAGGACACAAATTGGGTTCAGGAGCATTCATCTATGAGGCTTGGAGAAAATTAAATTTTTATTAACTCTTTTACTCAGAACTTTTTCCAATGTGGAGAGGCAATAAGGTTATCATATTAAATAGATCTGTATAAATGCCAAGTATGTAGCACTGAAGGAACAGTGTTTCGGTGGTATCAAAACATACTTCAAAGAGTTTCTGAACTAATGCGCTCATCAATGGATGGGAAATTTTAATCCAAATGGTAATAAATTCCATTCAAAAAGGAAGGATGATTTGACAAAAAAAAAAAAAAGCTGGGAAGAGTACAGATTTCCATAGAGTGTGCTGTGGGTTTGGGAGGGGATGCTGAGTTTTTCAGTGGGCAGCAAATCAGCAGTGGGAGCGGCTGCAGTGGGAGCAACTGGCGACCAAGTAGCAATGCAGAGTCCATGTGGACACTGTGAGTTTGTACTTGTGGAGGAGGAGGCGTGAAAGGCAGCCAGGAGTGGTGGTGTCTGCTGTACCAAAGAGGTAGGATAATGGTGAGGTGGTGCTGGGAAGAGGAAACTTTAGTGGAAAGGTAAAAGGGGATCAGACATCTGTGATGCTGAGAAAAGAGGCTTTTTACACAGGAAAAGAACGTGGTTACCAAAGGAGGCAGAACAAGTGAAGGCAGGAAGGGCTGGTGTGAGGCATGGGGACCTACCTTTCATCCAGGAGGCTCAGGAGCACTACCTCTCAGGAAGGCCAAGGACCAAAAGCCAAAGTGGTCCCAGAAGAGCAGAGTAACAGATAAGGCATTTTTCTTAATAGTTGCACTATTCCTGAGCTCCAAAACCTCAGGGATACAATTATATACTGAGGCATATGCATGCTCCCAGAGCACTGGGAATACTGGGTTTGTGAGACACATCCCTCCATCACAGCACAGGGGTATGGTGACACTTTTGTGCCCTTTTTAGGTAAATCAGTGACATATAAACCCATGTGCTGTGCAATAGACCTCCCAGTTACAACTTTTACTACTGCAGCAGCCAGGTATGCCCTTGGCCTCCATGGGGAGGGCAATTTGCACTCTGAGTCAGGGTGTGGGGGACCAGGGCATTACATGCTCCACTTTCCTCTTAACTCGTATTCTGCCAATAGAAATACACACTTTTTATCTGTGTGTGTATTAACTTAAGCTGAAGGACTGAACAGACTCCAGGACGGGAGAGGTAAGGGAGTAAATACCAAGCAGATGTCTCTACAAAATGCTGTTCTGATGAACTCCAGAGTAAGAAGCCCCACAAGTGGGCCTTAGCCATGCCTATGCATTAGTTCTGATCAAGTGGACCGTGAGAAATGCAAGTCTGTTGAGACCCCTGGCATTACAGGGATGAGGGGATAGATTCAGAGTGGCACAGCAGGAGTGCAAAACATGTCTCTCTCCAGGGTACACAAAAACTCTGACTTATAATGAGGTAAGATAAGAATAGAAAAACAATCTTATTTTGAATTCCCCCTGTCAGTTTGCTTGGCAGTCAGTGCTGTTTCCTTGTGTATTTTAGTACTTATAATCTTCTCCTTTGGTTCAGTTTATAGACTATTGTATGCAAGATCTTTTTAATGAAGAATTCTGGTTTGACAACATGGAGGTTTGAGACCCATAAAATAACTGCTTGGAAAGCACTAAGGAGCAAAACAAGCCTCTTTTCTCCATCAGGCAGTGAAAACCATCTCTGAAAGGTTTTCTGCTCTTTAGAGCAATGGGCTCCCAGAATAATTTACTTTCTCCTGCTATGGTAGTTTGTTCTTTTAAAGCGAAGATTTAGTATGTTACTCTTTGACTGAGAAATCAATTGTACGAAATCGATGATAATTCTGCTGCCAGGTAATACTTACCCATGTGAGTCAGTGACCTGCTGGTACTCTGCAAAGATAATCTACAGCCGCAAATGCTGAAGTTTGAAGCATTTGTGGTTGGCTTTGTGCTCTTCACCATTTGCTGCTTGCATCAAAGCTGTGTGTTTCATCCCTGAAACTAAGAAGAGCCTGTGCCAGCCAGTGTGACTAGCAGCTGGCCATTCGCTTCCTCTTACAAACATCAAGCAGAAAAACACAACCTCCTTTGGTTCTGGTGTCACAGACAGGTCATTTTTCAACACTGCATGTAGCTAAATGAGGATAGTGATTTCCTGTTGCTGAACCTGGTGCACCCATTAGGAGTGGTGCTGAACTTTCCCTCCTCTTGGGGCAAGCTGCCTGGTGCAGCCTCCCAGGCAGAGTGAGAGCAGTGTGTTAGGGAAAAGGCTGGTGTTGCACCTTCCTTTCCTCAAATACCTGAAATTAGCCTTTTGACATGTGTATCCAGCCCAAACCCCTCCAGTACTAGTAGCAGGAAAAGTACAAAATTGCTTGAACCTGTTACCGACGCTCCCTTCCTGTGGCTGGTCTCGTACTGCTGGCTCTGCAGGGAAGGTCTTGTTCTGTGTTCTCTAAATCCCTGACCCCAACAGGGAGGATGGAGAAGGCATGCACTGCTACTCCTGCAGCACTGTAGCCACACATGGGCACACTCATCATGTCTGTTTTCACAAGAGGCTTCTGGTTTAACCATGGAATTGTACGGAGGATAGTAATGAATTTGGGGCAGTGCAAGGACTAAAGAGCCTGCATACAGCCCTTCCCCCTAAGCACTGCCCCCTCCCTAAGCTCAACTGTTTCCACCAAGACCTTACAAGAGTGTTGCCCCATGGAGGTGAGCCGAGACATTCAGGTACTGCCAGGGTGGTGTGTGTTTCCCCACTGCACAGCTTTTGTCTGGACAGCTTGGTAATGGTCTTCAGTCCTCCAGACCACAGCTCAGGACTTTACAGAAGAAAGGCAGACGTGTCTGAAGGGGGTGCTTTGGTCTGATGGGGTGGTAAAACACCACTTTCCCTTTTCCCTAGGGGCACCACTTTATCTGCAGGAGAGGCAAGTTGGTCCCAGGGCAGCAAGGGAGGCTTTTTAGCTCCAGTGAGAGGTGCAGTGCATGACTGAGTCATCTTGACTAATGGAAAAGGAGCGACAGTCCATTGGTAACAAACATGCAGGCACAGGGGTCTAAAGCAGAAGGAAGTCATTATTAGCTACAGCTTTGTAGTTACTACTCTTGTATCTCTTCAATTTACACGACATAGAGTAGATGTGCAGGTACTAAGGCCTTGTGTACTTGTGTATAATCACTATTGTCCCTTTGGAGTCTGTCTGTGCCACGGAGGCTTCTTGATACTTACAGAAAATTAGAGACACGCTCATGAAGACTTGGTCATGCTGGCCCAGAGCTGCAAGGAACTGTGAGAGATCATGAGGCTTGCAGAAGTGGAATGAGGACAGCAGACTGTGACACTGGGACTCCTCACCATATTGATGGACAAGAGAGTTTAGCCTGTGTGCCCGTGTCTCTGCTGAGGACTGTGCAGTAAGACACCAAAAGCATGGAACATCTGCTAGTGATAGTTCAAAGAGGAAAAATTATCAGCTCTCTCTAAGTATGAAATTCAAAATTTACTGCATTATGTAGCAGCTCCTGTTCAGTCTGTACGCAAAATATTTTCTGAATTCATGGAGATTTGACAAAAAAACCCTTTCCATAAAGCCAGTTGTGAGCACAGAACAGTTCTGCTTTCACACACAGTTTTGGGAAGGAAAACAGAACCGTTCCTATACAGGCAGCTGCATTATGAAAACTGACAGAGCATAGCCTGTGTGAAGAGAGTTTAAATGACGCACAGGGGACTGGTTAGTGTATAATATGCAAATGCAATTCTATCTGTGAGGCATTGCAACTACAAAATGTCTCACAATGATGCTCTTTTCCTGAGAAGTAATTTCTTACTATGGTTCTCTCCCTCTCGCAGCAGCAGAGCTTCCCCTCCTGAGTGAACTGGTGTTAGTCCTTTACCCCCTCTCCACTCTTTGGCTCTAGCATTTGCTAAAGCAAATGAACTGACCGCTGAAAGGACTGTCACCTCTTGCAGCACGCTTTAGAATCATAAAAGAATTAAGGTTGGGAAGGACATTTAAGATCATAGAGATCAGAGGTTGTGTGATATAAAAAGCATGTGAAGACTGTTTACTAACTAAATTCTGGCCAGGTAGCCTGTGGGGTAAATGATGGTTGGCGTTGGCAATGGCATTGCAATGTCAAGATTATCCACAAACACAGTGTACTCTTCAGTAGACACAGTCAGCAGGTAGAATTCAGAAAAGCTTCTCTTCATTTTTCATAAGCGGTATTTTTTCAGCTTTGGTAGATGTGCCTTGAAAATGGTTTGCAATACTCTGTGCAAATTATTGCAGCCCAGATACTGGAAGTGTTAAGACTCTTGTTTTCAAGTTCTTGGATGTATTCTAAGTGACAACGGAACTCAATTCACATCCAAAGAGTGCCTGTTGTTAGCTAAAAGAAATTGTATCAGACATGTCACATCACCTCCACCCTACCCAGCTGCAAGTAGCTTAGTGGAAAGATTCCTTCTGGCATTCAGGGCAGCGATCGGTGCTATGACCCCAGCTAGAGGTGACCTACAACACTAGGCAGCATGTATTGTACTAGGCCATGGGATACCGGCCAAGCCATTTTGAATCAGAGACCAGCAATTTTATTTATCAGATGTAATGGAAATTTTTTTTCAGACTTACTTGGAATGAGCTCCACAAAATGTTGACAAGAGAGTTTATATCATGTTGACATAAAGTTACAGCACAGTGAAAGTTTCAGTGAGAAACAACCATGGCAACTTCCAGGTAACTGAAGTCTGTGTGTGTCACAGACTGGTCTTCACTTACCTAGCAGATGTGGTCCTCAGGAAACCACAGGGGAGAGGGCGATGTTGTTTCCCCATTTTTTGGAGAAGGATGTCACACGTCAGCCATGCCAAATGAAACACCAAGCCTAGACCCAGAGATTCAGACCACAACTTGTACCACCACAGCCACTGTGGCAAGCTGCAGAGGTCCAAGGGCTTGCAAGGGCAGGCTGCAATGGCTGCATACACTTCCCCAGAGATACACATGCCTGAGCCTTGTACACTTCTTGATGGCAATGTGGGATTTTCTTTTCTTTACAGGGAAACCAATTTAGTGTGCTGGTGTTGAGTAAGGCACAGAAAGATGGGACCAGCTGAAATGTAGCCAGGTAATGGCTTTGGATACCTGCTATTCAGGAGAAGGACTAACAGATTACATGGAACAAGCACCTGGCTGAAGTACCACTCAGTGAGCTCTCACATTCCCATTTTATAGTGAAATGAAGGCATTTCTGCTGCAGCATGCGATAAAAGCAACTCACTACAGTTTTGTTTGTGTTACCAGCTGTGTCAGTGTCTCAGCTATCTGTTCATATACAAGTGATAATATCCCCCCTAACACTCTTTAAAGACTGCAAGATATTTTCATAGAATCCCAGGATAGCCGAGGTTGGAAGAGACCTCTAGAGATTGTCTAATCCAACCCCTTCTGAGGGCTGCATTTGTCATTTTTTAATTGCGTATTAAAAATGAAAAAAATAGCAGAAGAGGAGCATTAAAGAGTTCTGTTCCTCATTAAAACAGAACAGCTAATGTACATACAGTATGCTCAGTGACAGCCATTAATGAGTCAACAAATCATCATCCAGAACAGCGCAATTACTTTCGAACAACAGTGAATGGCTGTTGTGCAGTGTCAGGGGCAGCAGCTCATGCCACACTGTGCACATACAGCACATGCAGATTAAATATGAAAGATAGCACCTGTACAAGCTCTTCGTGAAAGTCCATCGTAGCTCAAAGTTCTCCAAGCCGATGATCTCTTAGAGATTTTGAATTGGTCTCACAAATACATTTGTTGGCAATAATGCTTGAAATAATATTCTCTGTTGCTGGAGTACCCTTCATCCTAGGGTCACAAAAGTAGTGACATTGGATTATGCTCTCACAAGATGATTCTCGTCCTGTTTTGCAAATGGGGATAAAAAGTCAGAGGAGTTACTGTACAGAATGTCATTTCCATGTCAAAACCTACAGCTTCTCTCTGCTGAGCCGTACTCCTGTGACAGAGTACAAAATTACCCTCCATAACAACCTAAAATCTGCGTTTTTCCAAGGACACAAGGACTGCAGCACACATGCACAGAGCCTGGAGTAATGACAAGATGATTTTGCTAAAAATATCTCCAATCTCAGCCCTATATTTAAAACACTGTAATTCCCCAAATAGGAACCCAGCTTTAGTCCTTCATAACTGTCATCTCTAAATCATTGCCACATCTGACTCTCCCTAAATGGGAACTCAAAGCTTCTGGTGGACCATAAAGACTGCTTGTTTCTGTTCTGCTCAGTATTGAGGAAAAACCAGTTGCTCCAGATGTAGTGAACTATGTCAAATCAAAACACAGTGATGTGAAGGTGAGATCTTCTCTTGCCATGTTTTGGACTAGGGCTTTGATTGCCAGAAGGAAGGCAAACAGACAGACTGTCCTAGGTGATTGTGAAGGGTCCTTTTGAAAGGAAGATCATTCGAGTAAATTCAATGTGTGATATTTCCAAACAGAATCAGCAAGACCTTACAAACATCCTGTTGAGCTGGTTTAGTTTTGCTTAGTTCCTCCTCTACTCCTCTGGATAAAGAGGAGTCCAGCTTCATAACATCCGTATGACTGGATGTGGGGGTAGCAATTTCTATTGCTGTAACTTCCTCAACACACAGGGCTCTGTTCCAAAATGCTGGTGGAGAGGTAGAATGATGTGTAAACTTAGATCCAGGGAATAAGTGTTCTTGTTATAACTAGGAGGAGTGCATACCAAATTATCTGAAAAAATGGTTGCCCAGACCATTGTTAATTCCTTAGCTTTCTGGAAATGAAAGAGAGTATCAGTCCCAAGAAAATGTTATTGATATTTCACTTTGATGTTTCTTTACCAAATCTTTGGGTAATTTCTCAACCCCACCTGTGCATACTGCAGAATTAAATATTTTTTTATAACTTTACTGAGTTGTAAACATCTATGATGCTTGGGTTATAGACTTCAGTGGTTTTGTCACTCTTTAAAAACAGAGCATAATGAAAATCCCTTTTGACATATTCTAGGTGTCTGGCTCTACCTCCATTTTGCAAGTGAATCTTATTTATCTTCTGTTCTTTGATGTGCTTAAGCAGCTAATAATCCAGGTAGTATTTATACCTCTTTCAAAAAATAAATAATAGAAAAAAAGATTCCTGTTGTCAAGAGATTTTGTTGGTACCTTTAGTTATTGCAGTTTGAGACTGGAAGCCAATCTCCGGGTAGGAAAGTTTTTTTTCTTGGCACTCTGTGCTGTAAACAGAACTAGTCACTCCTGTGAAGTGGATCAAATTTTGTTATAATAGAAGAAGCTGTCAGAAAGTGATAGGAGTAAGTCCTAAACTGACTGAAGATCTTAATGGAGTATTTCCTCCCCCCTGCTCTCCCACGCAAGTATTGCATGTGAGAAGAGGCTGTTTTGAAGTCCCTGAACCCTCTTGATTTGCTGAATTTCTCACTGTTCTTCCTTTTGGCTTGATAACCATCTAAGAGGTTAAACTGGGACATTTGGTTGCCTCTGCGTAGCAGTCTGCATTTCAAAGGTAGATGGAAATAGACATTAGAAGGTTTTACTACATGCAAGATGTATATTAATCATCTTCATAACCGATTTTTCCTTTTAAGTGAACAATAACAAGCGGAGATTTTATTTTTCTAGACATGAGTGTTGATTAGAGACAAAGGGGAAATAGCAGGATCCACAGTTCCCTGTGTGAGTTGCTCTGCCAACCTCTAGTAAGACATCTAACACCTCCTCTGCAGCTGTCACTGGACAGGGAGGATTTGAATAGTGACTTGCTGAGAGGTCAGTCATTGTGCTTTAGAGACTGAGCTGAATGGATTTTTCACAAATGAGGTACTTCATAAAGAGTTTGATATTCATTTTTCCCCCTACGCTGTGTAATATCCTCCTCTTTAGCTTCCTGTGATAAGAGAAGGTTTGGATGGAATCAAAATCCTTTTGTGACTCCGTGTGGTCTCTGATTAAATGATTCATTCGATCTCTTTGGACCTACTGACTTGACTCTTCCAGAAAGTACAAGTCATCTCCCTTCAGCCCCCGACTGCAGGACTTCAGCCATCCAGAACCTATAGAAAACTCAGCTTGATCAATGCTCATATGGCCATGAAGTTTTTGCAACTTTTTCTTATAGACCAGGAATAGTGTTATGTTAAAGCCATCTGGCCTTGCTGTCTTTCCACTGGATTCACTTTCTGGAAATGACATTGTTGGCAATGGACAGTGGAACTTCGGAAAAGTCATTAACAGAGCCTGCCCTTCCTGAACAAGTATCCCCTTGCAAGCCATCTGCTCAGCTTGGAAAAGCTTTGTTCTTCTCATAGGTCATGTGAGGATTTGAGAATAAAGAACAAGATCAAAATTACACAGGCACAGCACTTTGTGCCAGGCTAACAACTGGCCCAGGTCTGCCATCAAAGGTACAGGAGCAGGGACCTTTCAGAACTGGAGTCAAACTGAGAGCTAATCTGGGATGGAAATAAAGGCTGCTGCACAAGCAAACTTTGTCAGGAGGATCAATTGTCCAGTCAGTTCACAGGGAAGCACCAGTTGCTTGGAGAAGAAGAGCCAGACCCTGCAACAATCAGATACATTATATATTACAAGAAGCAGTGAAAAATATTTTTGGTTTTTTAATATATGAAAGTTGAATCTGAGACCAGGATTAAAACGGTTGTTACAGTTGTGTCTTTGACAAAAAAGAATCATTTCTCCGCGGATCTCCAGTGGTGCCGCATCACACCAGAGGTGATGCTGAATGTGCAAGATGATGAGAGCACAGCTAGTGATGCTGTTCATAAATACTGAGGACTCAGCCCTCGTTGGGACTCATTCAGCCCCTTGCACAGAATGGTGGGATTCCTCATTAGCTGGGTCATTACTGCATGTCCTTGTCCTACCCCTCCTCAATTCCTGAAATGTTATTCTCATCCTAAATATATACTGGATTGGAATGCAAACCTTGTTTCAACTCTTCTGTTCTGAGAGTAATGCAGAGTATTCCAACACCTGTATTGTCTGCTTTTTGATGAGTGATGAACTTATTCCTACCTTGCCTGATATTTGAACTTGGCTTGTGCTGCTAGTTAGTAATTCCAAACGCTGAAGAAAGAAATACTTAGCTTAGATGTATGTCACAGTCTGAAATTAAAGCTCAATTTAGTTTAATTGTCCTTGATTTTATCAAGCATTCAAAATGACTGATTCCATATGCAGAAAATAAATACATATATAGCAGCTCAGAAATTTCTTTCTTGCTATGGTAGTGATTTTATATGTTTTTCTGGTCTTTAAAAAAGGCTATTTTGGTTGCGTAAGAAGCCAACCTAATTTGTGCAAAGGCACTGAACAGTTTTCTAGCACTGGATGAACATGGCTTGGGGTGTTGACAGGTTTTTATTAGTTTGCTAATATTTCAATGTTCCCAGAAGAGACAGGAACTTTGGAGACCTGTGTGGCTCAGGTGGGATTAATGGATGCAGCCCAGCAATTGGTCCTGGCCTTCCAGTGCAAATGACATCCTCCCACTCTATCTAAAATCATGTGGCCACTTCAGGCTGTTCTGGAAAGATTTTCCAGGGATAACCTGAATTTTGCAGTATTATTCTGTTCCTACTGCTGCTGTTATTGCTGCACAACTCAAGTGTGAGGGGAATGAGAAGGTAAGAAATTGGAGGAGGTAGTTGCAAGAACTGTTGTTGGTATTTTATAATTTTATTCATTTCTATTCTTGTATCTCGGACCACCCGTCGTGGCCTAGGACCACCCATCATGGCCTAGGACCCATTGACAGAAGTCATGCTGTGAAGAGCTCTCATTCCGCCCTGAGAAGGGAGGGAGGCAAAAACCAGCAGTGCCATTGAAATGACATTAACTTCCACCACACTGTGTCAAGAGAAATGAGTGGATTCACCCTGATTTGCAGCAATGGAGGGAGAGATTGCATGTCCTGCCTCATGTACCAATGCAAGTACCAAGCAGGCAGCAGGGAGTGCCAGGAGTCTATACTGTTTGAACAGATGTGGCTCCCTGCTGGAGCCTTCATCCTCCTGGGTGCTCTGAAGCTGTCTGTAATACTAGTGGGAGGTATGTGTCCTACAGGATTGTAATTTACACACTGTAAATCCTCTCTGGACCAGGCATCATCCTTTTGTTTCATCAGTGTCTAAGGTCATTTAGCTCAATATAGCTCCAAGGCTACTGGAAGCTTCACAAACTGCCAGAAGATTTTTAGGTCTTTTATCCTCCTTGTGTCTTAGCCCAGTCTCACACTTCTTTGTGTGGGGTCTGAGTGTCCTGGTTGGGCATGTTGAGCCCATGCAGAGAGTATGTGATGCAGAGCGTGTTGCACTTTCCTGAACCACCTGGCTTACTCTAATTTTTTAGAGCCAAATCTGTTGCATAACCCTTGCTCCAGTAGGATCTGAGGATTTTGTGAAAAAATGGAGGGAGGAAGTACGCTCATGGTACTTAAAGACTTCATGCACTCCCATTCTGGACACTGTCCTTCCCCCAAGCTCCCCAGACCTGAGGAGGGAACAGTGTAATAAGTACCTGTGGTGGCAGCAGACTGCCATCTGGGAACCCTCCTTCTCCAGGGCCTCCTGGTCAATTGCCCATATCTATGGCATTATGTAATGGCAGACGTGGCCAACAGGACAGATGGTGGCTGCTGCCAGCCAGAAAACTCATCTGACCTGCACACTGCTCCACTGGGGCTTGGGAAGAGGCCAGGGGACACCGCGCTCCTCCCGACAGGCAGTAGTTGGTGGCAGCCTTTACTCAGGATCAACTGAACTCCTTTACAGAGCCCCAAAGGTATTTTATTAGCTGTCTCTGCAGAAGCTTCCTCTCCAGAATAGTTTCAGACAGGATGCTTTTTCACTTACTAAAGATCTGAGGATCATGTCCTCTATTGTCAGAAACTGTCCTAGTTCCTTTGAATCCTGAGGAGCTGTAACAGGCTATACCAGAAAAGGATGTGCCTCCTTAGCTTCTTCTTAATGGTGGGAAGGAGGTGAAAATTTCTTGCTAGGGATTGACACTTATTTTTGATTATTTTGTGTAAAGACAAGGAAATAATTTAATACATTTTTTTTTAAGTTTGTAGTACGTGCATTACCTCTTTTACCTTCCTTGTTTTTCTTATAGCTTTGACATAAGACATATAAGTCAATTTGGATTAAAACAGAAATAAGCTTGTTTTGCTCCTACACATTTCTTTAAAAGCCTGCACATTCTGTTTTTGATATTTCCCTACCAGGTGATTTCTGAGGGGAATATGGCTGCCTTGTGAAAAGTGTAGCTGCTGTTTTCAAAAGCTTCCGAACTCCTCTGATCCATTTTATGTGTCTATATATGTGTATGTGCATGTACTCAAGTTTGTCTTTGAAAAGCTAACTCGAATGTCAGTATACCAGTATATTTGCATAAATCAGTTATTACAATTTTTTCCCTCTTTCTTGCATTTTGTGCATTCTTTGCAGTCTCTTTTATTTGAAACTTCTGGAAATCATTACAAACAAGAAGTTTGTTGAGGTTTCTTCCAGTCAGAGCATGGTGAGTATGTGAGACAGGGGTCACAATTCTTTCCGTACAGATGCATTTATTCAGATTTACTCATAGACCAGAAATACCCCCAGTACGCTTTGTATTATCTGTCATGCTTTGGATATCTCTAATTTCATTTGAAAAAGAAAAAACAAAACAAAACAACAAAACAAAAACAAAAGGGTTAAATTGAATCCCCAACTCAAGCAAAGAATACCCATGCAGAATACAGTGACAGCCTAGCCCAATGAAATTCACCTTGCTGCTCATCCTTCTGCTGTTTCCCTTCTTCACTCTCTCCTTTGCCTCTGCAGTTACACCATACCCCAGGCAAAGGGACAACCAGCCCTATATCTTGGTTTGTGAGTTGCGAGCAAGCACTGCAGCAGCAACATGTGCTGTCAGAGCTTCAAAGCAAACAATGTTGGGCAACACAAAAGATCTTTTGAGGTACAGCGGGCTGCCCATGTATCTCTGCAGAGCTTTCCAGCTGTGGGCAGAGGGCCAGAAGGGTAGAGAGAGGATGCTGGCTCTGCCTGCCACAGCACTGGTTCCAGGACTCTGCCTCATGGAGGTACACAGGCAGCCCCATTGGCACCTGTCCATCACTCTCACACCTGTGGTGTGGCAACATCCTCCTTACCGGTCTTGTTTGTGGCTGATTCCATTACCCCAGCTGCCTGAAAAGTGATCATTTCTGCTGACGGCGCCCAGGGCCTCCTGGTGAAGAGAGTGCTGTTTCAGCAGCAGGCTCAGTTCCCCCCGGTGCAAAGGTGAGGAAGCCCATGCGATGAGATGCAGCACAGCTGGAAATTGGATTCCAGCCTTCTTCAGGCAAGCCACCAGGCACGGGTGTGAAATGTGTTCGGCTACAGCACAGTCTGAAGTGAAATTGCCGCAGTTGCAGTTGCTGAAGTTGCCTATGAAAAAAACCATAAAGTTCTCTCCAAAGAAACCTAAGTGCGACTGATCCTTTGCCTGAAAATAAGCCAGCATTTCTCATGGTAGAGCAGAGTGATGTGCAGGCACAACCAGCAAATCTCCATTCTTCCCTTGGCATGACACTCCTGATCTCCCAGGGGATCAAAGGCACCTGGTCTGCCTGAGAGAGTCTCAAGGTGAAATCTGGCCCTTGCTGCCAGACTGAAAACTGCCCAGTGAAGTGTGTTGGATGTATGAACCCCTGGTGCCAGTGATGACCACCTTTGACCCACTGTGAGGTGACCTGGTGGTTTCCACCCACACCCACCATATCCTGAGGGCTCAGGGAAAGCTGACCCTTTGCTGAAGGTTGAGAGAACTTCCTCTGGCAAGGAAACAGAAAGGTTAGATGACTTCCCTCACTATCCCAAGCTGTCATTGTGGGGACACTCTCCCTATGGCTACCAGCTTTTCTTATATGGCAGCTTGCCCTGCCAGGGAAGAGTGGAACTGAACTGATGGCAGCAATGGGGCACAGCGGAGCTGAAGGTATTTGTGGCCGAGGTGGCTTTCATCATGTTCACATGGCTTGGGAAATGTGCCATTAGGGAGGAATGACTTCCCATTGCCTCTCCTCGTTAGCCCCCCTTTTGTTTGATGCACACTTCCATACTCTGCCACACACTTAACCCAAGGCCCCAGGCTGCCACTCAGAGTCATCTTCCCTGAGCTGCTGCTGCTGATGTGGGCACAGACCTGTGTGTGCTAATGCGATGCAGAAGAGCCATGAAGCTCTCATCTGTCAACCCCAGGTAAGAATTTAAATTAAACCTCATTTAGCTTGTTACTCCCTTTTGATTTATTGGCAGACGTTTCTCACTGTTTGAGCCTTGTTAAATTTCCAGCAAACACTTCATTGACCAGCTGTTCCTATTAAGTCAAAAGAGTGCCTCAGAGCAGGGTCACTGCCACCTCACTTTTGGCTGCTCTTGTACACAGTCCCCACAGAACTCTCCCGGGAGGGAATTACACCCATCATGCTGCAACACGCCTGGTTAATGCCAGTGCAGCATTTTAGGTTTTGTGCCTCTGTCCCTCCCAGTTCTCACGTTTTATGTGCTGTGAATCAACAAAACACCTCAAAAGCTTCCTGTCAACTGATGGGGTAGGATAATTTTTCAATTCACTCTCTTTATTAAATACTGTTTCTTCTTGCTGTTAAATACTGTTTGCTACGAACCAGTCAGTCGTTTTCAGGTGACTGCAGAAGGAACTTCTCAGGTCTGCAGTGCAGTTGCATGCATTAGTCATTTAGAAGGCAGACTTTGTTTCTGTACTTAGAGATCTCAGTGAAGAAACTACAAGGTACAAGTGTTTTACATGCAAAAGAGGGTAGCTTTTAGCATCCAAGCACATCTCATACATACAGTAAAGGTGCCAGAGCTTTGAATTCTCCTTATTTACCACAGTAACACTATTTTACATTTAGATTGTGTCTCCCTACTGAAGGATACCAGGGTAGCTCATAAACAACATACACGCTTTAATAATACATTATGGAAACATAGCATCCTCTAGGGTGGAGAGAAAACACAGGGAAAACTCAGTGTGCAGCATGTTGGGAGCTTGGAAAGAAACCTGTCTCAAAGCAGCAAGAGAAATCACGATGCTTATACAACACTGTCAGAACTATGCTGCTGTTGAGAGAAAAAAATACAAGCCTGTTTTTTAGTTTTCATCAAAAACCAATATATAGTGAACTCTTTGGAATTCAATTTATCGAGCTCTTAGGATCACGAGTTAGGTCAGCCTTACCAGGAATTGATGCAGTTTCTAAGTAATCCAAACATGAGGTGTCAGAACACTGTTATATTTCTCTGATCTCCTTCCTTGCTCTGTTGTTTATTCATATGGCACTCTATAGCTGTGCTTGGGGCAGGAAAGACACTGCTTCTACCCCTAGGAGTAGCCATTTGATCTAAAATTGAGAAGACGTGGGAACCTGAGGACCTTCCTTCATACTCCAGATGTGGCGTTAGCAACTACACATTTGCTTAAAAGTGTGTGTGGTATTGATGTTAGGGAGCCTCTTTGCTCTTCCCTTCCTGCTGAATTGAGTGTGTTGTGCAGGTAACAGTCCAGTGTTGACTCTTGGCCAGGACTTATGGGAAGCCAAGAAAATGACTGTCATTCAGTGCTGACAACAACGGAAAAGCTGTTCCTGACTCACACTTGGAAAGGGTCCTTCCACCACAGGAGGTGAGACTGTTCTACTCCTCATTCAGCAAACTCCTCTTACCAATTTGTTTTGAGTGAACTGTTGGAACATTTTGTTGACCCCACATTAAAACCAGGGCTTTTCCTACAATATGTTTTCTGCTGTTACAATTGCTGCATGCACTGAAAGAGTAGCTGGGAGCAATTTGTCTTTCCTTTTACCTGTAGATTGAAAAATGATCCAGAATGGATTTTTGCAACTCTGTCACATGAATCTGTATGCAAATATTAAAATGGCAGAGAGTAATACATTATTTAAAATTTAGACTCAAAATGCTTTACAGCACAAAAGAAAACCCTCTGTGTGTTAGGGTTCATCCAACTTTGCCCTGTCAGCCATAGTTAGAGTTTACTAACTCTGATTAAACTCCTTGCAGATCTGGACTTGTCGTCCTCTTTTTAATTCTAGGCAAGTAGTAAATTGGCTTAAAAATGTAGAAGCTGTCCTTATGTGTATGCACGCTTGCTTCTTGCCTTCAACTTTCAAGCATCTGAAGGCATCAATTAGATTAGTTATCGTGTTAATAAGTAGATTTTAGAAATGCAGAGTGTTCGCAATTCTCACTTGGACAAAAACTGAAGTGATTACAGCCTTCTGTCTAGATATATCAGGGAACTGACCTCCACCCCTGAAAGCATTTTATCTGCTGCAGAGAGAGAGGGGAATCTTAGTGCCCTAGTAGCAAGTAAAATTGAAAGGTACTTGAGAGATTAGAGATGGCTCTGTCTGATACTGCATTCCCATGCCTGATGAAGAAAGGTGAGGCTGTTTATTGGAGAAGATGCATTCTTCTGGGGAGCTAAAAATTAAAAAGAAACAGAGTTTCTGGATCCTTCTTGACATGGCAGAGTATACTTGTCTCTCTTACTTAACATCTCCAGCCCAGGTTATGGGCAAGGATGTCCATGCACAATGTGGAACCACTGTCTGTCAGTCGTGTATGAGAAGTGGGGGGCTTTTTGTGACGATTAGGGAAGATCTGACTAAAAAAAATCTGCCATCAAAGTGAAGGAATGGTGATTTCCCAGCTTTGGTGTGGAATCAGCCCCTCTTTGCATCCTGTTAAATCTCTGCCAGAGATGACTCATCCGTGCAGTTCATAAAAATACTTCTGAAGAGCTGAGTTAGGTTTTTTTTCCTTTTCTTTTCCTTTTTTTTTTTTTCTTTTTTTTACTTTTGAAGTGGACTCATAGCACAGAATACGTATTTACAAAATCATTCCCGAAGGATATTCCAAAATTGTGCTCTTTAATTCCATCATACTTTTAGCATAAATATAAGAATGCTTGTGACAGAGGGGACACCATGACAAGAATGTGAGTAAGAATGTGAGTAAGGAGCACACTTGTAAAACCTGAAATCATGTTTAATATTTCTGGAATAAGGACAGGAATCTCATTTTCTGCTGTAATAACTTGGTAGACATAGGTTTATCTAGGTTGCTTGTTTATTGCCAAAGAGACATCTGAGAGAAACGGTTGAACACTGATCAGTTAACTGATCTGCCCCATGTGCACAAAACAGCTTCCTTTTGGATATGTGGCTTATTAGGGGGAATGTCTCCTGTCAAGTGGCATCTTAGGAATGAGTCATCTCTCTATTGAGCGGCATCATTATTTTGGGAATTAACCAATGGAGCATGTGTCTGTGTATTTTAAAGGGCATAACAATGAAATCTGCACAAAAGACTTTTTAATACACCTTCATAACCAAACTGCACAGAATTTGGCAGAAGCAAGACAAACTATGAAGTTTCTGTTTCCAAATGCCTTATTGATGTTATTCCAGTGCTACTGCCATTATCTCTTGCACATTCTTTATACTTCCCAGCCACACATTTAGAAAGCAAATAAGCTCATCAGACACATGTTTCATTTTAGGAGAGCAGAGATGTGTACAAGAGTGTGAATGAATATGAATTGCCCATTTTTGGCATTACCAAGCTTTGAAGCTGATTTGTATGACTCAGAAATAAACACTCAGAAATAAAAGGGCCCCCATAAAAATATGGACAGTGAAAGTAATGGAGAAAGAGGAAGCGTTCCTCTCAGAAAATGGCAGTTCCCTGAGACATCTCCATGACACACATGGCAAGTTTTCACGTGGGCCTGGTTTGCATGGCAGCTCTTTGGCTTTGCTGACAGCTCTCTGCCCAGGGAGCCACGCCACTACTTCACATTGGAGAATATCTTCAGAATGCAAAAAAAATAGACTAGTCTTTGAAGGGGTAAAAGGATGACAGAGAGTCTACAAAATCCTCAGCAAGTGAAAATAAGTAATAATAAAATAAACACACAAGGCTTTAATTTTCTTTCAGCTTTGTTTTGATTTGTTTTTCTTTACACTTTCCCCATTTCACACTTTCAGTCTGAAATAAGAAGGTGGCTTTGAATACTGAATTATAACACTTGGCAATGAAAATTATTAGACTAGTTGGCATTATATGTAAGCTGGGGATGACCGTCAGCCTAAAGAGGCTAGGAATGGCCCTAATATTTAGGGTTTTAGCTGTATATCCTTTTCAGGAATAATTTTAAAAGGAACCACTTCTGCTGCCACATAGGCCATAATGTTGCCACAGTACTATCAAACCATGGAAAATCACTCATGCACCTGGGCTGGTGTAAGATGGGCACCCAGAAAGTTGTCAGTCGTGCTGGCTTCTTATTCCAAATACATAAGGGAAAAGGGAATTTTTTTTACTGTGGGATTTTGCTGCCCTATGCTTTTTGGTAGGAGGGCTGTTAACATTGTGAAGGAACTCACAGGCATATCTCTATCCCTGTGGATCCCAGATCCTCACCATCTCCCCCAGAATCTAGGCAGCTGTGGAGAGCTGTCTGTTTTTTGTTAAGTCTTGGAGCTCACTGAAGGATGAGTCTGACTGAGAACCTGCCATGCCAAAGTCTTGGGTGGATAAGTAGAGACTCATTGATGCTCAGTGCAGATGGGCTTCTGTGGGCAGGGGTTGCCTGGTCCCGGAGAGAATGCTTGCCCTCCAGAGAGCTGTAACAGGGAGGAAAGGAAGGATCTGTCCTTAGGACCTGGGCTCTCAAAAATGGATTTTAAGGACCTGACTGCTAAACCATTGCTTGACCTTAAGTGGTTTCAAGCAGAGGCTTGTGAGGGTTTAGAGAGCCCTTGCTCTCCAGAGAAAAATACTCACTACAATTTTCCATTGGAACACTGTGGCCAGAGAGTGAGTCAAAGACACAGTGAGTTTCCTGTAGCTCAAACATCAGGGTTTTTGTGTACTTATTATAAACCTTTGCTCCCTCTTTAAACTTGGGCTTTATTTAGGAAGTAATTTATCTTTTCTGCAAGGGTACCTATACTGTCTTGGGGGAAGGCTTCATAGATCTTCAGAACTCTGCAGGCATGGGGTAAAACACCAAAGGGTCCCACTCCTCCTGAAGGGAAAATAGCCCATATTTGAGAGAAGAGCTGCTGCCAACCTGTGTCATGGTAGAGGCCTAATGAGCATTTCTCAGATTACAGTGTGGCCGAGGCGGAGGGTGCAGGGATGCTCCACCACACCCTGCTGTGACACTGCCATGGCACGTCCTGGCACCGCCAGCCCTGCCCTGCCATGGGTCCCCCAGGATCACACGCAGACCCACGTCCCAGCCTGTGAGAGCAGGCTCCTGGTAAACAGTGAATGCATGGCAAGTGACATCCCAGGCACTCGGTCCCCCAGCTGCTTTCCATTGACACAGTTGTCCTGGCGTGATGAAGTCTCCCAAACCAGGGAAGAAATACCTGGTTAGGTCACAGAGGGAACACTATCGTCTGTTAAACTTTCAGCAGTAGACATTTCTCTGAATGTTGGTTGCTAATTTGAGACAAGTTGTTAATGAGATGCATATACCCTCATCCAACTATCTTTTACCACTCTGTTCCCTTGAATTAGGTGTGGTATTTGCTCCAGCACCCTTGAAGGCAGTATCCTGGGAGTCTGGGGTTTAAGCATACTGTGTTTGAACTAACAAGGCACCAGCTTTGCTACATCTGTTCCCTCTGGATTTGTATGATACCTAATCACCTTTATTTTTTCCCGTGCAGCTTCAGACACTGGAAATAAGAGGGTGTAAAGAACATAGTTCCTTGTCATTGTGGCTACAGAAAACCTTGGATGTGCGACTGTGAGTACATGTAGCTTCAAAAATCAGGAACCAAAACAAACAAAACCCTGCAACATTTATTAACAAACTTCAGTGAAATCTCCCTGGTTTCAAGCCCAGTTACACAATTTCTCCAGGGGGAAGCAGGAGGAAAGTGGATTTATGACTGCTGAATGTTTGAGCCTGTCAGAATTGTACTGAGCGCTACAAAAAAAGGGATGGCTAGAAATAAATTTGGGTGTGAATAAGCTGTTTCCTCCACAGGTCTGGTTTACATTGGCAGAGTGCACTTAACGGTTGACTGGAGAAAAAAAAATGTGACAGACAGGATGGTTTCTTACAAGCTCCTCAGGGAATTTAAACACAAGCTCTGTTCTTCTTCCCTCCAACTCACCCTCTGGTCACCAGCAAAATAATTTTGATTCAAGTTTCAGGTTTAGACAAACTACTGGTAGAAGGAGAAGGGTTAATTTGCTTACTTGGGATGTTTTTCTGTTTGTTTTGGTTTACTTTTTTTTAAGCCCTGATGTGAATGATCCCTTTTGGCAAGTGAATGAGAACAGTTGCATGTACTTGGTGTTTTCTGTCACATACACTATTATTAGTAAGAAACACATTTCCTTTTGGGGCGCTAAGGACAAAAATAAGGCTGTTCACGCCACCACCCCCTTTATTAACTCTACTAGAGTAATTGTGCTGGCATTTAAGAGAACTGGCAAATGCATTTGTTCAGTGGCAAATGTGATGCTTTTTTGTTCTTTTCACATGAAGAAGAAAACAGGCTTTGAAGTGCAGGGAATATAACAGCCAAGTTTTGGTAATGATTTCTAATATTTTTAAGACGGAAGAGGGGGAAAAAGATCTCATTTACTTGTTCAATGTGAAGCAAGGGGAATAGTTCTATTGTCCAAAATCTTCTCCAGAGCTTTCAGTGGTACTTGGTGCACATTTTCTCTCCATGTGTAGACAGATTTTCCTTCAGTGAAAAATCATTTGGCTACAGTTTGGATTTTGCATGCAATGCAAATGGTTTGCTTCATCATCTAAGTGCAAAGACAGGACATGTTTCGGTAGCACGAAATTTGTCCACTTGTCGGCAGGATACCTTTTCTAAGAATGAGTGATATCATAATGTCCAAATGAGGTTGGGTTGTCTCCTTTTGTTAGCAGTGCTATTGTCAGCCATAACAACATAGTGGGGCACCTTGCTGAGCACCCAAGCATTTCAGATCATGGTGGACTGAAATTCGCTTCCTTTCAAGGTGCTGTGCTCACTGGCATTGACTTTAAATTTGACCCAAATTAGGTCGGCTTGAAACTACTGTGGCATTTTCCAGCTGTAGTTCACATACTTGTCCACTGATACTGACTAAATAGTATTAAACTTTGACTCTCCAGAAAAGACTTTGTGCTCACTGCTTGTCACTTGTCTACTTATCTCCATTTGTTGTGGAGCAGGTTGGTGGTTCTAAATCTGAGTAGGGGCTTAGTGTCACCTCTTAACATTGAGAGGAATGAAAGGCAGTGGTGGAAAGTGCCATGGTAATTGATGTACAAGACACTTATTTGCCTTTTTTTTTTTTTTTTTTTTTAATTAAGACCAAAATTCCCCAGCAACTGCTAGTGATAGAAAGCAAAATGCCTCTTTATGGTTGATGGGGACAAAAAAGTCGTACAGATAAGGCAAACAGATAAAGAAGTTTACTTTACACTTTGCTATGAGATATTTTTCCTGTGTCTGTTTCAAGGACTTTGGTCTTCATCCATCAGTCTTTATATATATGCTAAACAGCATTTAACAAGTGGCTTTTAAAATAGGGTAAACTTTTGGAAGGGGAGTATTTATAGAAGTAGCTATTTAGTTTGTTAGTAATTTTCAGTATTCATTTTTCTATTGCTGAATATACAGAACAGGATTATTCACCCACATTACCCAGCTGCTTCTGTTCGATAACACAATAAAGATTGTGAGGTAAGTGTCTTTCCATGGAAATGACTGTGATGTCATTATTCATGACTATGAAGAAGTGGGATCTGTGAGGAGGAGTTGTTTTTGAGACAGAAAATACCAAAATATGAATGTCTTGCATTACAGAGTAAGTGCTAGATTGAAATGCAATCCAATTAGGGACTATTGCAAGAAATTAATTTTCCGTCGTGCTCTTGAAAAATGATGCCTGATACTGCAGTTCACTAAAGACACAGTAATATCTTACTAGAAGAAGCTGTAGTACTTTTCCAGCTATTTTTTTCCTATAGATGAGACTTGGTGACACCAGAGCTTTACAGGACAAGGTTATATATTACAGTGCATAATAAAGAATATGTTGGGGAGAGTTGGGATTTTTTCATTTAGCTTGCATTTTAAATGAAAAAATGATTTTTTTCATTTAGCTTTCATTTTGCCAACCAAACTAGATATGCAATTGCATTTGGAAGTTCACTGAACTCTTCAACAACTGGCGCTTGTAGAGTTGTAAACCTGACACATACTGGCATAAGATTTTTCTGGTGCTTCAGCTCCCTGAAATGGCAATGAAATCACACAAGGGAATATTCAGAAATGTGGGCTATAAGTCAGGTATACAACCATTATCACTAGATGCTTCAGTGGGTGTTTTGTGTAGAAGTCCTGTTACACTGATTGAGCTATCAAAACCAAAATGCTTTTAGTTCTTCTCTTCAGAAGTCTGTTGAGATAATGTACCACTTTTCTGTCTCAGTAAAGGGGAAAGTCTCTTGAGCTGGACATGAGCATCACACAGCTGGCTCTGAACTCTGTGCTGGGTGGTAGGTAAACATCTCTTCATTTGCAGCTGAACACTGGGACTTTACACTGCTCTGTGATGATGTGCATCAGGTCAGCCTCCTTTCTCATGCATTGATCAGACTCAGCTGGCACTTGGGATCCAGACCAGGGCTGTTCCAAGACCTTGCTGGTGGGGAGCTTAACAGTTAGCATAGCAACCTGTTCAGCAGCACACTTCTGGGACATAGCCTTCACCATATAACCAACTTATCTCCTGCCTGTTTCAAGACCCAACATTTTGATGTTTTGAGCAGGGGAAAAGCTGATACTTCAAAGTCTGATTCTTACTTTGGAAGTCTGCTGTAAGCTCCAAATCTTCTTTATTCTCCCCAGCCTGCTAATATTATGCCAGCCCTGTTTCTCTCTGCAGGTGGCAGAGTATGCAGCACTGTGCAACGTGTATGTATGACTAATTGGTAATGAGCTAAATGACTTCTCTGATGACAGTAACATTTGGCTGAGCAGCACATCAGCCGCTATACAAAAGAGTATCGCTTCATACTAAGGGAAATAGGCTGGGGAAAATCCATTTGGGGTTTATGTCTGGAGTATCCACAGACGGCTACTCAGGTTTTCCATTTCACAACCTCTTGAAGTTAGGCTGAAACCGTGACCAAAGCTGGGGCCAGTGGACAAACACATAGATACTCTATCCCTTGCATCAAAGAGTACAGACAGGGAAAAAAATTACCAGGAAATCGTAACCAGCAAAACTCAAATGCAGGAAGACAGGCAGCATCTTTGAAATGCCACAGGCAACAGCTTCACAAGGACTGAGGATCTTCTCCAAGAAGACCACCAATAATGTGATCTCCTGCAGGGCTATGGATCAACTGCTCCACCAGAGACCTGACTTCATTATACTGATATAATTGTGAACACTAATAACTCAGATGAGGCTGATACCAGAAAAGTGTGTCTGGAGGTGGCAGCACACATTCAATCTGATCAGGAAATTATCACAAAAGGCAAGAGGAAATGATAGCTTCGAGGGAGCCTGCCAAGAGCCAGATGGAACTAGCTGTGATGTTGTTTCAGGCTAACCCCATACTGACCTGCTAGGGCTTGAGATGCCAGAGGGAGCCTTCCTCTGGGATACTCCACAGTTCTGAGCACTGGCCGGACAGCACACAACACCATAAACTGCATAGGGCAGAACATTTGGAATTACAACACAAAGAGAAGCTGCCAGTGCTGAGTTTTCCATGAAAACAGTGCATAACTGAGGAAAGTATGAGGTCAGCTTTAGGCCATCTCCAGAGGAAAAAGAAGAGAGAGAGCAGCTTTATTTTTGTCAGTAGGTAATCTAGAAGAAGTTTTTAAGCATTTTTTGTCCACTGAGACAGAGATAGTTATCCATGAGACTGTTACAGATATTTGAAAACTATTGCACTGCCTTTGAAATGAGCAATATGTTTTTAAACTGACAGTGTGAAGAGAAGGTGAAGGCCTTACATACTCTGTGATTGATCTAAGGTTTCTGAGTCAATCTTGCCATTTCAGAGCTGGTAAAACAGCAGGCTGTGATCTGTAACAAAAAAACCTCCCCCTAAACCCTTAAACTTCCAAGACAGTGAGAATGGGAAACAAAGAAGTACTACTGCAAGGATAATTAACTCTTGACAACAAAACAAAAATCTGTTGCACAAAGGGCAGCTGCTCAGCTCATGTTGAAGTTTAGGGCAAATGTTAGTACTCCCATAATGTTGACTTGCAGATAATTTGAAATATCTTAGCAGAAAAGAAAAAAGCAGGTCAGAGAGACCATAAAAACTGATCATGGAGCTGCCTGAAGTAAGAAAAAGCACAAGGCATGATAATACAGCCAGTGACTGAAAGGAAATATCCTGGAGTTAAAGTGATTTTCATGTTTTGCCAGAACATGCAGGTGTCAACAGTCACGACAACAGAAAGAGCATTTTGATGCCTTCAGTGATATTCCTTTTTGCTCCACCATTTCCTTTCTTCTTCACATATGTGAAGGAGGAGAAGTTTCTGGTGAACCTGTTTTCTTTTGTCCTGGTGTCAGAAGAAAACCCTAGTATCCTTCATGGTGAAATACAACAGGATGGAGATGTGCACATTGCTAGAGGGACTGAGTGACATTTCTTGCCCTGCTTGCATACCTGTTAAGTCTCAGTGGCCACAGGAGTTGCCTGGGTTGATGCTGCTCTGCAGTCATGCCAGACATTGTTCTGGATGTGACAGTGATTGTCTAACACTGCCACTGCCCAAGGATAAATATAAATTATGTCAACAGAGAATGGTGTCAGGTCCCATTTGCTTAGAGGTGTTCTTCTTGAAAGTGTTGGAGGAGATGCTGACTGGGTTGTCCTGAAACCGAGTGCTGTATCAGGAACGTCCTAGTCAGCCTGCTGGGAACAAGGACACAGGCTGCCAGAGGTAGTGTTACTGGCACAGAGAGGAATTTTCAAAAGAACTGTCAGGAAAAAGACAAATTTTATTCCCATTGAGGGTCTATTTGAGATGGGTATTAAGAGTAAGTTATAAAATGTGAGAAATGTACTGATGACAAAAGTTGAGTATTGAGTGCCTTTCAAGGGACAGCATTGCTGGAGTAGCTGTGGATCAAAACTAGTGAGAACAGTTTCAGGACATTTCCCAAGACATTAAGAGACATTTTTGCAACTACTCATATTAAATAAAATGGTGAGAAACCCCTGGATTTTCACTACAGCAAAAGGTAGCTTTACCTTTAGGTAAAAAATCAAAGTGGAAGGAAAGTGCACTGATATAGGAATCACTGACAGGGTAAGAACAGGAGAAATAAGCCTTTCAGAAGAAAAACAAAACCAAAAGAACCCCCAACAAATCAAGGAAACTTCTCATAGCAATATCAAGATCTGCTGAGCAATATCAATGTTACCAGCCTCCAGAAACAAAGAAGGGTGATCAGGTTCATAGGAGCTGTTGACTAAGAGGGACATTTACCTCAAATACTGTATTTATTCAAATGCCTGGAACTGTATCTGTGAGTGTTTCAAGTCCCTATTTTCTGCAGCCCAGTAGTTCAGTGAGAATGAAGTAATCTGCTGACTGAAGAGTACTGGACAACAGGACTGTTAAAATCAGTTTATCATCTGTGAACATATGATTAGCATGCAAAGCCAAACACAGTTTATAGCTTCCATCTTGGCCAAGACTGTCTTGAGCAGGTGATGTCCACACCAAGGACCAGAACTAGAGTGTTAGTTGCTGCGTTCTTGTGTACATATTGGACTACTGTCAGAAAGAAATTAAACAGAAACAACTCGGGACATTTGTATCTCTCCCCTTCTGAGCTGGTACCTTGGCAGCTAGGCTGACCAAGGTGTCTCCTGCCTGCCTTTCTTTCTCACTCTGCTGTGGCTGTATTACTGGATCTGAAATGCCTCACTGCCACAAGCTGGTGTGGGGAGTTTCCTGCTCAGGGTGCACCACAGCTTGATGGTGGGATTCCTATCCAAGGATGATAAAGAGAATGGTTTCATAATCCTCAAGTCCTAGAGCACCTCTCCAGCCCAACAATCAGTACTTGCTCTCAAGGGAAGCCTAAGGTCAGAGGAACCTGCCAGTTGTAGGGGAGCAGTCAGTTAGGGCACCTCAAGTAAGGTAACTGGAAATTATTAGCAGTTCAAACACAGATTCTGTGAAAGAAGACATGAACCCTGTAGTATGTGCAGCATGACTGGTGGCCAAGGGAAGAGTGTGGAAAGCGAAGTGTGAAAATTTCATGGGCAGTGGGGGTGAAATCATTAGCTGTTTCTGGAATTTACTAAATTACCTGGAAAAGAAACAATTTCTAGTACAAGGCAGGAATGAAGCTGAAACAGTTTAGAAAAAGAGCAGAACTCTGTTGCTGTTCTTTCTAAGATAAGTCTGTTGTTTAAGGACAGTTATTGTAAACATATGACAGAAAAAATGGTATTCAGAAAACAGTTGTGTGCTCACAATTTCAGTGCTTAAAAATGTAGTCTCTTCATATACAGCTTTGTTTTGTATCATTTGAAAGGGACACTTAGCCAGACCATTAAGTCTTTCGATTACTCTTAGGAATGTTCTATTTCCACATATAGTTAAGCCCCAAATATATTTAAGAATATGCTCTTAGGCATTTGGGCCAAGATCTTAAATGAAATACAGATTTGAAACAGCACTCATGATTTCCTGGGACCCTTAGGAGACTGTAATAATTGTGACGTGAGATGTGCCCACATTGAGGGACTTTCAGCTTTTTAATCTTATCCATGTTCATTGTAACATTTTGACATGCATGAGTCCGAGAATGCAACAGGGAAGTGGGACAGAAAATGAACCTCATCCAGCATCTTTATCAATGCAATACATTTCTCCCAGTAGGCCAGAGTGTGCCTAATCAGACAGTGAAAAGCCAAGAGACTCACCAAGAGACTACAAATCCATTAATTTGGTATCACTTGTGGGAAAATGCTGGAAGCAATTGCAGGATTTGTTAAGCAAAAGACTTGGCGAAGTCAATTGATTAGGGAGGTTTCAGAGAAAGCTGTTCTTGCTGAGCTGCCAAGGTAGAAGGGGTTATTATATCCAGAAATTATAAAGTGTCTTGTTGGCACCATGTAAAACAGAATGGGTGCTGCCATCTAAGAAAAGTAGAAGAACTAAATTAAGTTTCCTTTTTCTTAGGACACTACAAGTATTTGATATTCCACTTGCAATTCAGTCAGTCATCTCCTTTCTCTACATTAAATCTCCACAGTTCCCAGTGCATATAAGGGACTGACATATGCAACCATTGTAAAAAATACTCATTAAAAATGTTAGAGTAAGGCATCTATGTCAAGAGCAAAACCTTTACAAAGATGAAACTGTTTCTAAATAGGAGACAGGCTCAATCAGCGAGCACATAACTCAGTGTTTATCCATTTGTTTTACTCCTGATCCCCTGCAACAGAGGAAAACTCAAAACCAGGAGAGAGCCTATGCAGCCTTCCAAATTAAAAGCTATCCTCAAACACTCTAGGCTTTCAGAAGGAATGATGATACATCCCTCAATAGGGTGAAATTGTGTCCAAGTCTGTTAAAAATCAAATGGGGAGAAGGTATTACAGTGAGAGTTTCCATGCAGTCAGCAGTCAGAGGTAAGGAAAATCTGTTATGGATGGCCTCTATCCCACAGATAATGAGGTCAAGAGACCCAGGTTAGGTGTCTGGAGAGAAAGAGGTACTCCACAGCATCTTCCCAGTTTAGAAGGCTTTTGGAGACAGTGTGGAGACACAGGGACTGACTAAAACCTAACAGCTGTGCTCTGTGAGGCTCTCGGGCAGTCAAGGAAAGAAAGCCCATGTGATAAGAATGAGACACACAGTGAGGTGCTTTTCAATGCCTTTGTCCAGTGTATGCTATCTCTGGGATCAAACTCACACAGAGCTCTGCTTCAGTGATCTTTTCTCCATGTGAAGGAAGCAGATATGAGCCCCACAGAGTGGCGTCATGTAAAGGTTGGCAGTCTTGCAAAATGCTGCTCAGGGATGAATGCCCAGGCCCATCACTGCCCAGAGCTTAAGCCAGCAACCATGTGCATCACTACAAATGAGACTGCTGGCCCAGCAGTTCAGAGATGAAAGGAGCACTGTCCAGGGGACCACATCAGAGCACAGAGCTGTGGCTGTGTCCCCTTGCACGCCAGGGAGGCATTCAGTGTGCGACATCGGGGCAAGCACACCAGAGACCAGAGCAGCAAAGTGCTCCTGCAAGACTGCCTGGCTGAGCAGATGGGGCAGAGGAGCAAAGGAGCAGCTCATGGGACATCAGTGCTGTCCAGTGAAGCATGGGCAGCAGCCTCAGAACGGCAGGAGCAGCCACTTAGAAAAGCTGTTGCAAGAAACCCAGATATGCTAGGCTTTTGTTTTGTTTTGGTTTGGTTTTTTGTTTGTTTGGTTTTTTGGGGGTGTTTTGTTTTGTTTTGTTTTTGGGTTTTTTTGGTTTGGTTTGGTTTGGTTTTGGGGTTTTTTTGCCTACAGAGTACTGGCCAAGGCCCAAAGACATGAAGGGACAGTGTCAGCTATAAGTTGCCATGCTGCTGGTTGTAAAAAACATTCAGGAAAACGAACTGTCATTTTCTATTGTATGATTCTCTTCCCAGAGAAAATTAAGTAAGGACTTACTACTTTTTTATGCTGTTTCAAGAAGTGCCTACATAAAAAGACACCTTCCAAGGGAAAAAACTAAAGTTTTCTGACACGCTTGTTCTTTGTAATAAGAATACGAAAGTAGTTTATTGTAGTTGGTTGCTTCTTCAGGATTCTTTGTGTTTCACTTTGTACAAACAGAACAAAAGGGGCAATGACTGCGCTGCTGAAGAAACAAGTTTTGCATCTCCCTATGGCAGAGAAGAAAGACATCAAACTAAGTTTGTGATCCCTTTGATGGAAAATGACAACATATCTAATGGTCCAGTATTACAAAAACCCCTAAAATAAGACAAATAATTAGCATCCTTCCTCAGGGGCACATATGAAACCCTTACATACATTTCAGTAGGAATAAAACTTGAACATTTCTATTCAGGTTAAGGCGGCACAATTACAGATACTGTTGAGGGACTTCTGGCAAGCTATAAGGACTGGTGGTGCTACTTGTGGGAGTTGAAAGAGAGGAGGTGTCTTCATGCTGACGGCAGTCTGTCGAGTGTGTGAGTGGCACATGAAGTTCCCTGGTGGCTTCTAGCTGCCAGCATGGATGCAGATAGGAGGACAGTGCATGTAATCTCAAGAAAGGCAGTCTGTGCAAGAATTCTCATTGCTTGTCCCTCCTTGGCCCACCTAAAAGGGAGGTTTGGTGAAGACTTGCAACCTGGAGAAATGTCTATGGCACCACCTCTCCATGTCCCTGAGAAGTGTGTCCTGCCCTTTTTCCATCACAGGTATGGTTATTTATCTTTCAGCCAGTGTAATGAGCTGAATCACCAAGGGCAGACTGAGAGCAAGAGCTGTTTTGAGGGAAGCAGCCAAACACACATCCAAACACAGGCAGGGGAGGGAGGAGGAGAGGACTAAGGAGAAAGACTACCCCTGTAGCAGTGGCAGTGAGCAAGTAGATTCAGCTCATCCTGCCTCAGTAGACCTCACCAAAAGCAGTGAGTAACCAGCACTGGGGCTGCCCCAGATGGGATTGGGGGACTCCCACCTTCTTCCACCTCTCTTGTTGAGAGTAGCTGCCATCCCTGGAGCATATTCTGCTGTCTGAGTGCCAGGCTAGGTTGTCAGAGAGATAAACCCTAAAGCTAAAGCAGTTTAGTCCATTTATCTACAGGCATGGGATGACCCACACCCACCTTGAGAAAATGTTATCTGTGCATTGGCATCTGCCCTTGAGTGCTACTTACTTCTCTGAGGAAACCAAATTGCTGAAGAAAGAGAAGCATCACGATATTCTAATTTCTGGTAACAGAGGTTTTGCATGTGCTAAAAAAAGGCACAGCCATCATGGCTTTCTTACAGGGTTGGGAGGGGTGTTTGGCAGGGATAAAATCTCAGCAAAAAGTCTTTTGGAAGCAACCCCTCCTCTCTGTGCTGCTGACAGTCTTGGCACTGTCCAGATCACGACTCTTGGCTGTATTCCAAGGTTCTCCTGGATGTACTTATTGAATCTCCTCCTCTTATTTTCCCCAGCATGTTTGGAAGACAAAGCCACACAATGGGGTTTGGTGAAAGAGTTTCATTTTCCACCCTGAGTGCTAGTTGTCAAGGAAAGAAAAAAATCCCTGCCCTCTAATTAAGATTAGTTGCTGCCTTTCAGTTTTGAAGACCTAGCCTAGATGCCACTTTCTAGAGCTCAGTGCTTGGCTGTAATTAATTCTGGCCAGGCCTCTTGGCAAATGCATCATTGCAGGGTTTCTTTGGAAGACTTTTTTCTTTTTGCCATTTGCCAGGAGCTGTGTACATGCTACCAAGCCTTCTGTTGGCTGAGTGGTGCACATGTTTAGTATGAAGTTTTTGTGATTATAGTAAGTTAATATATTCCTAAAAATCAAAGGTGTAATAAGATTGGTAAATATTAAGGTGAAGTATCTCGACTCGGTTGTAAGAAGAGCATATTCCTTGGGAATCTGTAAGAGTCTGGTGTGCTCAACGAAGTACCTTCCGAGTAGATAAAAGAAATGGTATCTCTATCTTGGACAAAAGAATCTATTCTGAGACAGGATGATATTACCTTCTCTCTGCATGTCAATGCTTTGTGGTTCCTGAAGAGAAACTCATCAATCTGTGGTGACAATTATATGGGAAACCTCATTGGAAGCAGATTTTAAGAAAATTGTATATGGATTAGTGACCTGAGATGCAGCAAAGCATAGGGAGAGCAGCTAAGGTGGATTCTTGAAGAGTGTGAAATATTTAAGTATCAGTTAACAGGATCACAGAGAACAAGTTCAGGATGATATTGCTCTTAGTAAAGGTTGCCTGAATATGTCCCAGCAGCACATGTTTGACACTGGGCGAGGGAAAGCTGTGAATGAAAATCTTTCTATACAGCTGGCTCAACACAGATCCTTTGTGGACAAGGCAGCCATATAGTCGAGCAATGATGCTAGACAAAGACTAATTGTGAAAGCACATTGAATTTTCACCTTCATAAAACCATTGTTTCCAGTTGTTCCTGCCTAAAAAAAAAAATGAAAATCAGTAAATTCCAGATCCATGTAATCTATTCTTCCAAATGTAATGGAACCTCATCAGTAATGTCTGGTAATTTGCTATCAGCTTGTTCAAGGACAGGCAAAAGACTTAATTACACATAACAGTTATTCTGTAAAGACTTGGGAAAACAGATAAACGTAACTAATCCCTCTTTATTTATTCCCTGCAAACAAAAGCCTAAGGGTGTCTGCAGGGGGGGGAGGGGGGAAGCAAAAAGCTGTTCAATTAACATAACTAGAGATAGCTGTCACTCAGATATTCACCACAGCCCGCAGACATCCTGGGTGCTTTGGTTATGCACCTTTCCCGGGGATAGCTGCGCTGCCTGCTCGTGTACTGCGGCACTGCTGCCACCGGGTGGCATCTCCTGCAGGCGCCCCGGCTGCAGTTCCCCCCGGGACAGGCACCTGGGCATCCCTGGGAGCGGCACCTTCCTTCCCACCTTTGCGTTTTGGGGGGATGTAATTTCTTTTGCAGCAGAGACAGGTTAATGGGAGTTTAGAAGCAAGGAGTCAAATGAGATCTCTGCCAACATGATGCTCTAACTCGTGGGATACACAGGGAAGGTCTCCGGTGCCCTGCCATTGCTCCTGGTCTCCTCAGCTGGCTGAGTGGCTGGATTGGTGGAAAGATGGAGGGAATCAGCCAGTTCCCATAGCTCCATCCAGCTTTAGGTGTGCCTGCTGAATCTGCTTCCAGCGGGAGGACATCTGTGTATTGGGGCAACCCAATGGTCTTGGGAGTCCCCTATTCACAACAGAACATGCTGAACAGTTACTGCTTTTAGATCCATTGCCACAGCAGCTCTGCTCTACTTGTGAATAAAATATGATTGCAATCAGGAGAGAGAAAGCTTCAGATGACTTGGTAGTTTTCTCCCTTGGGTGAGAAGTCTCCAGGTGAAGTCCTTCCTTTTAGAGAAAGCGATCACAAGAGCAGTTTGTGAGAGATGAAGTCTGTGCTGTGCACATCAAAACAAAAGGAGTTTCCACTGATCTGCTACATAATCATCATTAAAAGACCATGCCACTATAACAAAACACAGAATTACCTGCACTGTGTCCTGCAGCCTTCTCTGGTCTGCATTTGAATCTTGGCAACCTCACCTTTCCCCTGGGTGTGAACCTGTGATTTCTGAAGTTGCAACAGGTGACCCATGCTTCCAATCATGCATTCTTCAGGGAAGAATGTTTTAGGAGCAATGGGTGGTGATCTTTGATAGTATTTAATGTCTAAATGCTGAAAGGGTATTCAGGTTGAAGGGAAGCTTGTGGAATGCCAAAGAAAACCTTCTCTGTGCAGTGAGTCAGGGAAGACTCCCACCTCCCAGTCCTCTTCTTGATGATGAACAGAGGTAGCTCCTCCTTGAAGGACACAACACACTCTCAAGTCCCCTTTAAAGACTACAGAAGACAAAAAAGGCACAGAACAGTTAGTGTTCTGGGTACTAAAAGTTAGAAAATTGTGAAGATAATTACAGCAAAAATAGCAAGGAGAGTCAAAGCAAACCCTTCGGAGGATTAAAGGAAAAAAAAAAAGAAAAAAAAAAGAAGAGTCAAAAAAGACACTATAATAAATTCTGACCAAAAGATAAAAAAGAATTCCCTCCCTAAAACACATAAACACAAAAGATGAAGAAAAAGGCAGCCTGATTATATTAACCCAGTATTAACACCCCTGGCTAAAGAAACCCTACAAAAAGGAAGGATTAACATTTTCAATAAAGGGGACCAGACACTGCAGTGATAATCACCAGCACTCTCCACTGACAGAAGAATAGAAAATAATGTTCTTAATAGTGTGAAAGAGAACAGGAGGTTCACGGGCAAAGAATCAGGGGTTGCTGCTGGCAAATGACAAATAACTTGATTAGAAAAAAGCATCACAAATTAGGGAAGGTCTCTGCGAGAAATAGCAACTATGCAAATTGTCCCAGAATTCCTGTGTCTGGTTGAGCTGCAGTTTTGCCAGTGGGTGTCATAAAAAGGGTTTTAGTGCTAAACATCAAGGCCACATTTTGCATCACGATTTTCTAGTCACCATTTTTGGAAAAACAGACCCCTACATTGCATAATCTTGCAAAAAACATACTAATTTACTGAGTAGCTCTGTAGTGTAATGCCTTGGCTTCCTGTGCTGCCTGTCAGTACAGCAGCAGCTTACCTGATACGTTAAGGTGCATGTGGAAAGACGGGAAATTGTGTGATTTCATGTAACAAGTCACAGTGTCTTTACAACCGAGGCTGCTTGAATTAGCCTGAATTCATTATCGACCCCTAGAATCCAAGCAGGACTGGGCCATGCCCACCACTACAGAGCAGCTTGCCAGGTATTCTAAGTACAGAATACTGGACAGGGATCTCTACTAGGAGGGCTTAGGGAGATGGGGAGAGAGGCTGAAGGTTTTAGGCTTCTTTGTCCTGCCACCCTTGTTAGTGTTACATTTCTCTGTGATGGCAAGTATCACAGGACAGTCCCTTTGGATGTCTGGAGCTATGCATACATACATACTTTGTGCTGCTTGGATGCTGTAGAGGTGATGCTGTCTGTATGCATTAAGTTCAGTATCATACATAGTGTGATCAAACATGTTTCTCCTTCCAAAAGCATTCTCAGAGAACTCTAGTTCTTATACATCCCATAATGAGAAAACATGGGGTCAGATAAAGTGCATAATTTCTAGCTGCCACAGAGCTAGAGCTGTAGGTTATTTTTAACCTGTTTCATCAGAGGACAAGATACTGGGGGCAGGGTTTTGCTCTTTCTCCATTTTCATGTGACTCTACAGTGAAACCCAGGGTTTTGAGTACTACCATTGTATGACATGATGGGATATAACCCTCTTGCTCCCTGCCCTAAAGCACCTGCAGAGCCAATTAACATTCACTTTGTACACAGGTACATTTTGTCCATCCCTGAACAACAGATCTTTGTAGAACAGTGTGGATACACACAGTATTAGATTCCCTGCCATTTAAAGGCTTGAGGAGTAAAACTATCCTCTCTTGAGACTCCCAGGGCATTTAAGCAGGCAGAATTTAATTACTGACAGTGTATTAGGATGTTCTCTGAGTTTCTTGGAACAAGAACGAAGCAGTGGCAGGGCCAGGAGCACAGACAACCCGACTGTTTACTCAGAGAGCTCCTTCCCAAGTTTGCTGAATCATGAACAACTCTGACGCAGGGAATTCTCTCCCTGGCGCTTGTTTCAATCTGTGCTGTGTTAGGGTACAGAGCTTGTTTTACAATGTGTTTTGATTTGGCAGGGGGTGAAAGATACTCAGTTTTAGGTATCTTTTTTCCTCTATTAACCCATACAGTTGCCTGGAGTATACTCTGTCCTCAGAATTTCATCCCTGGATCCAGGGAAAGATGCTAGGCTGAGGTTTCTCTGAAGCTTCCTCAGGGGCCCTTCAGTTCACGAGAACACTGTTACCAAGAGATTAAATGAATTAAAAATTGATGACTGTTCTGTACTGAATGTCTTGCAGTCAAGGATATTTAAACAGATAGCAGCGAGGGTGGAGGGAAAATTGTTTGCCAGAGTATTTTTTCTAGGTTTTAAATAATAGTTTTATGGGGGCAGGGAGGAAGATAGTGAAGGGTGGAGCAGAGGGAGGATCTGATGGCTCTGGGTAAGGAAATTCCTCTTTTAAATGCAATATTGAGAAAGAAGAGAGTGCTCTAAGAGAGGCACTTTGCCTAAACAATACTGAAAACACCAAGAGAGAAGTCAGAGGGTTTTTCAGATTAATGTTGTTTGAACCCAAAGCCTGTCCTGGCAGGGTTGGGCACTGGTGGGTGCTATCAAGGCAACTCCCCTGTGTGGATTCCCTGCAGCTTCTAGGGGTGAAGGAGAATACAGCCCTGTGCCATAATGCTGATTTGTGGTGGCTGCTTCACCGAAGGGCAGAGTGAAAGGCAAAGTGAACAGAAGAGCCATTTTCCCAAATCTACCCAGCTTTAGAGTTAGCCAAGATTCAGTGCTTCTGTAGTCCCTATTGGGCAAGGGCTCTTGCCTGGGTTGTCTAAAGCTTTTCTTTATACCACCTGGTATAAAAAAATCTGGTTTCTGGGATGAGAATGTGTGCATGTTGTGGCAGAGGTTTGTGTCTCTGCTTTTATCAGTGCTGCTGCTGGACACGATCAGAGAAGAGACTGCATTTGTGTTCCTGGCCATTTTAGGCATATTGCAGGTCCAGGTCTAATTTAAGTTTATGAGACTCTTATGGTCCACATGATGCCATGTTCATGGCACAGCTCTTTAAACCAAGACCAAAGTTTTTAAAAATGCTGGTGACTACTGTGTTGGTTGTGGGTTTTTTTGTTTGTTTGGTTTTTGTTTGTTTGTTTGTTTTGTTTTGTTTTGTTTGTTTGGGTTTTTTTTGCCTTCTGGTTCGCAGTTGGAGACAATTTTAAAAGAGTTGTTTTTTACAGTGTTTGCTCTGAACTTGTTGGGCATCTTTAAAGGTATCATGATCTGAGTACTCCAAAGCACCTCTCTTTTCTAGGACTTTTTCTAGGACTTTTCTAGGACTGATGCTTGAACTCCACCCACATCCCTAACTTCACCCAGGAGATGCTGTACTGCACAGAAGGTAAGATGCGCATGATCACAGACGACAACAATTTAATCCTGTTAGATCAGATCTCCCAGCAAACAGGGGTGTAAACTGGTTTATGTGCACAGTCTTTATGCCTTTATCCCACATAAAACACCAGCAATTTTTGGCATCATTCCAGACTTGTCTGAAGACAGAGTGGCCTTTTTCCCTGTCCTTATGTGAATAAATACAAAGGCTCTGTGAGGGTGTCAGTAGTAACAGAGCACCAGTGGACCAGAGGAGGATGTTTGGTCTGCTGTGAATTTCCATGCTTCAAGATGCATCAGTTATTAATATGAGACTGGAGTTCAAGTTCAGAAATAAAGATACATGGAACAAATGTCATAGATCTACTGGGCAAAATCCAAAGATCCACTGAGCAAACTGGTACAGGTTCTTCATGTATGCTTGGAATGGGAAAAAGTGAAGGAGAACAATGAGCAGGGCCTTGTTTATGGTGTTTGGAATATAAGTTCAAACAAATGGTAGAACTTGTGACATCCAGTTTTGATTGAGAGATGAATAAATACCTCAGTAAGTCCTCAGAAAAAACCAGCATTAGATCTTTTGTTGTATGGCTCAATATATTGGCTAACTTATTAAAATGAATGGTCTCAGGGACCACCCAAGTTGTACTTTCCTTATTTCTTTAGAAACTATTAGCTTCCTCAGAATTTAAAACCTGTTTCATTCTAAAAAGTGGTTATTTTACCTGCATGTAAGCTAATATTATTATTCACCATCTTAGTTGTATTAAACCCACAGTAATTCAAGTATCAAAATGCAATTCACCCAGTTGAAGAACAACAGTTGTGAATTTATTTTTTCATTCCAGTTTTCCTTCATGAAATGAGCCTGTTTTATTTGGAGAAGAATAAGAGAGAAAAGCTTCAAATACATGCATGTAATTGCCTTCATTAAAAGCTGGCTGAACAGACCTTATCCTGTGGGGTCTACTTTCTGTCTCTCTGAGCTAAGTTCCCATGTATTTTTAATGGGAAACTTATTACCAATCAAACCTGTATTCTTCCACTGATACATAAAAGTGAATGTTCTGTACTGTTTCATCATGCTGGGTCTCCTGGGAAGAGCAGCTCATTACAGCATCAACTGTCCCTGCCCTTTGCAAAAAGCCCCACCAAGGTCATATCAAGAGGTGATGGATAAAGGCAAGATTTAACCCTTGACCTTGACTTTCCTGGTGCTGAGTGTTAATAAATCTGAATTTAGGAGTAGAGGTTTTTTGCCAGCTGCTTTTTGTTTGGGAAATGGGGTGACATGCTGTCGCACAACAGGTTGCATTTCCTAGGGCAGTGCTTGTGTGTCCCCACCACAGGGCTCTGCTCCCATTGCAGAAGGATGGCTATGAGCAGGGCTTAGTTGTTTCATGGGGCTTGAGTCACATGATAGTCTGAGATGTTTGGATATATGAGTTCTCCTGTTTTTAAAAGAGAGTGCTTTTTTGATACCACAAAAACCGGCAGGATTTCTGCAATTTCTGCTGGAGCATAGGTGAGGCTGAAACAACATTCACCTGGTGTCATTGTCTTCAGAGCAGCATTTGAGGTACCCTTCAAGAGGCTAAAACATTTTAAAAGGGGGTCCCCTCCCTGTCATACCCACGGGAAATCAGCATTGATGAGTACCAGGAGGAAACAATTCCTTTGAAAGGCTTCAAAACCATAGGGATATCAGGAGCAGCCTTCAGCTCTCTTGCTCAGCAGCCACTTGCCAGGTGACCAGAAAGCCTTTCCCGAAGGTGTTCAATGCCATAACTCTAAGTGTCCAGGAAGGAGCAACCCCAGGGAAGGAGAGGCCTGTCCTCTTGTCTGCCTTTCTTTCCCTGTTCCTCTGCTTAGTTTTTTCAAATGCTCAATCTTTCCTCCTTTTTTTTTTTTTGTCCATTCTCATTCCATTTTCTCAGCAGTCTTCAGTGAACAACAGCAGGCTGACTCTATCCTCTGCACCGTTTATCCTAGGAGCTGTGATGATCCAAGTTCTTACATTTCCCAGTGGTATAAAGGGCCATTTGGGGCACACCTGGACATAGACTAGAGAATGAGCACATTAATGTCCTGGGCTGATGCAGTGTGCTTCTGAACCCTTGGTTTCTTTTCTGATGAAAAGTATTGCCCTAAAACTTCCAGTGCATGAAAGCTGCCTATGATAAGTGAGGTGGAAAAATCAGCTCCTGCACAGAACTACTCTCAGTGGCTCTGGGCATTTCAGTGCTGTCATCTTTTAGGGAAGTTAAATTGCTTGGTTCCCTGTGTTCAATTAGCTCTATAATCAACTTAGCAGAATGTGGAGCAGGAGTGTGCTGAGATCAGGTATAGTCATCTTGTCAGAGGTTATGTTCAGATTGATCACAAACTGGGGCAAGGACCCATATGGGGACCTTGGAACAGAGGGCAGAGATCATACCAAGGTATTTGGAACCTTTACAGAACTGGGGAGTGGGGTTGGGGGGAGTATTTTCTGCACACTGGAGAAGAAATACCAGAAATGTCAGAATTAACAAGCCCAGAAAACAAGTGCACAAACTTTTGGTTTTTATTAACTCAATGTAAACATTCAAACTTGCTGTCAAAATAAAAAGCAGCCACCAACAACAATGAGAAGTGAGCTTTAGAAGTGCCCCGGCTAGCAGGTAACTGCAATTGGCTCTAGTATTGTCCCCTCTTGGCCTTTCTATGCAGCAAGGCATTTTTCTGTGACTCTCTAATTTGTTTAAACCGATCTATAGCCAGAAACTCATTTCTCTCTATCTTTTAGGGTTTCTGATTCTACTTAGGGTAAATAGCTGGAAGGGAACTTTTACCCCATCTAAACCTCACAGCTTGTGCAAACTTGTTATAGGAAGAATTCGCAGCCCTTTGGAAAAGTGAGATCTTCAGCACAGCTTCTTTGCAGTGGGCTCCAGTCCAACACTTGCTTGCATGACTGGCCAAGGTAATAACCGATGTCAGAGCAGTTCAACATGGCACAACCATTTCACATCCAGGGCAGGCTCTCTGAGACATCACTGGTCTCATCCTGCTCTGTCTTTGCATAAATATTTCTGACAAATGTCCATTTGCTCCTTGGATGGGTTCTCTCAAGTCCTGTGTGGACATCAGAACAAAGGCCACAAAAGTACATCGGCAATCCATAAATCAGAGACTAAGAAAGGCCAAAGGAAATATAATTACCATCTTCCACTGAGGCAGCTGAAACTGTAGTAGGTTTTTCTTTACTTTCAGAGTAATCTGTAGAGCAAGGAGGCATAAAACAAGGTGGAGTGGGAATAAATAGAATAAAAATTGCCTTCAAATGGCAAATGATATGAAAGGATACATTTAGGTATACACCCGAAGGCTGTGCTGCCATTCAACAGGACCTTGACTGTTGAAGAACTGAATGGAGAGAAACCTGATGATGTTCAATAAGGGCAAGTGTAGGGTTCTGTACCTGGGGAGGAATAACCCCAAGTACAAGTACAGGTTAGGGGTTGACCTACTAGAGAGCAGCTTACCGGAGAAGGACCTGGGAGTCTAGGTGGATGACAAGTTGACTGTGAGCCTGCAAGTGTGCCCTTGCAGCTGGGAGGGTCAGTGGTATCCTGGGGGGCATTGGGAAGAGTGTGACCAGCAGGTCTAGGGAGGTGATCTCGAACCTCTACTCAGCACTAGTGAGGCCACATCTGGAGTGCTGGGTTGGGTTCTGTGCTCCTCAGTACAAGACATGGATCTACTGGACAGGGTCCAGCAGAGGGCCACAAAGAGGATTAGGGGAGTGGAACATCTTTCATAAGAGGACAGACTGCGGGAGCTGGGTCTGTTTAGTCTACAGAAAAGAAGACTGAGAGGGGATCTCATTAATGCATATAAATATCTCAGAAGTGGGTGCCAACAGCCTGGGGACAGACTATTTTCAGTGGTGTCCAGTGCCAGGATGAGGTGCAATGGGCATAAAATAAAACACAAGAAGTTCCACCTCAACATGAAGAAGAACTTGTTTACATTGAGGGTGGCACAGCACTGGAACCGGCTGCACAGGGAGATTGTGGAGTCACCCTCTCTGGAGACAGTCAACACCCACCTGGACAAATGCCTGTGTAAACCAGTCTTGGCAGGGAGCTTGAATGATCTCCAGAGGTCCCTTCCAACCCTAACAATTCTGTGATCAGGTCTTGAGGCAAGTTTGGCCTAGTCAAGCACTGTGATGTTTGTCCTTATCCAACTCACATATGAAGTCTTAACGCTTTTGACCAAGCAGTAATCTTTTATCTTGTGTTCTGCTTCTTTGTGATCTCTTCCCTTGAGACCTGGTTGATTTTGAAGGAAGGCATGTTTTCTTCATGTCCCTTCGCACCTGTCTCATGTTTCCCCTTCTCCCCATTTATGACTGTGTTGTGGGTACTCATATTTTTCTGCATTGGGTTCTATGGCTGTGCTGGCCTGATGTTTCATAGTATGTCAAGCTTTGGGGTCATGGAATCCACATCCTGGCACACCCCAAGTCTCTCTTCTGCTGTCACTGAAAATGAAAAGCTTGTACCTCTATGACTGCATATAAAAGCAATATCAGTTTAGGAACAGACAGTGGTCCAGAGTTTCACGTCCAAAACGTGAGATTTGATGGATTTGTCTACATTCAGGAACTTCCTCTCATCCGCAGTTTCATCCTGTTTGATACAGGTCTCCTGCTGAGTGACAAGTGGTGTGAGGCTATTTCAGCAACAGAAAGTGATGGGAATAGTTATTTTTAGTGCCATAGGGACACCCTTTGTCCAGATTCTTCTTTTGTCCTCACCCCGTATCACTGCCCTTTAAGGTTCAAAAGTCGTCATGTGTCCTCAGCAGGGGTACAGGAGGGGAAAAATAAACAAGTTTGCTTCTCCCCCCCCAGCCATGTTGAAACCAAACAAACTTTCCACTCTTTTGCAGACAGAATGTAGTATTTCCCCCCTGGTAGTCTGCCAAGCAGAAACCTTTACAGAAAAAGGCATTATGATAAGCCAAAGCAGGAGCTGACTCTGTCTTCCAGGTCAGGGAAAGGTCAACGCACATTAAATGGATATTGCTGGTGCTTCTGTTACAACATGGCCTAAGCAGTTCAAAGCCAGGCTGCATAATCTGTGGCTGAAAATAATTTGCAGTGCTGCTTCCTGAGCAGCAGATTGGCTTCCCATTACAAAGGCTAATGAGAAAGTGTCACAAGTGGTCTCAGTAATAATCTTGCAGTAGATAACCCCCTCCCCCTGGTTCTCATCACACTTGCAGATTTTTACAAGAGAAACAAGGAAGGAAGGAAGGAAGGAAGGAAGGAAGGAAGGAAGGAAGGAAGGAAGGAAGGAAGGAAGGAAGGAAGGAAGGAAGGAAGGAAGGAAGGAAGGAAGGAAGGAAGGAAGGAAGGAAGGAAGGAAGGAAGGAAGGAAGGAAGGAAGGAAGGATATTCTCACAACTTGTTCTTTTCTCTCCTCAACCTCAAAATAGTGAGACTGTAAATCAAAGCAATGGGATCAAGAGAACTGGAAGCAAGAGGAGGAACAGCAGACTGCTATTGCACTAAAGCCCTCAGCAAAGCAGAGCTGTTGGTTCCCAAAGGCAGTGTATTGCCTGTCCCTGGCACCATCTGATTACACAGGGGCATTTTAGGATTTTCCAGGTAAAAGTATCTATTTTTGAGACTTGTCTTTTTTGCAACACCTCGACCCACCTCTCCCTGGACAGTGTTGCACCTAGCTGCCAACAGTAGAGCAAATGGCTTCTGATCCCTGCAATCTCATGCCGGTTTGGGGCAAAGACTCAGAATCTGGGTCAGGACAGAAGAGAAAAATGCTGACCACAAATCAGAGTACACCACAGACTCTCCTGGTCAAGATACAGTGAGGGGAGGTACCTGACTTTCTGAATTCAACAGCAAGGACAATCTTAACTGGACTGGTGTGTCAACAGTGCTAAGCTGTTACATTGCAAGCTCTTCTTGGCCATGCAGCATTTCTCTTTTTGTATTTGGATAGCTGAGGGGGCAGTACAGTGCCCTCTGCCCCTTAACCCACTCTTGTTTCCAATGCACCTTCAGGGAGGAACAGCAACAGCCTTTGTAATATACTGCCATGATGCTGACAGGTCAAAAAGCATCATGATCATAAACTACTTCTTTCCAGGCTAAGGCCAAGGTTTGCAGAGATTGATTTTCCTGCCTTGCATGCTTCCAGGAGCCCTTGCTAATTGCTCTCTATTTCTCATGAACCATTGCATTAACTCTGGCTTTCTAAAGGGGCCCACCAGAAACACTGCAGACATAAAACCAGCAGAGTATACCACAACCTTGGAACACAAGTATTCCTTCTCTAATTTATTTGCTGCCCACTATCGTGTACTGCACGTTATGGTGCAGAGGTTATGAGAGTGAGAAGTTCCTCACTGTTGCCTTCTGGGTCAAGCCAAAACCTCGGGGGAGGAGGTGAAGGAAGGACAATCGCTTTCTCCCTGTAGAAAAGATGGGCGTGGTACAGCTTTCCCAAATGAAGGGTGGGATGTGCAGTGGACAAAAGAGGCATCAAGCAGGGAGCAGAATGAGAAGCACCTGAGAGAAGAAAGCCCCACCTGACAGGGGAGCAGGCTTACTGCCAGACCCTGGTGGGATTCTTTTTGGCTCAGGAAGCCAATGAAAATTGAACAAGGGTTAGAGGAATGTGCACCTTTCCAGGACCCAGTGGATAAAGGGAAGGTTGTTTACCAGTCTTTCTAACTGATCTTTCTCAGCCACTCCACCTAAATTTCCCTATTAAAATAATTTACCTATCTTCGAGTTATTATTTGTATGTTTCATTAAGACATAATTCTGTGAGAATCAGAGATAATCTCGTGTCTTCAGTGTGATAGATTCAGCTGGAAGAGTGAGGAGATCAGAAGGTCTGCCTCAAGGCTCTATATGTTGTGGACACTCATAACCTCTAAAGTGGAGTGAATTCAATAGAGAAGGTGGTTGCTATTAACAGCATCACTTGAATAGAGGGAATATACACAGGCAGTATGCCCTATATAAGTTCACAGATTTCCAGGGCTGCTTGTAGACTTAGGTCCCCTTCTTGACCACCACTGCAGTGCCATCTAAACATCCCACCTGGGCATCTTTTCTATAGTGTCACAGTTCAGTAACAGACTGGTTCCCACGCAGGTCTCACCCCAGTGAGGAGCCAGAAGCTTCCAGCTGAGACTGCAGGAAGCTCTGGGCATGCACACCAATTTTTCTGCAATTCTGAAAAAGTCACAGATTCTGATGCCAGGAAGCTTAACTGGAGCATTCTTTATGTTTAATCCTCAAGAAGTCACAGCATATCCTGTACAACCTATGATAAATTACAGACTTCAGATAGAAGAATGAAAGTGTCAAAGACCAAAAAGGTGCATTCTTATCACTGTGCACCCACCTTTTTCAGCATATTTCTGATTTGGACTCCCAGTTTCATATTTCATCCAAAAAGTAGCTTTTAACCTAAGGTATCAGGTGGATCAGGCTCTTTTCTTCAGAGGAAGTGATTATTATTATAAAGTTGAAGGGTTATGAAAGAAGTAAGTGTGAAGTATTTCTGTGAGCATTTTCTTGGCCATTGGTAAAAGGTTTGCTTTAATTAATTGGTTGTGAGTGCTGTTTCTGAAACAGGTCAGGCTAACAACATAAAACTAACCACTCTCACCTCTCTTTTCTGCAGCAGATACCTGTACTGAGGCATTATGAGAATCTAAAAAGTAGGGGAGAAAGGGACAGAGAGGAAACAAGACAGATATTCAAAGAGAGAACAAAATGATGGGTCACCAGTGACACTGGTGACCCATCCGGTACCCTGGATTTAGAGTGGTTTGAGAATTCAAAGGCATTAATAAATAGGAATTTTATATATTAATACCACATTCTGTATCTAATTCTAATTAGAGAGGAATGTTTTCATCTTTCTATTAGATTGCAAGAAGACATCATAGCCAGATTGTGAGTTCTGTGTTTGACTTTTCACAGGATTTTGTAATGCTGGGTTAACCATGAAACTGACGCCTCGCATTTGGGAGGCAGCCCCTCAGCTAATTTGGGCTATCCTATCACTTATCTTCAAATCTAGAAGAGACATCGAAACCCATAATAAAGCCCCAGGACTGACAGTCAGGATGCGTTACAGACAGGAACATCACTGTTGCTTAAGCTGTCAAAATAATAACCATGAGTAATAAGAAGGGATGGTTGAAGGGAGGAAAGGTAGTAACTTCCAGGGCATCACAACACTTACAGGTTAATCCTTCTCTGCAGGTTAATCCATCTCTGTGGTCTCCTTGCCATTTAATGTTCTCCTGCCTTTGCCATAGCATAAAAATGGGGAGGCATAACTGCTCAGAAACAGAAAATATTTTGACCCCTGGGTTTTGCCTGATCTGTGTTACTGTCATTAAAATGTAAACTGTCCTTAAGCAGGCATCTTCAAGAGAAAACTACAGAGTGGAAGTAGAGCTGAGACCTCTGTGGCTTGCCTTCTGGTGCTTCCTCTCTTTCAACAGTGCAGATGTTACTTTCCAGTCAGATTTAAGAGAGAATCCCTACTGTTGAGAAGATTAAGGGATTAAACAGAAAGGGCTCCATTGCAAGAATTTCTCTTCCAGCTGGTGCTCAGTTGGGGTAGAAAGTTTTCTGTGATAGAGAGATACTGATACGTTGTGCATAGAGATATATTTGGCTCCTCTGATTAATTCAATGTTAATACAGTGCCACATTTTCCCTTTGGAGAAAATTAGAGTAAGATAGTGCCACATGCTGTCAGTCTTTAGAGGAAATCACTAGGCACAATTGTAGTCCTGAAATTATTTTTTTCAGGCTTTTAGTTCAGACTCATGACCCTCCTCTATTCCCCATGTAATTTTAACATTTTTTTTTCTTTCAGTTTTATCACAAGTGTCACAATTACAAGTCTCTGGCTGGATAGAGTAGGTGGACTGTGAATTTTCTCTTTTGCTGGGTTAAGCCCTGCCTTTCAAGTTATTTTACACATAGAGACATTCAGTTTCCTCTGATCTTCAGGAGCTTTCTCTTGGTTTCTTTAGAATACAAAAGTGAAGGGCTCAAGCAATCCAAAACCCATTGAAGTCAACGATCCATAAAGATTAGAATGCCTCTTTCTTAACATGTCTTTTTGGGGTCAGAGAGTACAGTGCAGAAGACTGGGTGTATTGGGAAGGAAGAACTGTACCCAGACTTTCCTCTTTGTCAGGTGTTAAAGGATTGCTAATACACTTTAAAGTTGGTTTGAACTTAAAAAACTCACCTAAAATGCAGAAACACGTCTCATTTTGTAATACATTGAACAGGCACCCTGTGCAGTTAAGAAAGGTGTAAGAACAAACCATGAGCTAGATTGACTGATCCCTGTTATGCAGGAAAGTGTATAGTTCATTACCTACTTTTTGGTGCAGGATTTTCTCTTCCCATATTGCTTTCTCCTTCTGTCTTGCTCCAAACTGTTTCTAACATGTTCCTTCCTTGGATTTATATCTTTTCCCTTCCTTGCACTGTCTTTCTAGAAGGAGTAATCAAGGAGGCCTGCTAAGGACATTGCCATGTTTCAGTTTAAACATGATTATTACTGTGGACAAACCATTAACCTAATCAGCCTTTTTCCTCCATCAGACTCACATTCCCCCTATGGTTGTTTTATCTCACAAATCTGATTTTCTGGGATAGGAACCTTCAGAATTGCAAAGTTTGTCTGAAAATGAAACCAAATGAGTTGCTATCCCCTTTAAGTGCCTTGAAGGGGGATTATAAGGGCCGGTGCAGTCTCTGCTCAACTGCTTATATGATTACAGGGGCAGTAGTCAGGATAAGCAGAAAAGAGGTCATATATTGTCTGTACAAGTCACTCATATTTTAAAGTCATTCATCCTTTGTATCATAGTTTAAAAAAAAAAAAAAAAAGATCACCAGCACAGTAATTTCTTCCTCTTTTCCTGGTAACCACAACAAAGCCCTTACAGATCCAAGATACATGTGTTCATATCACTTGTACTGAGCATGACTTAAACCAAGAAAAAGAGAGGAAATCCACAGTTCTCCACTGCACCTTTTCCAGCTAAGGTTTTGTCTATGTTTTTGTTTGTTTCTTTGATTGCTTTTGGATTTTTTAAATGAAAATTACCAGAGTTGCAGTGTCATTAATACTTGTATGTTTGGTGATATCATCCATGCTGTTGTGGACAGTAGCAGCGTAAGTTCTTCAGGGACCCTTTGACACATTCTTCTCCAACCCCACCCATTACAGCTGTCAAGTAAAAAAACAAACTGGTTCCTCATGTTATTTGAGCATTGGCTTGCGACCTACATTTTCAAGGATGCTCTGTCAGACTCAGCACCAGCAACCCGAGTCCTGCTCCTGTGGCTCCCTGTGCACAGCTCTGTGGCAGCATCCGTGGCCCAGCCAGCTGGAGGGTCCCAGCTGTGTGTGTGCAGAGCATCACAGCTGCTGCTGGGCTGGTGTACTGCTCTGCCCACCCCAGAGCACAAGGCTTGTCGCTCAGGGAGGACTGACACAAGCTCTTTGTTGTGATGGACTCACACTTGACTAGTTCCGATAGTGGCATTTTCTTTCAGGCTGTGACATTACTTGAACAGATCACCTTTGTTTAGCGCTCACCATGCTCTCCCTTGTCAAGCAGTTCTCTTGAAACAATATGACTGTACAAAGTACCCAAATATGTCTGTGTTTGAAGCAAGTTCTCTCCCTTTTCAGTGCTTCAGGTGCCACTGTTAGGAGTCCAGACATGAACATGGCAAAGACATAACAATCTGGGTTAGAGAGGATTATCTGCGCAGACCCCTGTGGAGGGAATGTTCTTAGTCTTTGGAAAATTGCCCGTACTTTCCTCTTTCTGCAAGCCTGTGCCAGATCCAGATGACTCTTTAGCACCTTCAGGGATGGTGACTCCACCATCTCCCTGAGCAACCTATTCCAATGCCTGACCACCCTAACAGTGAAAAAAAAATTTCTAATATCTATTCTGAATCTCCCCTGTCTCAGCTTAAGGCCATTTCTTCTTGTCCACTCACTGCAGAACAAGAGATGGGCTCCCACCTCACTACAACCTCCTTTCAGGTAGTTGGGGAGAGGAATGAGGTCCCCCCAAGCCTCCTCTTGGCTAGACTAAACAAACCCAGCTCCCTCAGCCCTTCCTCAAAGCACATGGTTTCTAGACCTTTTACAGGCCTTGTTGCCCCTCTCTGGACAGCTCCAGACATAGGACTCAATACTCCTCAGTGCACGCATGTATGGTGCTGAAATACAGATATAAGCCTATACTGCTTCCATAAGCTGGAAGCGGTGGAAGATCAGAGGACTGCCTGCCAGTGAGTACAGTGAATATACTGTGGTGAATATATTCAGGAAAGAAACAGCAAACAACCCCTTCAGTAGCAAAAAAACCGAGAAAACATATTGTTGCAGTACAGCATGTATATCAACAATCACAAACTCACAAGAGCTATGTGGATATACAGAATGGGAACCAGCTAAAAGTATCACAATACTTTTTCATGCTCAGATAGGCAATTACCTTCTCACATTTTAGAGAATTAATGCTTTTTAACAAGTCAGTGAGCTAAAACTGAAATACGTTTTCAAGATTAAAGGGGACAGATTCCTGGTAGAACTGGAAATGTTTGGGTAATTTTTTAAATCGTAAATTCCTTCTCCACCCATCTCCCCAAATACCCTCCATTCATTTCAAGTCCAAAAGAAATTTCTTTTTCCTGTTGACTGCTAGAGGGCTGCTAGGGGCTACCTAGAGCAACTCAAAGCAGGGCTGTCACCAACAATAAATTAGATCATCTGTGGCTTTGTTTAGGTGAGTTTAGAGATGATTTGTGGCTTTGCTGTTAACTACCAGATGTCTCTGTGCTCTGCTGGGGGATGGATTACCACAAAGGTGGGCTCACTTCTAACAAATATGGAAAATAGCACATTCTGGTGGGTTTTACTATGCCTCCTCAGTATGTTACCAGTCTATATGCACACATCTCCAAAGAAAATGTCAGTTAAGATATCTCACCACAGTATAAAACTACTGGACATTAAGAAGATTTGTATTTGTCGTTTCACATCGCACCTGAGAGCAGTACTCTACGGAATTATCAAAGAACCTGGAAAGTGTAATGAATTTTGATTCCATCCAGAAGCTGTAACAAAACAGTTTGCTGAGCCAGTATCACCTGATGAGTAGGCAGGCCCATAGTAATTTCATGTGAAACTAGAGGAGAAAGAAAACTATCATTGCAGAAAAATAAACTGCATGCTGAAGTCTATACTGATCTGCACGGAGAAACTGAGCTTTGTTATTGTGCTCAGCAGGATCATGTAGTGATAAAATGGGATTGCTTTGGCATTTCAGAATTGCTGTTCTGTGTTGTAGCACGGTCCTCAAAATGTCAGAGCCTTGAGGAAGTGATGGACTTGTTTCTTAACAGGAGCAAATCCTCAGAGCTACCCTGGGTGCACTGATTTGCACCATGTGGAGATTCTGTCACAGTTTTACAGCACAAAGAAAATAATTCTTTAGGCCAGTAAGTTCATTTAACTTTAAACAAAACCTCCGCTTTTGTAAAACTTACTTATTTCCTTATCTTTATTTATAAAAGGGTACATTTGTGTAGAGAAAGGTTGGACTTTGCTAACTGTTTTTGCACAAAACAGCACAAGCCCTTACATGGCATGTGTGATTATTACATTAACACATCTCTATGGTTACACCACAGAAACCTTTAAGTGTGAATGCATTTTTTTCTTTTAAGTACCAAGATGTTCCTGATGGAAAAAAAAATGACCCCTTCTTGGCTCCTGAGATAAAGTCAGGGATGTGATTAATGCTGACTGTATTCCACAGTTTTTCCCTGAAGACTAGCTATTAATATTTTCCAGTGATGTATGTCCTTTCGCTTAACCACAAATGGGTGGTCAGCAAGATATCCAAGCCCACATTTTGTCTTAAGAAATCACTTTCACTGTACCACACATAAGGCCTTTGGCCTAACACCTGGGGACTGTCTCTTCCAAGAATGCATGAAGGGACACCTCATCCCATCTTACTTTTTTTTCCCCAGTTATCTGCCATTTAAAGCAGATCCAACAGTCTGTGAAATGGAGAGTATTTCTAGATTTAGTATATTACTGGGTTAACTCATAGTGGCAAGCTACTGAAAAGCTTTACACATCAGTTACTGTCTGTTCTTTGATGTACAGCCTTGCAAAGTCATTTTGATTTAGCTTTATTTTTTATTCCATCAGTTGTATCATTGGATTGGCCCAACAAATTAGCTAACACTCTCAGAAGGATCCACTTCTCATTTTCTTTTAAGTGAGCTTATTAACAGAGCAGAAAGGTATCCAAGATTCAAAGTTATACTTTATTACCCAGATGTGCACAAATAAATATATAGATAAAAAACAAATCTCTGAAACAAATTGACTGCAACAAGAAAAGAGCAGCAGAACAAACCATGATACTGAGAGCTGAGACAAATTAAATAAAAGGGTTGAAAACAGAACTGGTTAATACAATGGTGCTCACTCTTCACTCTGTCCTGTAACTTTCAGTTTTTACTCAAGACCTATGAATTCCTTATGGTCCCCTCTGGATTCTTAGGAAGGTCTCCTTTCTTCTGTGAGCCTAAACCTTGATTTAGACTTTGCTTCCTGATACAGGCAGTCCTTGTTATCCACTCAGACATTTCACACTGTGGCACTGCCCACTCGGTGCCCAGCGTCTCTGCCATGCCACACTGCTGCCCAGAAGGAACAAGGCCTCCCTCTTGTTGCTTCTCCAGGGGTTTCACCTCACCTGACAGCCAGGATAAGCTCCTTCTGTGCCGCTGCCAATTGTTACAACCTCCTAAGCAGAATATCCTGTCATCATCCCATGGGCCACCATCCTGCTCAGTGCTGTAGGAACATGCTATGGGAAGAAATTTTGGCATCGGCCACTAAAAGCTTTGATTTATTACAATTTACCTTTGTTGTCTCCCCACTACGGTTCATTGCAACAACCTTGATTTCTTTTTAAGCTTGATTGCAAGCTGCAGAGGAGTGGGGAAACTTGCAGCTGAACAAGACTTTGCACAGACAAGGAGCTGCTTTTTGCCAGACATCCTGGGGATGTCCTCACAAGAAATCAGGGCAATAAGCGGAAAATGGAGGCAGATGTGAGGGAGCTTTGCTGTGCAAATGGTCCTAAAGGAACGGGACCTGCGGTGTTGACACTAATACACTTGTGGTTTCTCAAGTTAATGTTTGCCAGGGGGGTTTCTGTCTCAGCTTTATATATTTATAATTAAGCTTTTATATGACCCCAGATCTGGATTACAAGTTCTCCAGATGCAGTGTCGTATCATTTTGTCTTGTTGTAGATCGTCTTTGTTTTCTTCTGCCCATCAATTCCTCATTCTGTGTCCTGGTGCCCAAAAACTGAGGTATGCAGTTTGGTGTCAATTTTGCAATGTATATTCTTAAAAAAAATATGTTTTATAATTTATAGCCATGTGAAATTGTATGTTCAGCTCTGCAATGATTGGACCCTCTTGTCACTAACAGATTTGCATCCAGAGCGTGTTTGTCGACGAGCCAGTGTCTAGTCCTTTAATAATATCCCAAACATCCCAGTTTGGTTCTTTAAAATCATTGATAAGATTCAGTTTGCTCTTTTCCTCCATGTAAACAAAATCACTGAGCATGCCCCTGGTGTCTGGGGGGCTGCATCAGGGTTTCAAGCAAATCTCACAACCAAATCCACAAAGTATCAGAGGCACAGAGTCATGAGTGCTTTTCCCCTTCAAGAGATTCTTTTGCTCTGAAAAAACAGGGCACAACTGCTGTACGTGTCTGTTCAAAACTGCCTCTTCACCTCTCTGTGAGTGACCATTTTGACAGAAAATACAGTAATTCTACCTTTGAATAATTTTGATAAAAGAAAGGGTGAAAGTGTTCTCCTTTCTGAAAAGCTAACAGCAAGTCGTGTCCCTCACTCCAAAAATTTTCTTGAAAATGCCTGTCCCCCAAAGATACATAGTACTCCTGTTGCCAGGAGGCAATTGATATCTTCATGGAGAGGACTTAATAAATTGAAGCACAGTGGTCAGCTTCCCAGGAAAATGTCAAAAAGGGTGGATATCAGGGAGAAACTATAGTAGCATGGGAAGCAGACACAGAGAACTAGCAATGTATGAGTCCAGACAAATCAATTCCTCCTGCAATTTACCATCCTAAAATGGCATGAAAATGAAGGCGAGCTGAAAACCTAAAAGGCTTTCACAATAAATGAGTAAGATTTTTGGAAGAACTGTATAGTTTAGCAGATATGGTTTCAGTAGGCAAAGCCCAAAATTTCATTTAATTGTGCATTGTTTTTCTAACTTGTAAGACTCGAGACTCATGAAAAATATCTGATTAACTTTCGGAGTCATTTTGGGTGTTTTGGTTGGTTGGTTGGTTTGGTTGTTTTTTGATTGCTGGGGGGGTTTGCTTTTTTGGTGGTGTTTTTGTTTTTTCGGTTTTTTTTGGTGTGTGCTTTTTAATTTTGTTTGTTTGTTTGTTTGTTTTTGTTTGTTTGTTTTCCCCTCTGATTATTTCCTTGCACAGTAGTCCATATGAGCCAGGAAATTTAAGGTAGTTGTAAGGAAGTTCTCCTAGACACTGTGGTAATACCAGTGATCATAGAAATCAGCCAGGTCACTCACTGATGTGAAATGGTGAAAAGCAAATAAGATTTATTTTTAGTTTAGTTCACTTCAGATGTTAATAATTGAATGAGTTAGAAATTTTAGAGATGAGGATGGTTTTGCAAAATATTGGTCATTCAAAGGATGATTTCCTCCTAAAAGCAGTAATTCTGCCTGACAAATGACAGGTGGCTTGGTGGCTGGTGACTTACTGGCTATATCAGCACTGTCTACCTGGAATGCTTTTAATCAGGGAACAGGCTCCAAATCAGAGACAGCCTCAAGGAGCAACAATGATATTTGGATTTGCATGTTCAAAGAAGCCTAGGTTTAGGTTATCCATCCATCCATCCATCCATCCATCCATCCATCCATCCATCCATCCATCCATCCATCCATCCACCTTGGTATATTCTAGATGTAATTACTAACTGCTGCTAACATTGCATTTGTTGGATTTAGGCCCTTTAAGACTGCTGTTTGTAATTTTAAACTGGTTTGTTAAGAACTTTTCAGTCTCTTTTACCTGCAAGGACCCAGCAGAGCTGATTTAGTCTCAAATGGCAAAAGCAAGGCAGAGAGGTAAGCTCCTTCTGTTGCTTTCAGAATCAATGTCATCTACCATACCAGCTGAAACACAGATACTCAAATTTAGATGTCTGGAGCACACTTTAGCTCTTCCTGCCTGTCTTACTCTGGTATTTTTAAATGCTTTGCAATGTGAGCACCTAGGACTGATGTCTGCTTTCTAAAGTACCCAGTGTAAGAGACCCTGTGCTCTCTATGGTAACAGTTCTTTATTACATTTTTGGATAGTACTTGATGCCCTGTGAGCTGTATATAAGACCACAGAAAGGAGATTTGGCTAAGGTTTTTATAGAAAGCACACATCTTTTAGGGTTCTTGAGTAACATTTCATGTCTCAGTAAAAAACACAGGCTATGTTTATCCTTTAGGAATAATAGATTGTTATAGTAGGATGTGGAGAGAATAAACACAGATGAATGGGTTGTTTCCAGTGGGAATTCAGGCATATATGGAAATTAGAAGTATGTGGGGATGAAGGTGAATTAGTCAGTGCTTAGGAGGCAATATGATCACATGTGACATACTATTATGCAGATAAATTTTCAGTTTGGAGCCATGGCCCTTCAGGTTGAGATTCATGGAGAGATGGCAATGTCATGCTTTCAATGTCTTTAGTGCTAAACTACATTCCAAGACGCTTAAGTTACCTTAAGTCCCATCTTCAGAATAAACTTTCCTGGGAAAGGAGTTATAATGATAGCTACAGGGTTATTTCGTGAAAAATGACTTTTTGGCAAAAGAGGAAGGATGAGATATAAGAAGGTGTCTTAATGTTTCATTCACTAGAGGATACATGGGAACTTTTGGAATCCCCGATCAGAGGCACAGACCTACCATGTAATCATTAGGAAAATTCCCTTAATACACTAAGGTTCTCTATTAATATGTTCATTCTTACCTCCTGAAGATGTCACAGTTTCCAGATCTCAAGCCACTATCTCCATCAGAAGTTTGTTCTGCTTGCTCATAGCAGAGCAGATGCCAGGCTGGGTGGCTGCTGGGATAAGAGAGCTCACCGGGAGTCCAAACCTTGTGCATGCATAACCCTAAAGGCTACAAAGTGTATTAAAGGATATAGGAAATAGGGCCCATTTCTTCTGCTCACTCAAGAGTTAATTCTCCTCAATGAGAAATTAACAGAATAAGACCTATGTAAACAGGGGAATAGAAGTTGAAATGGACTTGACCCACTTTCTTTCTTTTCTTATGTGGCACCTCCTAAATCATGCCAGGGAAGATGGATTATACTTTCAGTCATGAGATAAACCTGTAAACTAGTTCTTGTCTGCAGCACTTGTGTATTATAGATCTTGTGTCTCCTGAAAGATGAATAATTACAGTCCCTGGGGAGATACTCTTTCAAAAATGCTGTCATCATGGATTCTCTAGTGTGGGATAGCTGCATGGACAACAATGATAAAACAAACAGCCTTCTTGCCCCCAACAGGCATGAAAGTGAAATGGGAAGAAAGAACAGCTCTCATTAGATTAATGAGCGAGGCTTCCAATTTCTGGACAAGTTTCTGTTTCCTTTGCTTTGATGAAATAAATGCCATTTGATAAGAACAACCAAGTACCATCAAATCAAACTGTGGCATAAACCCATTGTATATGCCTTGATTTAAAACAGGCTTCTCCCAAGACAATGTTCTATGGAAAGAATGGATCCTTCAGAATAAATTGACTGGATTTTCTCTGTCTCTTTTTCTGTTTGGCAATCTGTCTTCATTGAAACCTTGGTGCATCCGATAACAAAACCTAATAAGTTGTGCATCACAAATCTGTAGCATATCTCATGGATGAATTCTTCCATATGCATGCAACATTTACCCTATATTTAGAGTTTCAGGCATACTCATCCAAATACTACATGAACAAGACTTTATAAGAATTCTCTTTGAGCATATGCTTTGAATGTAACATACTGAGATGTTACAGAGGGCCTCTTTTCAGGGGACTTTTTGCTGTAGATATTTGAAGTGTGTATTGTAAAGTGCAGAAGACACAGCCATGATTATGAAGCAAATGAGTTTTTCAAGTCAAGGCATCTTTTGGGGTAGATGAAGAGTTCATTGTTGCCATGTATGCAAAAATCACTGAGTGATACTTCTCTGTCTGGTGCTGTTTGGTGCCACTGAACCAGGCAGCTGTCACAACTGGCACAGTTGTACTCTTACTTTGCTGCCCTGTGTGTTGCCAACAGGCATAATGGCCACAGAGACCCAGCCACCCTACCATGAAGAGATGCTATACACTCAAAAGGGAGCAGAATAGTCAAGCTTAAATTGCCTTTGCCTGCCAACAATATTCACCATCATACTCCATTTTACAAAGAATCAGACACCACGTCATCAATGCATTGGCCTTAGAATTGATCTGGGTAGAACAAAGGAGATGAGATTTAATGACTATGCAAGTCAAAATGACCTTTCCGGAAAGGTGAGAACAGCTGCAAGTGCATAGAGACACAGACCTTGAAATCTTTGCACACATGTAAAGATAGCTCACCATTTTGCCTCTGGCATTTGGGCACAAAGTGGGAAAAGGACCAGAGATGTCTTCAGCTACCTCATTAAGTGAAAGCACAGCTACTCTCCCAGGAACAGGGTAGGGTGTTTGTTACTCTTCAGCTTAAATGATATATTTCAAAGCCACTGTTGCTAGCTTCCAACAATGCCTCAACCTTGAAAGGAGTTTCTGTGAAGAAAAGCTTGAAAGTATAAAGCATCCTCTAGCTCTAGGAAGTCAAAAGACGATCAGCATTTACAAAGATTAGAACGAAGACACAATAGGGTGCTATTCAGGACAAGCATTTAGATTTTTATTACTGCTTGTATTATTACTACCACCAGTACTTTTGGTATTGTTATTGTCATTATGAAGGCAAACACAAAAGGCACAGAATATGCTCCTAGATATACAATACCTCATCTCTCTAGAATGACAATGATTATGCAGAAATGGAAGGGAAAACAGCAGTATGAAGGGAAGTTTCAGCATTTAAGCTTCATCAGTCCTCAGGCAATGACTCTGTGACCCATCCAAAAAAACAGGATATATTGATTACACATGAGAACTTAAAAAGCACATACCTGCTAAAGCTTCACACACAGAAACCAAATAAGGTCTTGTCCAATTTTTATCATGTTATACAATACACACAAAATTGCCTGAACTAGCATTCATAGACTATATTTGAACTGATCATTGCACCCTTTCTATCTACACGTAGCATTTAAAATTCATGTCAATATCACTTTAGGTCAGAATCAATAACAAAACTCAAAGCACTTTCAGCTTGTCTTAGTACAAAGACCAGATATAAAAAATCTGAACCTTTCCATTATATCCCTTAGGACTCAAAATTATGTTTTAAGACACTTAGAACCCTAAGTCCCAATGTTATATCAAGTGCCAGCATTGACTTGAGGAAGTGATGGTGTTTGTCCCAGTTCTCATCCATTTTCTGTTGGTGAGCTGTCCCACATTGTTTTAGAAAATAGCATTTAACCATTCAACATTTCGCTTGTTGACATTGTGTCACGAAGCAGTGTTCTGTCAAGCAGTTTGAAAAGGGCAATAGCTTGCAGAGTGCAGAAAAAAAACCACCAACAAACAAATGAAACAAGATTAATCCCAGGGGGAAATAAAAAAGAAAAAAAAATTAAAATAAGGAGGATTTGAAAAATCCCAGAAATTCTGGAGGTTTTGGCTTGTTTCTCAGAATGAGTCATAAAAGAAGTCCCAGAATGGACTGATCCTGTGAAGTTCACAGCCTGACAGGATGCTGCATAGTTGATCTCGAAAAACTTACCCAGAAGTGTGCAGCCTGAAGCAGTCCAAGCCAAGAGCAAATACACCCTCATCCCACTCTGCTTCCTGCAGCCCCTCCTTGTTCCCAGGGTAGGTGTCCTACAGGAGATAAAAGGAGAAGCGACCCTCCATTGTAACCAGGTGGAAGGGAGGGAGGAGAAGTGTAAATAACTGGTGGGCTAAACTGCAGCTGGATTATTTTACATGTTTGAGGGGCATTTCTACTACAGTGAGAGTGATAACATTAAGCGAAGAACAGAAAAGATGTGTAAGAGTGTCCTTAGTGTGAAGTGTGTGAGACATGAGAAATGGCTTTAAAAATTCCTGTGAGCTGAGAAACTATGTTCACTTCTCACCATTATGGATACTCTTCCAACAGCCGAAATAAAAAGGTTGTTGTTAGCAGAGCTGTGGGAGTTTGCCAGTGGCCATCAGGGAGGGGGAGCAGCAGGAGGAGTGAGGGGGCAGGTAATAGAAATAGGTCGCTCCATCAGATCAGATCACACTAAATCAGGCCTTGTCAAAAATTAATAGTCTCAGACTGAGAAGGAAGGTTACAGCATGATTGGAAAAGCAATTCACTAGCCTCCTCCAGAAGACTGAAATTGCTTAAGCTGTAGATTATTTTAATAATTAATTATTGCAACTCTACCTTGTCAGAATGTGGGGGGTTTTTACTCCCTTAAGGAAGAATATTGTTTATTATCAATTTGATCCCCTTTTGCAATGGATTCAGCTCTTCAAACATGAGAAAGTGCACTCCAGTTTCCCTAGGTTTTCTGGGGAGAACTTCCCTAAAATTTGCGCCTTATGTCTACTGCTGCCAACTGAGTCTTGATAGGAGGGATACTTACCCCTAGTTTTGAAGGCCACAGGCTTTGCATGCACTCATCTGTTATTAGTGGAATATTTTGCCCTAAGGTTTATAAAACTTTAGAAGAATTGTAATGACTCACAAGGAAGGAACTACTACAGCTCTTCTCTGCATACTATGGGTTGACTAGGTCACCAGGGAATAGGCCAGTGAAGGCAGTCTCACCAGAGCCATTCCTCCACTGACCACCTTCAAAGAAAGGGCATCAATTTGGTCCAGGAATAACCTCCTCTTTCAGCAAAATGTCAACATCATGGTATAGTGTCCCCAACATAAATGATATCCTGTCTTAAGTATTTCATTTTCTGACTACCTACCTTACTTAATAGGATGCAATAGGGGAGGGTCGTGGAGAGCTTGTATTTAAGGCAACAAGAAGGTGGGCAATATCTATGGGATATTGACTGCTTTATTAATATATAAAATATATTTTTGCCAGGTGTAACATGCCCTGAGATATAGGTGATTAGTTATTATATAGAGTGATGAAGAAAGAGGAAAAAAGGAAGATAAAGATTGCTAATTTTAAACTGGCAGATTCAGGAATTTTCAGGATGAGGACAGAAGTCCTGGACTCACAAAAGCTAAATGTTTCCAGGAAAGGATGTTCCCACGTTTTTATGTCTTGCTGTTCAGAGAAGGATGTTTTGTTTTGCTTTGTTCTGTTTTTAACAAAGTACTGGTTTCTGTTCTCGATGAGGCTGCTGTTGAATTCCATCCTACCTTGCAGGCCCAACCTTCATCTCTGAAACAAACCTGCCTGAGTGACTCTGGAACTGGGATTTGGGAAAACATATTTTACCAAAATCAGGTACTGACTTTCAGAAATAAAACAGAATTCCAGATACTACATTTTTATTCATGGCCTTTGCCTTTGCCTTATCCTACTGCTCCTCCTTGCCTCTCCCATTCTGGTATGTGAGTCAGGGAGGTGCTTGTACAGTCTGTAATATTTTAAAATAAGCCAGAGGTATCATATAGGAATAGAAGAATTTTAGGTACCAGCTGGTGTATATGTGTGCGTGTGTGCATGTGCACCCATCACTCTTGCCTACCAGATTAAATATACATGAGAGTTGCTCAAGTGTTTACCAGTTTTTTCCACTGGCTGAGCTGAAAAAATGTTCTTGTAGATTACTGGGTAGAGATGCATCCTTCGGAGGTAAAGGGCATAAATGTTTTGACTGCATCCTGCAGGCGTATTTTTATCCGGAGTGCAGTTACACCAATTATTTTACCCTCTGAAATCACTCAGCTGAAGAGTTCTCTTATTTGTCTGAGCATCTAGGATAGGAAGTGAATTTTCTTTTACTTTATTTTGATGCAGTCCACTAAAGGAAGAGGTTAAGGTGGCAAACATGGTATAAACCATATATGTGCTCAGGTCTGCAGAAAGATGTGTAGGAAAATTAGTGAATAACACCACCCCAGGGAGCTGCAAGGAGCATTAATTCATGTGCTCTTCTGCTGGCTGCTGCCAATCGTATCCCCAGTGGAAATACTCTAGGTCACTGAAGAGGTGAGCCTTTATCACATCCCCAGAGAATGGCAGTCACTTTGCATCTCCCTGCTCCAGATGGGGCAAGTCAGAAAAGTCTTGGTGAGGATGTAAGTGTCAGGAGCACCAACCTGAGTTATTACAGGAAAATGGAGTACAAGTCTTGCAATGAGCCCAGTAAAAGCCAAAGGGGAGCATCATTAAAAGGTGCATTGTTACAGACACTTTACAGCTAACAGAGTCATGCTCCCTTGAGGGGAGAAGAGCCCTTACCAAAGCTCTGTCTTTCTTGAGTGAGATAGATTGGGAAAGAAGATGCACTCTAGGAAAAAATCAGAGCCAAGATTAATAACAAAAGTACAGTTGGTAACTTCAGAGGGAGCACCCACAAGATAATTTATGACAGCAAAGGAAGAAAGGGTATGTACTGTGGTAAGTGCCTGTAGAAAAGAAGGGCAGCTCTGCAAAATAGACAATATAAAAAATGAAAAATGAGGAGATTTTTACATTTCTATAGTTCAGGAGATTTGAAAGCACAGCTTATTCTTTATTTTTTACAGTAACATTTTCTCCATTAACTATTCACAAAGATTTGGTTGACCCTACAAGATCTCTTCTGATTTGTTTCTTGGTTGCTTTCCTAGGAAGAGTCACTCACACATCAGTGCAGTCAGGTTGATGTCTGACACATGTAAGCAACTGGGATCCAAAAGAGGACCTATGCCACTTAACTTTTCCTCTTGGACTGGTTGAGAGGCCAACTAACATCAAGTCAGGGTATGCAATCATTCACAGACAAGAGCACTTAGATCTAGAAGGTTTATATATTGGCAAATTTACCGATTGCTTCTTCACTCTTCAGTGCCTGCTTTACCTTTGATGGCAGCAAGCTAACCTGAAACATCCTGGTAAATAAGGGACACTAGGTGGTTTTGAGTCAGCCCTCTAGGTTTGCTTCAAACGAGCCTAGTGGCTTTCTTTCAGTGTCTCAGGAGTACTTAAGTCGACCTTCCCTGTGGACCAGAACAGCCTCAGGCAAGCTTCTCCTGGTCATGCTCATTCATCCACGCAGCTTTGAGTGGGGAAGAGCAAAGCAACTCCTTTTGCCTGCTTGCTGATATCCTGTTACACAGGAGGAGCAGAGGATATGTAATTTCTCCCAACCAGGCTTTTCATGGCTGTGTCTGCCACTTCCTAAACCTTCAGATCTAATCCTCAAGCCTTGATAGTCCATATCTTGGATGATGGAGGTGACTGATCCTGAGTCCCACAGCCTTCCAGTGTGAATGAATAGCCAGTCAGTACTAAACTCTGTCCTTTCCCCACAGATGGCTGTAGGAGATAGGAACGAACTGGTGTCACCTACAGATACCTATACAGAAATTCAACTGTACAGAAACCCTACTTTATAAAAAGTTTGCACCTCACCTTGTCTAATCATTTGGCCTCTGTCCACATCCATGAAGAGATAAATGCATCTTGTCTCATTTTGAGATATGCATTTAATATAAATCATCCACTGCCCTTATCTCTCCCCCATGACTGTCCCCTGATATATCTTGGAAGGAGAACTAGGAAGGCACAGGTGATCCAGAAAGTTCCTGGAATGCACTGATAGCAACGTCCTTCTCCAAGTGACACAGCAGCCAATGAGGAGAGGTGCTGTGCTGGACCTTATTCCAAGGAGGGGCTGGTGGAGAATGTGAAGCTTATGACCAGCCTTGGCTGCAAGAACCATGAAATGGTGGAGTTAGCTTCCTCAGAGCAGTGAGAAGAGCACATAGCAAGCTCATTATCTCAGACTTCCAAGTACAGCCTTCAGCCTCTTCAGGGATCTGTTTGGTAGAGTACTGTGTGAGATAAAGATCTGGAGGGAAGAAGAGCCCAAGAAAGCTTGTTGATATTCAAGGATTACCTCCTCCAAGCTCAGAAGAGGTGCATCCCAACAAAAAGAAGACAGGCAAAAATGCCAGGAAGCCTGCATGGATGAACAAGGAGCTCTTGGACAAACTCAAACACAAAACAGGCAGCAAAGACAGCTAGCCTGGGAGGAATACAGATAAGTTTTCAGAACAGTCAGGGATCAGGTTATGAATGCTAAAACCCTGATAGAATTAAATCTGGGCAGAGACATCAAAGGCAACATGGAAATGTTCTACAGGTATATCAATGATAAAAGGAGGACTAGAGAAAATGTGGGCCCTTTCTGTAAGGAAACCAGATACCTGGTTACCCAGGATATGGAGAACTCTAACATACTCAATAACATTTTGCCTTGATCTTCACCAGCAAGTGCTCCAGTCACACTATCCAAGCCACAGAAGACAAAAGCAGGGATTGGGAATGAAGAGCCTTATGCTGTAGGAGAAGATCAGGTTCGAGACCATCTAAGGACCCTGAAGGTGCACAAGTCCATGGGACTTCTGAAGGCTTCAGGGAGACCTCATTTCAGTCATTCAGTATCTTAAGGGAGCTTATAAAAAGCAGGAAGAGAGACTTTTTATACAGCAGATAGTTTCAGCATAAGTGGCAATGGGTTTAAACTGAAAGAAGGCAGTTTTGGTTTAGATGTCAGGAAGAAATTTTTTACTCAGAGGGTGGTGAAGCTCTGGAACAGGCTGCCCAGGGAAGTTGTGGATGCCCTATCCATGGAAGTGTTCAAGACCAGGCTGGACTGGGGCCTTGAGCAACCTGATCTAATGAATGGCATCCCTACCCATGGCAGAGGGGTTGTAACTAGGTGATCTTTGAGGTCCCTTCCAACAATAACCACTCTACAATTCCACGTTTCATTCCATGACCAAATGTATCCATGGGTCCTGAGGGAACTGGTAGAAGAAGTTGCTAAGCCCCTGTCCATCATCTTTGAGAAGTCATGGGAGTTTGGTCCACTGACTAGAAAAGTGGAAACATAGCCCCCACTTCTAAAAAGGGAAAAAAGTTGCAGGTATGGGTCACCACCACTGAACCATCTTGTGGGGGATGCAGGGTTGCTTTGTAAGTCTCTAAGAATTAAGGTATGTGGTGGGGTCACAGTGGAGATTAGTCTATGTAAACACTGGCTTAGTTTAATAACAGGGCACTAGCTGGAAGGCTGCACAGTGCCTCCAGATTACCAATTAGCATGTCAGGGGTCATGACAAGCCAGACAGAGTTAGGAGGATGCTATTTCCAGTGTTCAGTTATAGATTTTTTTTTTGCCAAGGCCAGGAGTCAGAAGATCCCAAGGATGTTGGGACATTAAAGAGCAAGTTCCTTGAAAGATGTTCACTAAGCTGCCAGGGAGCTGTTAGCAGAGAAGGGACAGGCAGATAGACAGACTCCCACAGGGGACTGCAGAAGTGGAGCATGCGTCTGTGCTAGAAAGAGGTCAGAGGAGCAGCTAACCCTGGAACTGTGACAAATCCTATGTCTCAATCTCTTCTACACACCGGCTTTTCCATCCCTCTAATCCTCTTTGTCACCTGTCCCCAGGCCCCTGCTATTTTTGCCATTATCTCTTCTCGGATCTGAAATAACCAGTATGGAACAAAGATCTTCAATTTATACAATGGCACAAAAATAATACTAAAAATTCTCGCCCATAGAGTCTGAGACAATGGACAGCATAAAACAGCAGAGTTTTCAGTGAGCTGCCTGGGCCTTTTTTTCTAAATGGTCTAACCACTTTCTAAATGGTTACAGTTAATTCAGAACCCAGCAATGCATATGGGTGTCGATCGTTGTGCGTTATCTTGCAGTTGTTATCTGCCATCTCAGTGCTAACTCTCCTCATTGGTTATCAGAGGAGGTACCAGTGCAGTAGGTGATGTTTTTCAATGAGATATAAAGAAATGGCCATTTAAGGAGTAATAAGGCAGAGGTCCAGAGAAATGGGAGTAGTGAACCATTAGGAAAGCACTAGGTGCAGCTTATGTAGGAAATTTTAGACATGTAAATTTCACAGTGTTGTTATTTTTGCTGTGTTTACTTCCTTCTCCTGTTCCCACTCTTGATAGGCTTGCTGAGGCACAGCAGTGTGTGTAAGGAGTGAAAATGCCACTGCCAAGGTTTCTGGCTTTGTCTAATTTGGACAAATGGTATATTCTGCAATTCCTTGCTTGCCAGTCCTGGAAGCATGGCGAATGGCCACTATCAGCTGCAAGAAAGAACCTTCACTCTGAACCCAGGAAGGCTGTGGGAAAGCCAGGACAATACAACTGTGACGCTCTTGGAGCCAGCAGGGCAATGAGACAGATCTCCTCTCTGCAGGTACCTTATGGGAGTAGTTGCTGGTTTTCCTTCCTTCTGATCCTGCCTGCACTGGTAACAGGAAGACTCTAATTTTCCCTTTTCTGCGTCCTCTCACCTCCTTTCTCCCACTGAAGTTGTTAAAGTCTTGGCTTCTGCCAGTGGTGCCTGTGGTTTGAGGCTGGTGTACTTGTGCTCCTGATGCATGAAGATCTCTGAGAGCAGGGATCTTTCCAAAAAGGACAATAATGGACAGGTCCAACATGAGTGCAGACAGTACAGAAATTTGCCTGCCAAGAAGTCTTGAAAAGCATCTGGCTCTTGAACATCTCCCTCCTGAACCTGACATTGGGTACTGACTGTAACAAGGGACTTATTCCTATCCACGTCTGTCTCACTTGCTCCACCCTCAGACCCCTTCTCTGCTTCTACGTCCTTTTTCAAGCCCAGACTTCTTCCTATGCTCTTCCTCCCCGTGATGTCAGAAAAAAAGGAAAAATAAGTAATCTGCAGAAAATTCCAAACTATTGACATCACTGCTGACTTCAGCACTGACTCATCTTCAGGCTCATACAGTGAGAGCTAACTTTTATTGCTCACTATAAAACAGTATCTCCTAATGGGGCTGAGGAGGAGCGGAGGGTAGTGGTGCAGTGCCCTGTGATGCCCATAAGAGGATATCTAGCCTGGAAATTTGTGAGTGTAATTTATAGACAAGCATGCCTGCTTGCACATACACACACACACACACACACACACACACACACACACACACACACACACACAGAGGTAATGATGGTGTTAGCCGTCTGACAAATTGCAGGGCCCTGCACATTTGACCTCCTCCCCTGCCCTGTGTGCAGTATCACATCTCCCAGGGGGTTCATCCTGACATCCCACCTCGGAGCAGCTTCCAGCTGCTGCCATTTTGGATATCCTGCCTTTTTATTTCTTTCCAAATATCCTCCCTGCTCTCATCCCTGGGGTTGCTCCGTTTTGACTGCTGCTGCATGCAGGGCTCAGTTTTGTGCCAAGCTTTGCTTGAGGATCAAATACCTTATGGTTTTACTGATTAGAAGTGTGAACTGTATAACAGTGGCAGAAAGAGGAACTTCAAAGATTTCTGCTGAGATATTTAGCTTTTGTCTTTAGCCATGAGTATTCTCCATATAGCAGATTTCAAAGCTGAGACTTTTTTTCCTATGTACAGGAAAGTTATTCTGGACATCTTCTGAATCACTTTGGATTGATTAAATTTAGTCTTTCTTTCCTTCTGAGCTGTGTAAAGTTCACCTTACAGTAACCAGGGCTTGAGCAGTAGAGTTCTCAAAATGGTCCAAATAAAGTTTTTAAAATGTTTACAAGCATTGCCAAAATAGTTTTGCTTTAAAATATTCAGTGTATGGTATCTGATTCAGCACATCTTTTCTTCTGGGTTTTAGTACAAGTTAAGTACATAACTGCTGAATAGTAATAGATTAAAGCACATGTTTAAACACTTTGCTGAATACAGCCCATACAAAATACATGATGGTGTGCTACATGGTTTTTTTCTTCACCCATTCCAGGCTGAAAAGACACGTTCACCAGTGGCTTTGTTACCTGTGACTAAAGAAGGCATCTCACGATTCATCTGGGTAAACAACTTTGTGCCACACTGTCCAATGTCCTCATGTTCTCCCTCTAGTCTGCTTGTTTATTTGGACATCTTTATTGTAGAACTCAGCAAAATATGAAATCTGACATGTTTGTACCACACCACGGTAGTAAATAGCTTCAAATTACAGTGCTGTGTTTTCAAAATTTCTAATATAAAGATACTTGCAGTGCGAGACCGTATTAGTAAGAGTGAATCCTTGACATATATTCTAATTGATATATTGTGATTTTAATTAAAAACTTTGATGTCAGTGTTAGTCCTGCTTCTCTCCCTCAGATTGTTTCATTTCTGACCACATGCAGTCTCTTTTTGACTCGCTCCAGCTTCCTTCATTTCTGTTTGGTCCAAGAAGTGTGACTTCCCATTTTCCCCTCCCTGCAAAGAAAATGCTTCCCTTTGCTCTCCTGACCCTGCACGTGGCAATTATAATCAGTAACAATAAGTCAGCAAATAGCAATTTAAACATTTGCTTTCCAGTAGAATGAGTGTTGGATCCTCTTGAGCAGGCAGGGCAGGTGATGAGACTGTCAGTCAGGAACTCTCATGCTTGGCAGGCTGATTTACCTGTCTGATGTTTCTTCTAGTTCTCCATCATAAAATAAAAACACTTCACTTGTCAAACATCTTCCCTTTCTGCGATGTGTCTTGCATGCACAGTGCTCGTCCAATTCAAAACTCAGCTGTGCCTCTAGCAGTCAATCTGACAGCTCAGCCAGACTCTATCCTAAAGAGATTTCCTAATAGCCTACTGAAGTATCTCAAAAGCTTGGGACCTGCACAATGGAAATATTATTTATGCATTATTTTTCTTAACAGGGAATTAACTCTTTGCAGAAACAGAACAGGATGTTTGAGTTCTTTAAAACAAGGGGGGAAAAAAAAAACCAAAACAAGTCTTCTAGACTTTGAAGAGACCAGGCTAATTCTTAATGTCTTCCTCCTACAACAGCTTATGATGAGTTGGCAAATCCAGAGCTGTGCAAATAGTGGATCTGGCCACACAGCCTCTGTGGGCTGAGTTGCCCCTCAGTGACTCTGACTTTGGGATAACTCTTCAGACCATACTGCCTCACTGTCTCCTGACTGCTGCCATCAGCATTTTTCATTGGCTCAGGTCTGAACCTGACAGCCAAGCCTGCCTGTACAGCCAGCATGGTCAGTCCAGGCTCCTGCCCTAAACAGAGGTGCCTCGGTGGGTCTTCTCTCCTCCAAGCTTTAGGGCAGTGTGAAGTAGGATAGTGTGCAGATACCCCCAAAATGCCAGGCAGTGGAAACTTATTTCCAAAGTCCAGAACACCAGACTTAACAGAATATTAACCTTAATAGTGTTTTAAACATGGAGCCTGGAAGAAGACAGATGTCCTGTTCTACTTGAGGCTTATATCATCCCCTACCCTCACTCTATGGGGGCCTTTGAACAGATCTGCAAGCACTTATCTTTTTCTCATACTAGGGAGAGTTTCTCTGGAACACAGGAGGAGAAAACGTTTAAAACTGTTTCTGGGAAGGATGCATCTTCCAAGCAGGAAAGCTTTCTTAAGAGAAAAATCCTGATCTCCTGCTAGTAAAATCTTCCAGAATGATCTACTCTTACAGGCAGCAAGGAGGGAAGTGAATACAAAGAGGCTCATCTTATGCCTGTTCTTTCTAACTCGGGGGCAGAGGACTTGCACAAAATGAAAGTGAGAACCCTCATCCACTCTATTCACTTACCTTAGCAAGGAAGGTATCTGCTTTAAGGAATGCTCCCAGTCGGGGGGCAAACTGTTCATTAAGAGTTTCTTTCCAACCCTGAATTGCCAATGATTGACTTCTGCACTGAAGCCTCAGAGAGTTACCACCACCACTAGAATTTGGGTGAAACGTGGGCCATGGGGCCAGATCTGTGAGACTAGAAGTTGTCCAGCTTGGTATGTGTGGAGCTGCAAAACCAGGACCACATCCAACAAGCTTGGGGAATGTTGATTATTAATTCCAGTGCTTTTACATCTTGTCTCTACTGGCATTAGGAAGGATAAAGAGTGACCAGATAGCAGTATGGTCAGGGTTTCTAGTGTGCACTGTGCCTTCCTCTAGCACGTTGAACTTCTGTTGTCCTTTAAACCATGCAGATCCTCCCACTGGTTGAGCAGCTCCTCCCTGTGGCTGCCCCACCCGCAGCTCTTAGTGCCTGTTTTGCTCAGGAACCTGAAAACTATTTTAAGGCCTGGGGTCTCTGACATCCAAAGGATGGTGTGTTACACATCTTGCTCTGAAAAAATCACCACCACTCAGTTAATCAGACAGTTACTTACTTGTAGCCTGTAAGTCACTCATCATCTCCAGGTATGTTCAGTGAACTAATATCATATTTAAGAATTTGTCAACAGTATAACTGGATGCAATTATTTTGACAAAGATTTTCCAGCATGGCATTTTGTAATACATGTATTTTCCTATGACCTGCAGTGAGAGGACAACCTTAAAAATTTTGACAGCCGTGTTTCTCCTCCTGTAGTTTATACTGGAGAAACAGAAGCACAGGGGAAATTAAATGGGTTTTCCTATGTTCACCTAGGAGGGCAGTTGGAAAACTGAATTGAAACCCAGAGCTCATTCTGCCAGCTCACACCCCAGGCAATATTGCCCACAGAGGAGACTCCCAATGTACATAAACTGGGATGCAAAAGGGAGCACAAAACTGGTTTCAGGAGATGTCACAAACCTTCTCAATCTCAAGGCTGACAGAGGCAGGGTAACAGGATAAACTAATTGTAGAACAACATACTGAGAAGACTGAAAACAACTGACAATATGAAGCCACCTCTTTCTTTGGCCAAATGATGCACCAATTAGCAGTTGGTCAATATTTAATATAATGTTTTAGTATTATGGTAATGTGCCAGGACAAACGGCATCACCATTTTGATAAGTGATTGAACTTATAGCAGCAGAGAGGAAACAGAGAGGGACTTTCTTATTTTCAAAGTAAATAAAAGGATTGGTACAAGCTGTGGCACAAACATCTAATTTTTGCTATTTTTTACAATTATATTAATGATAAATCAAATGATTTTTATGTTGGCTGAAGATCTTATCTTATAACTACTCAATTGAAAGCTTTTGCAGCTTAAAAAATTACCACCCATCTGGTAAACGATATCTAGCTCCATGTGTGCTCTTAGCCGTCTTTATTTTGTGAGTTAAAGCACAGCAGCCTCAGTCCCTCAGAGGTGCTAATGCCATTTGTTTATAAGGGCAATAGGAACCTTTGTCCAGGTGGTAGGAGCATGCAGCCATCTGCTGAGCTTCTGAAACATGTGGCAATAAGGACTGGGAGCCATTGTCAGATCTCCACCTTCTGCAAGACAGATCCTGTGGGGTAAGGAAATGACAGGAGCTGCAGTCACTAAGCTTTCTGGGATCTGACCCAGCAATACCTCTGGCAGACACCTTCAGTCTCTCCCACATGTCCAAGGCTGATAAATCACACCAAATGCAAATAATAATGGCCAGCTGTTTGGTTCATTGGACAAGACCACTATTCTTACCAATTTGAATGCCTTAACTGTGTTGAGAAGTCCTTTAATTTGTAGATTGTACCTTTAATCAGCCTGTACATAGGGTGTCTGATGCGATCAAGTACCTGCATTAATAAGATGGGACAGAGCCATGGTGCTCTTGTAGCATACACTTTCAGACTAAATAGCAAATGCCAAAGCATGGCAGGATAAGAGGAGACAGTGGCACTCAAGACATTCTTCCAAGCTATGTCTCTCCAAAAACTGTGTGGATTTCTTGCTGTAGACACAGTCAAATATGCCAAATGGCTGCTAAAATGTAAATGTTAGCAGTCAAGGTCACCTTCCAAGGGATACCAAACAGCATGCCCCAGGCAGACCCCATTAGAGGCGGCACTGACAGCATTCCTATCACAATCTCATCCCCCAGCTCTTTGCTCCGTGCTGAGAAATATTCCAGAGGCAAAAGTCTTTCCCATCTGATGCTAAAAAGCTGTCTCTCCTCCCACCCAGCAGAGGCTCAAGTTTAATAAAAATCCTCATTAGTTGTCATCTAAATATGCAGGAGGTCCGTGCCAAGTACTGCAGCTGAATTAGGGAAAGCCAAAGCAAGTTCTAATTAAAGATGGGGCCAGACCTCAACCTTGGGTCACAAGTCTATACCTTGTGGAAATTTGGATCCAGGCTCTGAATGCCATTGATCAGGATGATCTCTTCACTCAAAGCCCTGGGTACTACCTGGCAGCATAATTGCAAACCCCTCAGAGCAACTCTTTGATTCAGGCACCCTGCGTAACATGGTAGAGTTTCTCTGGCTGCTTCATTTTAATTAAGGGATGAGAAACTTTAATTAATACAACATGACAGTGAAAATATAATCAGTTGAGTGGCCCCTGTTGTTTGTTCACATGTTAATTTTGCATGTTTTTTGTTTTGTTTTGTTTTTAGCATGCTTGTTTTTTAATTTTGTGCAGTTATGCCTGAAAGCCACTAGCAGCAGCGACGAAGTGTTCCACAAGGAGCCCGGGGGGAACAGGGTGTTAATAAGTGCTGAGTTTGGCACCTGAGGAGCCATAGAGGTGTCTGGGGATTATATAAAACAAACAAGGTAGCTGGGTTTTTCTGTTAACATCATCATTAGGGAAGGACTGAAAATCAATGATACCTTTTATTTCTATCTTTATGTTTCAGGGTTAATAATGTACTGAGATACAGGGAATCAAGAAGACACAGATCTTTCATGATAATTTCTCACGTTTTAGCACTAGTAAAAGTGATTTAACAAAACAAAAACAAAAACAAAACAAACAAAAAAAACCCCAAAAAACCAAAAACAAACAAAAAAACCCACAAAACCCCAAAACAAACAAACATAAAACCACACAAAACCAAAACAAACAAAACCCCCTCAAATAAACAAACAAAACCCCAAACAAACAAAAAACCAAACCAAAACAAAAAACCACAAACAAACAAACAAACCCACCAAAACCCCTCTCAATTGTGCAGCAAAGATAAACTGTCATATGGCTTTGAGGTCTAGAGCATAAAAAGGAAATTCTGAATCTGAAACTGTGTGGCCAACTCGCCTTTCTTTGGCACTTTAACTGTGGAGCTGCTCCCTGTTTAAACTTCTTATTTCCCTGTTTCCTAACATCAGAAAGGATTTGAGGTCCCTTCCAGATGAGCAGAAGTGCTGTTTTCATCCTGTAATATTTACTGTGCATTTGTATGGGCTGTTCCTCCTGCAACTTTGTTTCTGTCCAGGAGAGCTCTAGGGTTGCAAAATCCTGTGACTTTGAGCAGTGGAGATGCTGGTGGCGAAAACTGAAACTGGAGCTTGAACACATTAGCACGTTTCCCAACAAATCCCAAAACACAAGCTCATGTTAGCACTATTGACAGAGAGGCACCAGCTGGAAGTAAAGTATAAATATGGGCTTTATGGTCATTTGGAACATCAGTGTCCACGACTGGAACAGCTCAGCTGTTCTAACCAAAGAAAAACAAATCTACACCTGCACTTCACACCTCAGTTTCCTTTAGGGCTAATGGTCTGGAATAGATGTTTCATCTCATCCTAAAGGCTTCAGAGATATATCAGACCTTTAAGGTGCCAGTACCTCTCCTGAGCACAAGGAGTTTTTTGAGGGGCTTGTTTGTACGTGGATTTGGCATGATGGGCATTGAATGTTAAATGAAATGAGTTCGACTTCTCACATGCATAACCTACTAATTCTGAGTCCAGAATCCTGCCTTAACATTTTCAAAGAGTTCTAGTGAATCATATTTAAAATTATGCATATAGAACTTAAAAACTGAGGCATTTTAGCTCTGCTTATTCACTTAGGGCTAAAGCTTGTAAAACACCATCTTGCCAAAACAGTTTTTTATTAAACCTATGAGTTCTTGACATGCTGAAAGTTACTGCATTAAACTTCATGAAACTTTCAGCAGAAATAATACTTATCAGATGATTCCGTTTGCCAGCAGCACATGAAAAGCTCTAAGTCCATGTTAGCCTTAAAAGTTGCTTTTCTGAACGACACCAGTGTTACACAGTGAAAAAAAAATCAAAAAATCTTTTAGTGTTCCAATGGTTTTAAGAATTCAGGATCTTTTATTCTTCACAAAGCAATGTTTTCCATTAATTACCTGGCAGCTCATGATCATAGAATTAGGAGCAGGTTATAATCGATGCTACCATAGCCAGAGCTGCATCTTCTGATCTGCCATGTCTGTAAATTCAGACAGCGTTTTCCTGAAGTACCACTACAAGCTCTAGTCAACCATACACACACAGAGATGTTAGTTACTTGCAGCACAAAGCATTGCGGCTATTGTGAATGGCAATTGTGTGGTGTTGATAGCAGACGAGAACTCCAACAACCTTTGGGAAGCAGCTGAGAGGAAAAAATCAGAGCTTACGAACAAACATTAATATTTCCTTCTGTTGTGTAAGACTCCTGTGAAGATTTACATAATTCATCTTCAGCAACAAAACATTTATAATGCAGTTTAATAATCTGTGTGATAGACAGGTCATGTTAATTACTGTCTAGCTTCCCGGTTTTAAAAGCCATTGTTTCCAAGCTCTCACTTAGAAATCAGTAGCTTGTATCAGCTTGAACACAGTACAGCAAGTTTGTGGATGATTAATGCCTGAGTGCTTGGCACTAAGGGGGGATCTGTGAGAGAGGTTCAAGTCCTTACACTGCCACAGACCCTACACGGCAGTGGTGGGGAGCAAGTGGTTTTGGACCCAGTTCTGCACTGCTGATGGCCTAGTTACTGCTATCCCAGCAAGTGATGTCTGCTACCACAGTTGCAGGTTCAGTCAAATCCCTCCTACAAATGCAAACTAATTGTGGGGCTCTGTTCTCAAATACATTAAATTGTGTGTGTCTGGTAGTTTTTCATAGGGAGTTTTTTGTTTGTTGTTTGGTTGATTGGTTGGGTTGGGTTTTTTAAAGATACCACTTTGAAGTATTTTTTTTGTTAAATCCTATTGTGTTGCAATCTGCTAAAGAGATGCTGACTTCCTGTAAGAGGAAGGAAGAGGGAAACAAACATCTAGAGAGGGACTCTTGGTCGTCATGAAGAACTTGTTGTCAGCCTAACTATGTGAAGGCTTTTCTAACTCTCCTGTACATTTGAGTGTAGAGGAGGGATTTCAAGGACAACAGTAAAGTGGTTTTTACACCTGTTTAAAGAGATGCTGTTTGAAACTCCCAGGGCTATCACGAGGGAGAACACAGTATGAAAGAAAAGTGACTTGTCTGAGATGCAAAGGGGGCAGGAGAGACTAGGACTATGAGCAAATGGGAGACAGAAATCACCTTTAAAGTGTTAAAAAGAGCATCACAGCACAGGGACAAGAAATATCTTTATACAACAGGCAAAGGGCAGCCAGTAGAAGAATTCATGATCAGAGGTGACATGGGCAAACAGTCTACGAAAATGATCTTTGCAATGGTGCTCAGAGGAATACTGGCAAAGCAATATTGTGTTAGTGTTAAGGAAAAAGATGCTACAAGAACTGAGATCCAAGTTAATAAGCTCCTGGGTGAGAATTTTACTGTGTAACTGAATAAGCAAGTCTGGATTTTGATTTTACTTAAAAAAAAAGAGGTGCAACTTTAAACCCGGGGCTATATGCGAAAAGCCAAAGAGAAGCTCACATCTAAACTGTGAGCTTGGTGAAATTTATCCAATTACTATAAGAAAGAACAAGAAGGAAAGACCTGGCTTTGACAGGAAGAGCTGTGTTGCAGTCTGGAATAACTTGCTGACATTTCCTAATGAATTACTAACCAAACAGATAGTTTGGAGAGGAGGAGACTCTTCCTGTGCAGAGGGCAGATCCATCACTTGAGAAAAGAGTGAGTGAAGGAGTGGTGTTTGCAGAGCAGAATACCCAAAATTAGAGGATTGTAGGAAAGAGAAGGGCAAATCCATAGAAATAAGAAGAAGGAGAACATTTGGTTATGATGTAGCTGGCTGGAGAGTTGGGATGACTGGGACTGCCCTGGGGCAGAGATGTGTCAGAGGTACTTGATGCCAGATGAGCCAGGAGCAAAGTCAAAGAGACAGGTGGGAGCTTATGTTTTTGAGAAAGGGTCCCAAAACGTGAAGGTGGAAACAGACTGTATGACAAGACAGAAGGTATGGGTCAAGCCAATGAAATACCACTTTAAATTGCTATATCTTATAAGCTATTAGAGTGAAGAATATACTTGCTCTCTGACTCTCATAATTTGGCATTCTTCACTCCCCAGGTGTGCGTAAACCAAGCTTCCCATCATGGTGGCTTAAACTTGAAACAATTGCTATCTCTAAGAAGACAAGGAGATAAAACTTAATTACAGTAGTGGTCTCTCCCACCAGGCTGTCCAACCAGGGCTTCAGGGGGAAAAAATAAAAAAGAAAAAGAAGATGGTTGGGCTTCTGTGGGTCAAAGTCTGTTTGGTCTTACCTGAGTAACATGACAGAGCACATACTGTAGGAATGCTTACATGTCTTTGTATCCTGTGCTATCTTGGCACCTCTGCATCAGCACAAAGTAGAACAGATTTTCACCCTATGAGAACTGGTATCCTGGCATCAGGCTGAGCTAAAATGCTCTTGGGAATAGGTTTTGCTGCAGTCATTTGAGACTGGTGACTGAAAAGGAGAGGGGGGAAAAGGAAATCAAATAGGGATCTCGATAAATAGAATTTCAGATCTTGCATAATACCATTCAATGGCAACAGCAGGTGTTTGACAGTACTGTGAACTTCCTCAGAATGGGATCCTGCCAATATGGCTGTGATTCAGTGCAATGATTCAATGACTGCAGGACGGTATCCTGCCAACCAGTCTTCCAGCAGAAAACTGTTCACCCCACTGCAAACACTGCCAGTCCATTAGCATTTCAAATTTAGTCTATCTGCATGTCAGTAGAAGGATGCATCCCCTTCAGGTAATGAAAGAAGAAAGGGAAGGACAAAAATTTCCTTTTCACCCAGGGAATAAAAGGGAAAATTACTAGCTGCAATGTTATCTCCAAGGAAGGGCAAGGGATGTATTTTTTTTTAAGGTGAGTTTGGAAAAAAAAATGTCTTCCTTTTATTCTTCAGCCTTGCTTTTCCTTCCACCTTCAACCAGGAACCTTGTCAAGAGAGTCTCATCAGCTTTCACTTCTGCCTTCTAAACTGTGCAGAAATACTACCAACATCGTGAGACAAGCAAAGAAAATCAAGGAGCTATCATTAGCAGTCCCTGTCAAAGACATTTTTTCAGCTGCTACCCTGCAGCACCTTTGCCCTCCCCAGTGCCCACACACCTGCACTCCTGAAGCACAGATGTGCAAGTATAAGCCCAATACAGGAACATTCCCAACTGCATGGCTCCTGGAGACACTTGACTCAGGTACAGAGGAGGACAAGACTCACTCACTCAGCTGTCACTCTCCAACCTTGCAGCCCACTACCCTGTGGCTGAGCTACATGAGGTGAAACTTCCTTCAAATAAACACACGGCTACAGGTGCAACAAAGAAAGTGGGAGCAAGTGCAATTTAGTTCAGCTCTCCTCTTGCTCCATTTTTCCATTGCGTAGCAGAAGGAAAAGAGAGAGTGGAGCTAAGAAGCAATTCACCCTGCTGCTACTATAATCTTTGTTGCAACACAATGTTCTCATCCTCGCCCAGCTCTTTTAAACCTGCTGTAATATGAATAATGATATACTCCGCTTACAGAGACTTTGTTAAATACTTTGCCTTTATCACAGGTGCTGTGTAAACTTCTGGGATCAAAAGGGACTCTTTGAGAGGTGATTAGAGCGGGAGGGAAGGGTTCAGTGGCCTAAGTCCCACATTTGCAATAATTAGGCTCCCTGGAGTGATAGGTTCAAATCTTAGCAGGGTTGACTCAGCTCTTTATCCCTCTAAGGTAGATTAAATGGATTTCCTGTAGTAGGGTCTTTTGGACAAGAACTTAAAAAATGTACAATCACATGAGTTTTCTCCTTTTACTGCAGTGATGAATTTTACAGATTTATAAACCAGATATTCAGGTTATTTCACATAAACTTAGCTGTCTACCCAAGCACTATTCGCCTAAACCTGTCTTCACCATTGCAGTGACCATGCAGGTCTCCTTAGCAGTCTCCTTCCCAGAGGGGCTCTTTAGTGATGAATCATGTAGCATAGTAAGGGACACAGTTTAGGATTAAGCAATGCAGATTAATGTATGCCATAACTAAACACAACCTTCAGCCTCTGGTTTTTAGATTAATCTTTAGAAATTAGTATTTTCTACTACGTAGTGCTATTCTTTCACTTGAGGGTGACTAACCCAATCATGAGTCAAACCAGAGCATGAGCTTTTGTAGTACCATAGGTGGAAGGAGTATTGATTCTGTTATGTTTTTTAAAAAAACAGCCAAAAAAATTCTTTCCAAAGATGATTCCTGTTGCAGGGGCGAGGAGAGGAGACATGGCTTTTCCTCATGTTTACTTAGTCTGCCTAGGAAGCTAAGCTCATTGTCACTGGGAGCAGTTCAAGAGAAACTCTCAAAGCAAGTCTCCGGGAGCCCCCTTCTGAGAAGGGAGAAGAAGATGCATCATAGAATAGGCTAGAAAAGATCTTTAAGATAATTGAACCCATCTATTAACCCACACTGCCACGATCACCAGAAAACTATATCCCTAAGTTCTAACTGGATTTTGAATCTTCTTATTTTCTCCCTGCACAACCTCATGACATCCTTGTAGTCCTCCTAAGTTACCGTCTCTTCTTCCAAAGGTAAGTTTTTACCTTTGTTCCAGACAACGTTGTCTGTTCAGTCAGGCCAGACTTCCCCACCAGCTTGTCTTTTGGTGCATGAGGCAGTCTGCTCCTGTACCTCTGAGATTTCCTTCTTGAAGAATGTGCAACTCTCCTCAGTATTGTATTTCCAGTAGACATCTGATAAGTTGAAGTGCCCTATGAGAGCAAGGGCCAGCAACTGTGAGACTTTTCCTACAATATTTCATCTGCCTCTTCATAGTAAATTGTCAAGGTTGTGCCAGCACTGGAGCTGCTCACCTTGGTGACTGAAGAAAGGCCATTTCAACCTTGTGTCCTAGGGTTTTCCTTAGTGCACACTGAATCACATAACCAAAGGAGTTGACTGAGAAGAGGGGGATTGTGAAAGAAACATGAAGAAAACTTTCTTTTAGCAGGTTGCATGGGGAGAAAGCAGGTGGGGAAAGGAGCAGAAAATAAAAGGAAACAGAGGTTTCCAGAACAGAGCTGCAGGTGAGGGAAGAACTGGCTGAGGAAAGCAAATTATGCGAGACAACACAAAACAACCATGCAGAAGTGGAAAAAAAGGTGAAGGAGAGGAAATGACAGGGACCAAAGACACAGAAATGACTGGAAAAAAGTGTTACAGTTAATCTTCTTTGATTTTTTTTTTTTCCTAGTGGCAGAAGAGTGCAGTGGAGTTGCAGACTGTGCTTGGTGATCTTTCCCTGAGGTCCTGTCCTCTTACATTTCTCCTTGGACTAGAGACGCAAAGACCCTAGACCAGGCTGGCACTTCATTTGCCCAACCCGAGTGTTCAGTACATAATTCTTACCCAACAAAGAAAACTCACTTCCCATGCAGTCAATATGGGGAAAAAAATGAGGAGAGAGATGCAAGTATGACTGAATTGCTGTCGAGTACAGCTAGCTAATTGCAACTTCATGTAATTGCTTTCCTAGTTGTTATCATAACTGTATATATTTCCAGCTCAATTCGTCTATCTTTTCCGGCCTCCTGTCTTTGCAGCTGCCTCCTCTTCTCTTCTTCCTGATAGCTGCAAATCTCTGCTTATCACCCATTTTGATGCTGTGTTTTGTCTGTCTCTTTGTGTTCATCCCTGTACCAGCTTCTTGGCTGCATGTAGCAGTTTCTTATTTCCTGGATGTTATGAGAGACTTTAGCATGAACTACTTCCTTCAGTTAACATTTATGACCTTTTGCCTTATTTGGTTTTTCTGGATGATTTAATTTTACACTTGTTTACACTAAGGACTAGTTCTGCAAACTAAAGTGGTCAATATGGACGTGCAATTGCTATGTGAGGCAGTAAGAATTAAGACAATTATTTATTTATCAAATTTCTTTTTGTATGAATGTATCCATCCACTGCATGAATTTTTCATGCAAGCTCATCTTGAAAAAAACATTCTCTCCTCCCGGGAAGGATTTGAACTCTCTAGGGAATTCTCCCAAATTCTCGTGTTTTTTTCCTTTAATTGAACCCCACCGTGTAAGAAGAGCTCTGTCCACAATATTGATTGCAGAAAAACATGCAGACCTGTCAATCTCCCTTTTCCCAAGGCAAAACTCTTCTATTGTCTTTTTCTGCCAGGGTATAATCTCCACAAAGGCAGACTTCAAACAGTTAAGCTTCTTTCCATTGTATTGGGACTATATGTAGTGCTCCACTTTACATTAGCATTGAACAGGTTTCAAGCTTCAGTGATAAACTGAAAATGGGTTTCCTTCATGACAACTGTTTGACAGTTTTTAAAAATGGATAAAAAATGGAAAATTACCCTACAGAGGAAACATCCCTTTCTCTTCATAACTAAGGCTGAGACATGTTGTGAATGGAATAACACATTTATTACATTCTGGGCACTGAACATAAAATGCATTGCCTCCCTCTATTCCACTTGATTTGATAATCTAGTACAATTTAGGTCCCTAATAAATTAAATTGTTCGGAAACTTGGTTCACTGCCTAAACCCTGCAAGGCTGTGCTATTTAATGATGCTTTTCTTTCTTTCAGTGTTTTATCTTTGGGATAAATAATTCAGCCTAATAAACCCTGTGATCTGCTAGGTTAATTGACACCCACAGTAATTCCCAGCTTGCACACAGCACCCATATTTGCCTGTCTTTCACGGAGTCCCATAGCATTACCTAATCTCTGCAGCTCACCAGTCAGGTTCCTGCATTGCCATAAGCCCTACTCATTGCAAATGTCAGGTCTGCTCCTGAATAGGCAAGCTTGTTCCCTTTCCTCCAAGTAATGCCTCTGCTTGATTTCCAGGAAAATCCTAGGGCAGTTGGGACTAGGCTGACACAAAATAGAAAATGGCTGAAAAAAGTGGAATGAAGAAAATATTATGAAGACCTACAAATATATTATCTGGGGGATTTATTCACAGGTGATGTGCCCAGCTGTACAGCGGGATGAACACATTCTTATTAATTATTAAATCGCTCAGATGGTCCTCCTCCCCAAACCTGACATTTATTGAAAAAAAGTAATTGAAAAGGATTTGGCCAGTTCCACTCCCTGTGCTCAAGTGTTATATAACAGACAACTCCACCACTCTGCTCTCTCTCTCTCTCTCTCTCTCCCTCTCTCTCTCTCCCTCTCTCTTTCCTTTCAGGCTAACACACAGTTTATTGGGTATCAATAAAACATAAGAATTACTCCTGGTATAACAATAGCACCTCTTTGCAACCTTCAGCCTGCTTAGCTCCCAGGAATAGCGTGCTAATGAGGGTGTGCAGTGTTTTGGACAGATGCTAGAGTGTTATGCTGGGCTGATAACTGCATCTCTTGGATCAAGCACAGCGCTGGGATGACTCATGCCTTTTACTAATTTATAAGAGCAGTCTTCCTTGAAATCCCAATGTAAATACTATCATCCTGTTCTCTGTGAGTGACTACAGCCTTGAAGTCAACAAAAGTAATGGGCACTCTACGTGGTCTAACAAGTCACCAACACATTCATTTTTAGCCCTTGGATGATATATTTAAACTTTAGGATGTTTTGTTTTGGTTTAAATTTATTTTTTTTTTCCCATGGGGCTGTATGATTGCAAGGAATATATAGTCTGAAGAGGAGCAAGATAGTGTACAGAGTAACACAAAAAAAGCTGAGCCTTAGTTTTGTAAAGAGAGAGGCTGGAGCTGTATCGCAAGCCAGATGGTTCGCATTCATACAATTGTCTAACTTAAAATCATGGTCACGAAACAGGATGGTGTCCTGTTCATACCTGTCAGGAGTGAGGAAATGAGGATTCTAAAAGTCAGATTGAGCTCAGTACATTTCCTATTCCATTTTGACTGAAGAGGTATTTGCAAAGTGTTGTGGTTTTTTGTTTGGGTTTTTTTTTTTTTTCTTTTTTCCTGGCTAGTATTGTTTTTTATATCCCTGTAATTATTTTGTGCAAACAAGGTGGTTATGCACTGGCATGCCTAGATAAAAATGTCAGATACCCTACTGTAATTTCTAACACTGGGCAAACCCAAGAGTGAAGAAGCGGTTCACATCTTCCCTCGCTGATACACAGTACTTCAGCCGAGCACAGAAGCAGATTCCCAAAGTGCCAAAGCAACGCCACTTTCACAGTCTGTTTCAAGTACCTTTGCTTGCAGATCAAATGAGCGTTGCTGTCTCCAGAGTCACATCACCACCCAAGCCCAGAGTCCTGCAGGACAGAGTGGGATAACTCACCAGTCATTACCCTCTCCACTGATTCTAAAGGGAAGGCAAATTACAAGCTCAGACCACACGACAGATCTTCAGGTACCTGAAAACAAGTGAGAAGATCCCCCGAACTGGAACAGAACCAGTTGTTTTGTGAGCAGTGAGCTATCAGTAAGGTACTGATGTGAAGCTGAGATGTAAAATTGAAAAGTCCCACATCCTGTTGCTATCATTAATATCACAAACTGTGACAAATCTGTGTGTGCTGCTGGTGGTTTTTCCAACGTAAATAGGAATCTCTTTCCCCCCATGTCTTGTAAGACAGTTGTTTCAGGTAGATCCCTTTCCCTCAGATACTGCAAGTACCTCTTTGACCATAAGCTTGAGGTGACTTCATTCTTCCAAGCCCTGTGCTAAGGGTTTTTGTAAGGCTTCTTCAGCGTTCAGCTTGATTTGAATTTTTTTTTTCATTTTTAAAAGATCAGGTACTGAGCTGAAGTGGGGATCACATCAGCTCTAGATGTCAAACTGTTAAAGCACTGAAGTAGGTTGGGAAGGATTGACCCATGGCAAAGGGAAGAAGAATGAAACTAGGACCCGAAGCATCAACACCTGCTACTTGACAGCACCTCTGTTGAGTTTCTTATATTCTGAAAACTAGCCTTGTGCTGGAGGATATTTTTCTAAGAACCACCTGGTCCTCACAGGCTAACTATCCCAACATGTCCTTGGTAATTTAAGGCAGAAACTCTACCCTGATAATGTCTCTAGGCTGAATAGCTCTAGTCTCATTGTGTGAGTGAAGCCTTGCTTGATAGTAAATCACAGCTACTCAAATGAGTCTGGTTGCAGTTTGTTGAAAAATAAAGTCCTTCTAGTCTATATATGGAACGATAGTATGATTTTCACAAGAAATAGAAGCAGTAGTTCTTTGTATTAAACAAACAAACAAACAAACAAACAAACAAACAAACAAACAAACAAACCCCCCCCACAATTTAAAGGTATTGTCATGAACAAAACCCCAGTTAGATTATTATTACTATCTGAAAGTGGTTTTTGAGAAAGTAATATTATGACTCTGTCTCTAGGAAGTGTTGTTGAAGATTGTACTTTGGGAAATTCTTTTTGCCATGTGATTACAAGTGATCCTCATATAATCACCACACCTACTGCTCCTTCTCTCCAAAAATTCCCAGCAACCAAACCTCAGCAAAGAAGTACCCTGCTCAAACAGCATTTTGAAACAGTGCCTGGAGGTTTTACTAACCCTGTTGATCTTATGTTGACGGTGCCCTGGTGTTTGAGAGGGACCACGTGCTGTGTGAAAGTGCCCCAGGGCAAACTGAGGTAATGGGCAGAGGTGCATAGTCTTGTGTTACATATCTATCTAGATGACATGTCTGTATGTCAAAGCTGCCATGACTTCTGAAAATCAGTATATTATTCCCTTTGAAAGTGCATTTGCCTGTCATCATGACACACATACAGATCAACATTTCAAAGTCACCAGAGACCTCACAATTCCCACTAATGATGAATGGGATGAGTCTGAATGCACACTGAAAAACCTGAACTACTGCCCCTGTTTTCTGGATTTGTTGTTCCCACACAACTCTTCCTGAAGGTGACACGGACTTGTGAGTGCTCAGCTCCCACAAAAAACAGTGGCTGAACAATCTGGTAAAATGAGGGTCTGTAGTGGAATGGGGGAGAAAGAAATGTAGGGGAGAAGCAGAGTATATACTGTATATTGGAGTATATACTGTGATGCATGTACTTGCTTGGATCTTGATTTAAAAAGAACTCTCTTCCCAAAGAAAAACAATGAGATTGTTTTGTTTTAACTGACTGAAGCCTTGATACTGTTCTGCAGCATGAGAGCAGCATTCTTCCTTAGAAAGACATCAGCAGTCCCAAGTGGCTATTTCTGCTTTTGTAGTGATAGAGAAAATGGTAAGTGAGAGAAAGAGAAAATGAAGTGCCTCTGACAAGAAAACAATGTGTTAGAAGCAACTCCTTTAAATACAGAAAGGCAAGAGGACAGAACTCCATCCATTCTCCAGCTTTTTTGTGTTTGCTGTTGTTTTGTATGGGTTTATATATATATATATATAACACCTAATATTTTACCCTGTATTTATTTCTTTTTTCCCTCCTGAAATATTGTGCTTTATAGTAAGAAATCATAGAACTGTAGAGGTTAGAGATGCAAGAAGCCCATTAGATCATCTGCTACACCAATCTTTGCCAGCAGAGAATTGCTCCCTATGGTATATTTTCTAGTGTTTTGTCCAGCCTTGTTGTAAAGATCCTGAGTGACCAGGATTGTGTCAGATCCCCCAGCAGCTTTTCTACGGTTTTCTATGGTTTCATGTTGCTAATTTCACCCCATTTGGCACTTCTGTATCTATGTAGCAGTCTAAACTGTTACCTTCCCTTTGGCATTCACGTTTTCTGACTTTATGCCTGCCTAGCATGGAGTCACAGAAAAACAGGGCTAAAAGGACCTTTGCTGTTAATACACAAAGAACTTTTAAATCTGCTTTATAAGACTGTCTCTCTAGATTCCTGATATTTTTTATTGTTTTCCACCCTCCTTGCACCCGTTTGTCCATTCACAGCAACTCCCCCGAGTGTATTATTCCAGACACATTTGCATTAAAATGATGCAGAAAATAGATCTCTATTGCCTTTGATTCTACTATCAAGGGAAGTACACCCTAAAATTACATCAGCATTTTTGCAGCCAAACTGTAATATGCACTTATATTCAATTGGCCACCCACTTCCATTGCAAAGTGTTTTGGTAATCCTGCTAGCAGTTTGCCACTGCCTACAAGTGTTTTGGAGAATTTTGCCTCAGGTATATTTTCATGCTTACAAGTGGAAACTCATCTTGCTATTTTCTCTTTTAATGTCCCCAGACTCAGTAGGTCACGCTGTTATTTCCATGTCCTGACTTACTTTTCAGTTCCTTCCAAGGCAGAGTCATCTGTGAGAGCTCTTTGTGTGCAGCTCATATTCCCTCTAGATTATTAATAAGGACACTAAATCATGATGTTTCTAATACCATCCTTTTTATTTTTTTTTTCAGTATTAGATGACTCTGTGATGTTGCCTAGTGTTTTCTCCCCTATGCATCTTCTGCTATCCAGTTCAGCATCTCCTTTCTCCTGGGACCATGATGTTGCCCTTTGCATCTGTTTTTTATTTGGCTCATGATGTTTTTGTGGTTTTTTTCTTTTGTTGTTTGTTTGTTTGTTTTTGTTTTTGTTTTTGTTTTTTTTTTTCTTTTGTTTTTGTTTTTGGGGTTTTTTTCCCCTGAGGAATTTTTTTGTCTTTCATGTTTTCTGAACATATTATTTACAGCTGTATTTTAGCAAGATAGAATTAGAAATAATGTTCTGGATCACTGAATCCAGATATCTATTATTTCAGAGAGCTGTTCCATGAAATCCCTTTAAAATATTAATTGAGTTTCAGTTTGATGAAGCTGTGAAATCAATTAAGTTTTCTGCTCCCACTTTTTCTATAAGAAGGCTGTTCTCAAGCTATCCTGCCTGGACAGTTAAAAATCCTCCTTCAGAATTCCATACTGAATCTGCCCACGACCAGTTCTTATCACTTGTCCAGGTGCCAACCATAAGTATGGTTAACTTAGTCCACACAGCTCTTTCTTCTCTGTCCTTTCCAATTAGCAAACTCCAACTCACAGTCCTTTTTCTAAGTGTTTAAATTCACGTGGTGTGCTATCATGCCTCTTCCTGTTGCTGTTCATCTAGCCCATGAGTTAACACAGCCCTTCACTTGATCCACTCCTTCAGAAGGCTGACCTGGTCTTCTTTCATGGGATGATGACTTCCAACTTGTAAGATTCCCTCATCTTACTCTTGACTTACTAAATCTCCTGGTTTTCCCCAGTGTTTGTTTCATTCTGGAGTTCAATGCCTTTGTATAGCTCCAACTCAAATTCAGAAAGCTTCTTTCTCAGACTTCCTTCGTAGCTGTAAGTTCATTGGTCATAGGCAACAGTATCTTAGGCCTACCTAGTAAAGGGCAAGATTTTTGTTTTGTGCACAGTTTTTTTTGAACTCTTAAGTCCTCTTTTACCTCCTAAATCTTCTGCTTGCCCTCTCTACGCAGCTATCATGTCAGAAGCTGGTAGTGCAATGTGACACTGTCACCTCTCTATTGTACCATAGGTTTAAATAATGCTATGACCCTGTTATATAGCAGTACAATTTCCTATAGAACATGTGTGGGTTTTAAATAAATCATTTGATTATTTGATCTATCCAGATAATTTTGTCCCTTTCCCCTATCTTTTATTGGTTGTTTTTTTTTTTTTTTTTAAATAAGGTGCTGTTTTCCCTTGGAAGGATGTCACTGAGCCAGTTACAGTACTTGTTTGATACACTTTATTGTACAGCAATGAAAATGTTAATATTGATAAATAGTTAATAATGTGTACCCATTTTAGTAGCTGTCTATGAGGACTGGAAGGAAAAAAACCTAGTGGTGCCATTTTCTATTATATAAGCATGCTGATTTTGCCAAATTCCAGTCCAAAAAGCAAAAGTAGCTCCGATATCAGACTATCCTGTTTTGACATTTTTGGAATTAAACATCAGGTTTTCTTGTTTTGAAAGCATTGCATTCATTTGAATTGTTTCATTTTGGATTCTCTTTTATACTGTAACAATATTTTTGAGAAATAAAAAAAGTATCATTGCAGAGATATATTTTGAGCAACTTAAAATTAATCTTCAAAACATTTTTGAGGATTTTGAAGCATAAGGGTTTCAAACCTAGCCACAGTGAAAATTTACATGAAGACCTTGAAAATTTACATTAAACAAAATTTCTTTTCTCTGCAAAACTTCAATCTTAACATAAAAATCCTCAGAAATTCAGTACAGCCCACGACAAGTAGTTCTGGGTCCATTTCCTGGTGAAAAAATTGAAGATCTGGACAATAATATTGAAGATTTTTCTGCTCTCTGTCTAGGTAGATGCAGTTTTATACCCTAGAATTCGTACAGATTATGCAGCCACACACCCCATCCTGCAGGTGGTTCTCTGCAGAGTGGAGATGTTTCTATTCCTAAGATGAGCCGTCAACATATGTATCTGTAATGGCCTCATTAACAAGCACAGAACGAAGAATAACTAAAACTTGTGTGATGTCAGGAACATGTCTTGTACAGCCTAATTCCAGGCTGCGATTCCAACTCCCTCTTTTGCAAGAGGCTTGCTTTTGTCTTTATTTCCACCTATAGCTCATCAACCTATGTATCAGACTCTAGAAATCAAAGGTTTAATTCCCAGCACCCAACTGTTTCTTTGGACAAAACTATTTGCTGAAGGCCTTGATGATGGAAAGAAATCTAAAGAAAAACTGATATAAGAGAGTTTTCAAATGCTTTTGAGCCACATAACAAAACTAATAAGGTTTCAAAACAGAAAGACAATATAATGGGACTTAAGTAGACAATTATTTGAGTTCCTTGTGCCCTGTTCTTTGCCTGGAAAACAAGAAAGAAATACTAAGTATATAAACCCACATAGCTCTCTTTTAAACAAAAGCTGTAAAGAAAAGCTTTTGAAGTGTCTTTATTCCCTGTTCTCTTCTCTATTACTCTTTTTGCCTCTCTTGTATGTGCTCTCTTGTGTCACAATAAAAGAGCTTCTGGTCCCTTCATCTTTTGTGCTATTTCACCTTGACCTCAAGTTACAATGGACTAATTTGATCATTCTCACTTAACATTAAACCCCTGGTGTTGCTGTTACTGGGTAGGTTTTTTTACAGAACAGATTCTTCTCTCTGTACACTGGGATGTTCCCTGTTACCAACCAGTGGGTACCCACCAGGACAGCCATGAGCTGAGGGCATTATGTTGTCTCACCATTCTCCTCCTAGGAGATCAGTGCCCACCACTGTGGTCAATGGCAAACCAAGGTAAATCCCATCATCTTTCTTTGCCTCTGTTTCCCCTTCTGCCCTTTCACTTCTTTATGCTGCAGTCCCACTGCAGCAGGGAGCATCTTCTCTGGTTTATTTGTGTTTCACCTGACATGGTGGGCTCTGAGTTCCTCTGGGTTCATGGACATCTAACAGGTTAGATGTTCCTAGCTCCCTAAATCCCTTTTTATACTCTTGAAAGCTGAGGGGGAAAAAAAGGAAAACAACTGGCTGAAATCTGAGCTTTAACTTTTCTTCCCTCCTCCCTGCTGGATAGATATCCCCCTTGGACAGAAGCAGGCTCTGAGCAATGGCGATCATAGTTCAGATGATTTGTAAATGTCTTGCAGTGACAAGTATGACTTATATCTCAAGGTCCTCTTGTTCTTTCACTTACTCAGTTGCTCTGTGCCTGCTGACTAGCACAGCCTCCTAAGCCTGTCTTGGAGCACCAAAAGCAGCCCACACAGATAAGGTCTTCAACACTTGCCTGACTCAGGTCACTGCACAAAGGCATGCCGGCCTGCCAGGCTCATTTGTTATTTTAGAAATGACCCGCCATGGTTTTTGCATCACCAGTTGGCCACTATCCATTTTCTGGTTTATGTATTCATCTCCTACTTCTGCTGCCTGGTCCAAGAGATGCCAAGTGCATCATCTAGTGCACAGTACTCTCAGCTTGGACTTACTGGGAAGGGCATTAGAAAGAGATTTTGATTAGATTTGGGATCACGTTCTCTGTGTGATAATCTCTGCAATTGTTCTCCCCAAATCATCTCACTGCCTACAGTGATGACACTTCTGGAGTGAAATACAGGAAGAAAATACATACAACTCAAGGCAACAGAGTTCCATCAGAGATGGCTTTAGCCCAAGGACTTATGCAAAATAGATTTGTAATGTTTTATATTTGTATTTTTTCTTTCTGTTTCAAGGAGGAAAAAGGCAACAGTTGATACTGCCATGAAGCTGCAAGCTGAAAGACGGAGGAGTGGAAACTTCGATGCCTTTAACAATCCAAGCCTGTGGACCTGTGAACCATTTTTGCAATCAAAAGCTTATGAAATGCATTGCAGTGGGCTGAACAGTGTAAGTCCAACATAGGAAAATCCCTGCTAAAATAAATGGGATTTTTTATTTTGTCAGGTTTATAAAATTGATGACTGCTTGAAGAACTAATCTTCTTCATCTCTAAAGACCCTCACTGATGGGCTCCTCTTCTTTACCTGCTTCTGTCTTTTACCCCTATGAGATCACTGTGCTAGCTGGATGATGACATGCTGTGTATATGACTGAAACAGAGAGAGACCGTGACTCCTCAGTGTAGGTGCAAAGCCTGGCTGGGTTCTTGTGACTGCACAAGTAAGAGACTGTGCATGTGCCTGAGCTTGGCTTTACCATCATCCCCACACTCAGACCGGCCAGTTCAAGGTCAGCTTGTGGTGATAATACAGATAAGACAGAAATTGATGCCCCTAATTTTCAAAGAAATTCTGGGCTTCACTTGAGTAGAAATGCTCAAACATTTTGCCCTGTATTTGATTTATCTGTCCAATCACGTAGAAATTACTACTGTGGTATTTGCATGGCTGCCTCAGAAGACAAAATCCTCATTAATTCACACTATTGCTAAAATTAAGTTAGCAAAACTAGCAAACAGCATGTTAACCCCTTCAGATCCATCAAGTCTCCAGTTTAACAAGAAAAAACAAAGGAACAAGAGGGTAGAAGTTACTCCAATGGGGAAAGCAACTAGCCTTTGCACAAGTGGCTTTTAGGTCTCAGCATATGCATTTGACATATTATTTTCTTAAGCTGTGTATTTTCATGGCTCTTTCCACTGTGGCTTATGTGCATTTGTTGGAATCAGTTCTATCTTATCATCATTGCCATGGTTACCTTATCATCATTATTGTATGTATGTGTTGCTATATTACTATTACAGATGTCTTACAAAAGTTCCCTGAAGCAAAATGATCCCAGAACTTACTCTGCACACATCCCAAACTACTAAGCATTGGTATCTTTTATGATCTGTTTCCCAGCTAAAACAAAGTCGGCTTGAACATCTCTGCTGAAATAAAGCTGTTTGTCCTTTCTGGGTAGAGAACAAATTGCTGCATGCACCCATCTTCACCATAAACCAATTCCTTACATCAAAAGCAAAAGAAACCCCAACCCTCCTACTAACTGGGCTTCTCAGCAGCCTGATTCGCCTTTCTTCCATTACTGCATTGCTAAAAATCACAATACTGCTGATACTTGCACCAGGGAAGACATGTCAACCTTTGAAATGAAGCTATCATTATATAGCAAATACAGAGATCATTATAGAAGAGTAGGGCACAAGTCAAAGCTCACGACAGAGAGAAGTTTGAGTTTGGAATGAAAATCTTTCTTGGGAGCATGATGCTACAGAACTACAAAATTCATCAAAGAGATGGAACACCTCTCCTATGAAGATGGGCTGAGAGAACTAGAATCACTCATCCTGGAGAAGGTCCCAGGTAGACCTTATTGGAGCCTTTGAATATTTAAAAGGATTACATAGAGAGAGGACAAAAGATTTTAGTAGAACCTGTAGCAATAGGACAAGGCGTAATGTTTTTAAACTAAAAGAGAGTAGATTCAGACTAGATATAAGGAAGGAAAATTTTATTACGAGGGCAGCAAAACACTGAAACAGGCTGCCCAGAGAGGTTGTCAATGGAAACACTTATGGGCAGGTTGGAGAGTGCTCTGAGCAACCTGATCTAGTTGAAGATATCCCTTCTTATTGCAGGAGGGGGTGGACTAGAACACCTTTAAAGATTCCTTCTGACCCAAACCCTTCTATGATTCTATACAGTCTTCAGAATACAATTGAGGAAGCCCAGATGCTAACATCTGGTTTTAATCCAAACTCTGTTTTAACTTCCAGTGGACAAATGACTGTGGAACTCTTACCCCAAAGAATAACTGTAACTCAGCTCAGCACTAACCACCATATTTCCCACACTATTTATCCTTATTGTAACAACAGCTCCTTACTACATTCACAAGCAGAGGCTTTGAATATGTTGTGATAACTAATACCATTATGAGGTTAGAGTACAGTGGTGTGAGGAAAGTGATTCATCACTGGGGAAAAGACAAACAAACAAATTTATTGGATGATACATTGCCTAGATGCACGATTCCAAGTTTATAAGCAAGAGGTTGTGTATTGTTCCACAGCTGTAATCTAATATTACCAAACTAGAGAATACCAAATACACTTAAGATTTTTATAATAATTCCCATGATAAGAGGAATGAAATCTTAAATAAATAAAAGTAAATAGCAGAACCTCTAAGAGGAAAGGACACAGCAGTAATTGCAGCAGTGAAACTTTTCTTCTTAAGTTAAAAATGAGTGGCAATTTGTCAGTAAGTGTGGCTAGCTGAATACTTTTTAAGTGGGAGTTGAAACTGGGACGCAAAGACATCATGATACAGCAAATACAGGGATCATCATAGTTTTTAGCTAAAGGCAAATAAGGTAGCACTTGTCACATGCCCAAATGCCACATCACTACCCAAAACTGACAGTGATCCCATCATCCCACTCTACCTGTAGTTATGGACCATGGAAAGGTTTACTATTATGTGGTAAAATTTTCATAACACTTTATGGATATTGCTCTTTCTGCTAGCATCCAAGAGGTTTTTTCTGAATGTCTGTTGCAGATCCTGGTTTGCTGGGAAGGCTCAGCTCAATGCTTGCTAACCTGGGGACATCTTGGCATTGGGCACAGGTCATCATTTCAAGGAGATGCAGAGGCAGCAAAGCTCTTGCTGCCAGCTGAGCTCCCCTGGGCAAGCTGGGGCATCACTGGGAACTGAGTGTGTGGGGGTAGATTTCTCCTAAGAGAAACAATGTTCTAGCTCTATAAAAATTAGTTTCTTAGGTGACAGTCACTTTTATTTCTTCACTGTCCATCTGGAAAATGCAAATTTTGTTCACTATTCCAAACAACTTTCAAGGGTCCATGTTATCTGAACAACTGCACTGAAGTTTAAGCCAGGTTGTCCTGTCCTTGTAGCAGAAACTGAATTCTCCAACTAGTGAGATGCTTTTCTTTCTCCAGGATTTACTGAAGTGAGTCCAAAAGACACAAAGATGATTTCCATACTTAATTCAGTATGTCAATGTATGTTGTGCACTGGGAAGCCCAGACTAGGACCCAGCACTCCAGAAATCTCATCAGGCCTAAGCAGCGAGGAAGGATCATCTCCCTCAACATGCTGGCAATGATGTTTGTAAAGCAGCTCAGAATACTGTTGGGCTTTCTTGCCACGGGGGCACATTGCTGCCTCATGCTCAGCTTGGTGTCTACCAGGACCCCCAGGTCCTTCTCCGCAAAGCTTCTTTCCAGTTGATCAGCTCCCCTGGGGTTGTTCATCCTCAGGGGCAGGACTTCACTTTTCCCCTTGTTGCACTTCATGAGCTTCCTGTTAGCCCATTTCTCCAGCCTGCTCAGGTCCCTCTGAATGTCACCACACCTCTGGGAGGTATTCACTCCCTCTGGTTTCATATGTCCTGTGAACTTCCTGAGGGTGCACTGCTTCCCATCATCCAGGTTATCAATGAAGATGTAAAACAGTGCTGGCCCCAGCACCAACCCCTGGAGTGCACCACTAGTCACTTCCCTGTAACTGGGCCTGTTGTTCAGACAGTATTCAATCCATGTCATCAACTTGACAGTGTTTGTAATTTCTGCTAGTCCCAAGGAGCTTCCTGATGGAGCCTGTGAAATGAGCTGCAGGTCCCCCTCCTTTTCGGGCCAGTTTCAGGTGTTCTTGAGATAGGCTGGTGACTAACATGCAGCCTGTCCTGGTTGTTTAGGAAAACACAGTTTGTAACCTGAATTGAAGAGCTCTGGTGAATCTCACAACGTAATAACTGAGTTAAATGCAAATTACTTAATAATTTATGAAGTTTCAAAAATGCATGTGCTCTTATAAACAAATTGAAATAAAAAATCCCTTGGTTTTCCTTGGGTGCTATTGGACTTTTCCAATGTCAGCTGCTTTGCAACTGTCTGTGTACAGGCTTGTGTGTGATTATCCAGACCACGCACATGTGGGGAAGCTTTATGAGTGCTGAGATCAGTTCCAGATGGAGGCTGGGTGCCCTCCTTTTCCCTCCACCCATGGGATGTCCAACAGAAAGTGGATGTGGACCCCAGCAATACAAGAGAGAAGAGAAGAAACAGTTTCCTGAACAGGACTGGTGGCAGAGTTGGCCACAACAGAACCTTGGGGATAGTCTAGCAGAGAGGCATGGACCTCCAACTCAACCAAACTCTTTAAAGTCTACAGAAAAAGGTCAACTGCCCCATGCCTGAAAACCATTAAAGAGGCCTTGCTTATTATGTTTATTATTATGTTTGTTATGGTAAGATACTCTGGGATAGCTCTGTATGATTAGAGTTCAGCTATTAAAAGTGACCATAAAATGTGAAATGCTGAGCCTGGTCATCATCTCTGCACCTTCTCCAATCAGTAACATCAGGGAGACATGTGAGGCTATCTCAGAATTGCAATGTGCACCATCAGTGAGGTGGAAATTAGTCTGAGGTTCACAAGCATTTGAGTGCATTGGTGCTTCTTCCTTGGAATTTGTTTTTGAAACACCTTCACCTTCATAAAATTATTCATGGTACTTATTTAGATTATCTCCACTAGATCCTTCCAGGAATATGTATTCCACAGAAAGGAAGGGATGGAAATTTACCTATAATGCTGCATAGAATCTAGGATTATGGTTGTCCATTTGTGGGGGGGAGAAATGTTGTGCATCTCTATTAAAAATATGAAGAGCAAAATAATTTTGCTGAGTCAGGTTTCATTTTAAAGAACAACATTTAGGATGAAAATAATTTTTGGATCAGCCAAGGTTGATGTTTCATGGTCTCACTGAGCCTGTACTGCTGAGTCCTGAAGACACACACAGGTTTAAGCCATGCCTGCAGCTCCTCAAGATGGCCAGCCATGGCAGCAGCTCATTGTGGCTGTTGCAGGTGTGACCTGTGCAGGTCTTACTTCCTCTTTAAAAATTAAGGAAGCTCTGTTTTGGTCCATCCTAAACAAATCAGTGACCCTGAATTTTCTGACAAATCCCCAGATATGGTCTTCTGTGTGCAAAACTTTGGGTCCTTCTTCTCTTCATTAAAAATAAAAGAGAAAAAAATCTTTTCACTGTGGGTAATAGCATTTGTCAGCTCCATTTTCAGGTTGCTTAGCTCAGCTGAATTACTGTCTGCCAAGTGGCAAACTTGAAAGATCCTTTTTCCCCCATCTCCTTTAAAACTCCTGTGTCATTAGACATGCTTCAGAATCACAGGTAGAAAAAGATCATCTTGGCTCTCTATTTTGACCCCTTACAGAATTCCTTATATTATTTTGACTGTTGCCTTTTCTAACATGGCCATACACACCCAAAGCTTTTGATTTGGACAAATGGTGGCCTTACTATACTATTGCCTAATTATCCTTATTAACTTTATATTAAATTTAACTTTCCAGCTTCTGCCTTCACTTCTCTTGCTTCCAGCAAAAGTTGTTCCTAAAACTACAGATGAAATACAAGAACTTCTGACAAAGAAACATAATAGCCAGAGGGGGGGGGGGACTGCATAGGGCAACTTCTGCCCTGCTTGATTAAGCAGAACTTCAACTGACATCCTGAAACAGATGAGGTCCTGATAAAAACAGTCATGATTGACTGTTGTGCTATCTGGCTGCATTCTAGACTTTTAAATGAATTTGAAAACAGCCAAGCATCTAATCTTTTTCAAGGGAACAGCCAAGAGAGAAAAGAATTATGCTATGCAGTTTTGAGCCTAAGAGTGTATAGTAAACGAAAACCTGATCAAGCACAGTGTCACTGTAGGAGACATTTACATTACCCACTGCTGGCTACCTAAAAGCCTTAACTAGTACTTTACACTCCTGAGAGAGGTATGGAAAATGGGTAGGATGGACTAGTCTGTGAAGCATCTGCTTCTGCCTGGTAGCAACAGAAGGAAGCCATAAGAACTAGGTTAGAACTGGCACTTCTCAGTGTCAAAATCTGGGAGAAATTAAACTCAGCATTAATTCAATTTTTGATTTAAAAAAAAGGAACAACAGATCATGACTGCTATTGATGGACACATTGAGGTTTCTGAGATGCTCCTAAATCAGTGCTTGAGATCAGTAATATTATGAGGCAATCATTTTCAGGAGCTGAACATGTATGTGAGGAATATCAGAGTCCTGCACCAATCTCCTTTCACACCCATGTATTATCCTTGAGCTGAGAGTGAAGCTGAATTTAGTGAAGTCCACAGTGCTTCAGCGGCTCTGCAGCTGTATCTTAGCCATCTCCCAACTTGTTTCATTTCCTCTACCTAAGGTGCTGAGTTTCTAGCACCATGTACCAAGTCTCCTTTTCTTCATATTGAGTCAATGGAGGGGGACAGGATGCAAATAAACAGTCAAGATCAGATATTTCTTTCTTTATCCTCCAAAAGCCTAATCCAGAGGTGATTGATATTAGTGGAGAAGTTTAGAGTAACTTCCTCAGACCTTGATGCAAGAGTGATTCTGCTGAAGGACAGTACATTTGTGTGGGTTGCGTATCTGTGACACCAAAAGAATAAGTCCCATTATCTGTCATCTTGGACTCCAAGGAGATGGTTTCTTTTCCATCAAAGTGTTAAATTATCCAAGTGAGAAAAGTCCTGCTGCCAGATCTTTGTATCTAAAAGCATTTGTAAAAGGATTCATTTTAAAACCAGAAAGAACTATTATTCTCTGACCTCTTATTTTGAATGGAGTACACAAGGTAGATTACAGTGTTGTTATTGTTTGATCAAACAATGCACTTGAATGTTTGTTGGGGAAAAAAAAGGTTTTCCAAAATACAGAAAAGTATCTTTTCAAAACACAGTGTCAGACCTTTTGATGAATTACAGTATGTCACCAAACTGATTTTTCTTACTCAAACCACGAAATGTGTTTGCATGCATTGTGTAGGCTTAATATTTCCTAATGATATAGCTATATGGAAAAGAAATTATAAATTCACCACCAAAAGGAAACAAAACAAGCAAAGAATAAATATTTGTACTGTCTGTGAGGGCAATTAAGACCACATTTATGAAGTACAATTCCATTCAGATTCGCACAAACAAAAGGTAAATTTATTTTTGGAATAAAAGGAGTTTGTGTTTATGAAAACAAAACACACCCATGTATGTCTCAGAAGACTAAACAGACAGCGAGCATAAAATGTACAGGATGGGGTAAAAGCTGCCCATGAGACGGAGAGAGCACCCCTGTATGTGACATCCTCTTCAGCAGATTCACAAAAACTTCCTGGCCATGGGCAGCCAAGCTCCAGTGGGATTTGCCTCACTTGACTGAGAGGTCTGCACATCAGCAAAGGTTAGTTGTGCATGAAGATGAGCACCTGAGGGTCTCAGAATGAAGAGAAGAAAAAATCAGACACTCTGGAGGCTGATTTGTGCATCCCAAGGTAAGAGTTTAAAAGAGCTGAGAGAATCACAGTCAATGTTACCTGCTTTTCCCCACCAATCATTGCAAAAAGTCTGCCATATGAAAAGGAGGCATTTCCCCACTTCAAAGCCAACTGGTTGAGGCACCCCAACAGCTTTAAGCTGTATCCTCAGCCATGGAGAGCCTAAGAGCTTAAGTCAGATTTCTAAAGGGTTTTGTATGCAAATAATAGGTAATTTGGAGCTAAGATTGAGAGCCTTAGGTGGGGTTTCAGTGTGGATAACTTCAGGCAGACTTTATTACCTTGTTAGTTGGATATCTCCTTGATTAATTCCTGTAGTTCCTGCACTTGTATTTGCTGCAGATGATCTGCCCCACCATGCCTTTTATCAAAATGTGATCAGCCATTTCTCTGAAGCACCGTTTTTTGTTTAGGTGCCATGAACTCAGAAAGCATTTTTCTTAGCAAAATTTGAAAATTCTTTGTTCAGCCAGAGTACTGCCCGAAGATATTGCCTGTCTTGTAGCCTTTGCTCCAGGCCATGCAGCAGTTTGCTCCACTTGTGTTTCCAGACTCTAGCTTCTTGAAGGATTTCTTGTCACCTTTTTGCCTCTGACTCACTGTCCAAGAGTATGCCCTGAAATATTTGCATTAAAACTCCCACTCTACGCGCTCTGATCATCACACGAGCCCATAATTTTGGTCAGCTACTGTTGAGTAAAGGGGCATTTAATCAACACCTCTTTAAGCCCTCATGTTGTTGCTCTTTCCAGTAAGGTTTTGGGGTTAGTCCGGCTCCCTAGAAATCACTCAAACGTCCTCATAACAGTAAAATACCAAATCCTTTTCTGAACTTTGTAGACTTCTTAGTGTCAGCAATGTTTCAGCATGTGTAATATACATGTGTAACAAACCACACTAGCATATAATATTAATTATCTAGCCCTTCTCCCTCTTCCATCTAACCCTTCCTTTGTTTGCCACGGTTACCCATCCTGTGATACTTAAACATAGGAAGAAATCTCCTTAGGTCAGGGACCTGTCAATCAGTTAATGTCTCTAAAGTGCAACACATTTAACAGGGCTGTATTAATAATGAATCACATTTGCTTTTCAAATGTGCAAACACTTATTTGAGTTTTCCCTCCTGCATGTCAGAGACAGTAGGGACTCACTACATCCAAAGGGCAAAAAGCCACTACTGCGATGGCAATACCAGCTGCTGTAGCCCAGCTGTGACAGGAAGGACATGACCAACCTCCCGTCTATTAGCAGCAAAAGTTTGTCATAGCAGCCCCTCCACAGCTGCAGGCAAAGCATGACATTAAAATGGACATGGGCCCCAACAGGTCCGGTTTTACTGCGGTGGTACTTAGATACTCAAGTTTCACTACATCAAAGGGAAGTCAGTTATCAGCATGGATGTTTTTCCTGAGGTAAGACAACCTCTATTCCTTTTCCTTCCCTTTTAGAATTTAAAGAACACAGGCAAGAGCTCACTTCAAAGACAGGAGGGAAACAGAGGGAATACTGATGTTTAAAGTAGCTTCTTGCTTCTATAGGATTAAGAAAATTGGATAGGTAGATGGTCACCTTGTCTTATAATTTTTATCTTCTCCTGAGCACTGACTGTTTTTCTCCTCATTTCATCTCCTATTCCAACGTACCATCCATCAGTCTCCTTAGAGGATCATCTCCTGACATGGCAAACACAGGGGGAAGGAAGAGAGCAAGAAAAATCAGCCCCATGGACCTTACTGCAATATGTTCTGAGGCACCTTAGCCCTTCATCTTTATCACCATGCCCTAATGCACCCCCAGCTTCAGTGCATGTGATGGATGGGTGGTGGTGTTCCCAGGGAACAGGACTGACAGGGTTCACAAGGTTGCACTGCTGGACATGGTTACATCTGGGAAATGTACACAACCCCTCCGAGTCTGATAACAGCAATAATTTTCCATTGACATTAGGAACCACAGCCAATTACTGGTCCATTCATTATGTTTGTTGGCATTTCCATTTTTGTTGCATTCTTAGACTACCTTGTCTATTCATGTTTGGGACCCAGCCAGTGCCTCTCTTGGCAGGTGCACATTCTCCATAACACATACTGCTTTTATTTTAGTTCAAGTGATTTGTATTTCATTATAAACATTTTTTTGTTGTTGTTTAGCAGCTGTTTTCTACTTGAGTCTCATTTTCATTCATGCTATGGGTCAGTCTCCCACTATCCCCAGGATGCTGGCTTGGGTAGCCCAAGTGAGTAACTCTTCTTATCCGTGGAGAGGATTTCCAAAAGAGATGAGGCAGGCAAGCACTTGCAATGATCAGCTATGGGCTTTGTACCTCACATCTTTGAGTCTTCTAATTCCTCCTGCCATCAGCTACTTTCACAGGCTCAACAACCTGACTGCTGCCAGCTCTCCTCCTGTCTCTCCTCATGCTGTTGGTCATACAGTATGTGAGCTGTTGAATGCAGCAATTTCATAAAAATTGGAGGAGTCACCATCAGGAGTCAGACATTAGATGCTGCCTGGCTGCAGCTCAGCTGACTCCCACCTGCATTTCAGCAATGTCACATCTCCTTTTGCATTGCCCACCATAATTACTGCAGTGTGTACAAAAGCATGCTGTGAGGGGGAGATAAACTCTTCATCCACACACCTGTTTGCTGTAGCTTCAGGGCTCACCTCCCTGAGCACTAGCAAGAGATTTAAAAAATGGACATCAAATATAAAGATGTGAACACAGCCATCTGACCTAGAAAAGAAGGTTTAAGCTCTCCCTGCTCTTTCAGCTCTTGCAAAAGCCTGAAAATTGACTGACCTTGCAGGGTGTGTGTTAGTTAATAGAAGCTTTGCTAGCCGAGGAAGGGAAGGGAGATCTTGAGTAGAGTTTATCAGGCAGATTCCTGTCTTCACCTTCCAGAGGTACAAACCCAGCACTGTTGGTAGCTGTATCTCAGCTGATGGTAGCTGCTCAGGCAAAACACTCTGGGTAATATTTTTTATAAGATTTTCCTTCTCATATATCCCAAGACTGTACTTGCCTTTTCTTAATTACGGCTTTTCATTAACTGCTCATCCTTATTTCTTCATGAGTGATCACCCTGCACTGCTTTTGTCCACTCATGGATACCCTGTTTTCCATTTGCATTTGCAATTCTTTTAACTGCGGTGTGCCTATGCTTGTTACATTTCAACCTTTCCTGACAGCTCCTCTAATTCATCCAGGTCATTGCACTAGCTCCTAGATTATTAATTACTACCCCAGAGTGTTGGGTCATCTCTGTACTAATATTTCTTCCATTCCCTCCTTTAGATTTCTCTTAAATATCTTAAGAAACAGCAGGCCTCTGAGAGGTGCCTGGGAAGTTGAACCCTTAGGCAGGGCTGAGGCATGAGGAAGGCGGAGACAGCAAGTGATGTTAAGAGATGAGAGATGTGAGCTCCAGAATTCAGTAAGACATATTGGTTAGTGAAACCACTTTCACAGAGGTGGGATAGAGGAGGCAAACAGGCATATCACCAAGAGATAGAGGAAGATGCTGATGAAAAGAGGAGGTTTGTTGGCATTATTCTGTTCCCGTCATAAAAATACACTGCATTGACTTGCCAGGAGCAAAAATGTCAAAAAAGCTTCTGTTTGTGAAAGGTAGGTCTAGTCAGCCTTGGTGTTGCACTGTGCCAGCAGGTGCCTAGCCACAGAGGTGTCTTGGTGGCATGATGAACCCTCTCCCTCTGGGGAGGGGACACAGCCAGGCTCACCCCTCAGCAGAAAGGGAGGGTGGAATAAAGCGGCATTCCCACATGGGAGAGGAGGAGAGGCTGAGCCAGGGAGCACTGATGACTGCTCACAGAGAGATGCTCTCAGCCTGTCTGTGAGCTTTGCTTAATATCCCACTTTAGTTTTCATGTGAAGCTGGCCACCAACCACACAAGGCACTCTGACTTACTGCCTTTTGCTGTGAGCAGCTCTGCTCTTTTATTGCGTAAAGCCCTTTCTTGTTTCACTTCCTGTAACCTTCGTGGATGAAGAACCACAAAAGAGACTCAGGAAAACACGGCTTATGAATTTGAGGGTAGATATGGAGAAAATTGCAGTCAGTTGGCATGTGTGCTTAGGAAGTGGTTAGAGAAAAGAGTAAAAGGCCCATGATGCAAAAGATTAAGATAGAAAAGAAGTAGGAAAGAGTGGAGAGACATTATTGTCCTCTGAGAGCATTTTCAGTGCAGGCACATGTTTGCCCATTCGTTCAAGCTATCAGTTTTGTTATGCCCTCAGACCCTCCCATCCTAGGAGCAACCACTGGAAACTGAATCACTGCAAAACAGCTGAGAACTTTTCTTCAGCCTGGCGGCCCCATACAAGGAAAGAGTACAAGAATGCATCAACATGACATCAGATCTTCTCTGACCCAATCATTTGCACCAAATCCAACTCCAAAAGCACCCCCAACAAACAGAACGCAAAGGTATAAAAGAGGTGTAAACAGGTTTCCTAAAGTCATTTGCCTCCACTCTCCCCAAGCAAACTGTGTTACCTCCAAACAGGCAGTACTGTCCCCAGCAGACACACAGTCAAAAAGAGACATTGCTGCCTTGGCATGGTTGCCTCAATGGCTCCAATCATCAATGCATCAGTCTACTTTTAAAGGCCATTGACAGTTATAGTCCTTAGAAATAAGGACTGCAGAGCCATATATTTTCTCTTTCTCTTTCTCTTCCCTAAAAGGTCTATCAGTGCTACAAAGGCTCTTGGAAGCACCAAGAGGTACATGCAGAATGGCAAAAGCTGATGTCATAACTGCGTCAGAGTATTTTAGAAAAGACTGTGCTATTTATATATGTACTGTTTATGATGGGAGTTGTGCCCCACCAGAGGTAGGAGTTTGACTGGCACAGTAGCTGTTTCCCACCTTTCCAGATGCAAGTTGCAGCCTGTCTGTGCTGAGGGATAGGCTGAAGCAAGTCTGGAGCTTGCCTTACCTTGCCCAGAACTGACGTGTCAGAAGTGTTAAGGTTTCCTGTCATCCTGGGAACTGCTGCAGGGGCCACATAAAAGTAGTGTGCTGAAATGATGGTCTGAGTGCTTTTGAGGATAAAGAGGAATGGTGCTGGTGAAGCAGCATGTCCTTTATACAGCGCAAGACTGTGAATGGCTGTTGTGAAGGTGACATATATTGGTGCCTACAGAACGGAGCAATTTGCTGTGCACTGAATGTTTTATGGTGCTGGAGTGCACAATATCTGGCTGTGACCTTCCCAGCCATCTCAGAGTGGCGATAGCTGAAATGAGTTTCCAAAGATCAGAACCTCTTTCCGTTGTTTGTGCTGTGACAGTAGTGGAATACTTGAGCCAGGTGGTGCTCTATGGCCTGGCACCAACATTGAGTCAGAGACATTTCTCACTTGGAGGAACTGGTGTAAGAGGCATCACCTTGGTCATCACTGGGACTGTTGTCTCTGCAGAGGAACTAGAGCCAAAAGTCTGATTAATCTTCTGAGCTATACATGAACACTCAGCTTCAAACATGTTTGACTCTTAAACAAACCACCTGAGAGCAAGCGGGTCATGAAATTTTCCTTGTCCTCTACTGCATGAGAAGAAACATTCTGGTTAGTTATATATAGGGTTTCCATGGCTAGAAATATGTCGGGAGAGACACCTGTCAGGGACTGCTGAGAGAATAATTTTTACCTATGGATGAAACTGTCTGCTGCTGCCACAAACACCTGTTGTATACCCTTTGCCATAGAGCTGCTGTTTCTGCAAGTTTTTATACTGTTCAAGTGTTATAGTTAGGATAAAAGATGTATTAGATAGGTAATTAATACCATTCTATTACTTCTGTATGTCCAACTGTTCTGACTGGTTCTGGGAACCCTCCAGTTACAGCCCCCTGATTGGTTCATGTACCCCTAAAACCCCATTGGCTGGCCGGTGGAGCAATGCGGCTCCACCCTATAAGGCTAAGCCACCCCCAGTTTTCCCTTATAAGTTACAAACCCTCCTTCTCTTTTCCTTTTGTGTCGTGGTCCGCCCCTAACTCCACCCAAGTTCTAGAACCCTCCAACCGAACCCTATAAGAATCCCATGCTCGCCTTAAAAAAGTGTTCACGCCCGTTTACACCCTTCCTTGTGTGGACCGTGTCCTCTTTCCCTTCTGGACCGCGACAGAAATAGACTTATTCTTTCCTGACTGAAGGAGAAGGGAGGATACAAGACAGACCTATTTGCTGCCTAGTAAACTTTGTTTTCAACCTTTTCCTTTCACACTGACAGAGTAACTGTACATGTATGCTCCTACCTCTTTGTGAAAGATGCGTTTAGGTCTTCACTTGTCTTATTAAATACCTCCTCTCTCTTGCTAAAGAGCATAGCAAGAAACTATTGTTTGCCATGGAGACCATCTTCTGTCTCATCTATCAAGACAATATCCTCCTGTGTGCTGCAGCAAGGAAACTTCCCAGTCCTAGGGAGTGCCCAGGGGGTCCCCAGGGTCATTATTCTGCTCTGCTCCGGTTCTCCAGGGCAACCCCTAGACAGTGTAAAACACTTCACTGCCTGCTCTGCTGGGATCACTGGCTGGTGCTGGGACTATGGTGTTGGAGTGCACCTGTGATCCAACAGAGGTGCATCCCACTCCAATGCCACTGGACACTGGAGCTGCTCATAATGATCTAAGGTGCAGAGTTGCCTTTGCCAAGTTCATGTCTTCACTCCATGCCTCAGTTTACCCTTCCATTACACGGGGATGGTCACACCTGCCTGCCTGCAGGCTGGCAAGTGTTATTGTTAAGGCTTCAGATGGGAGATGTTGCAAATGTCGGCTCTAATAGTTTCAGTATCAAGTTGGAAATACAATTTTCATGTGCTCCCACCAGGAAAACTGGCATTAGGGGAGTCAGGAAGAGCCAGGCATCTCTGACACATTGCTGTGCTCCTTTCCTTCCCATTGCACTGATGTAACTGAGCATAAGACTTGACAAGGGGGATTTAATAGTGAATTAAAGTGTAGAAGGGAAAGGAAAGAGGCTGAGGTCACAGCACAGCTAATATGCAAGAGCCAGACCTACCCGCGCTGGTGGATAATGAGTTGTCAGGATTATATGTGGCAGCAGAATGGCTGGATTTGAAGTGGAATTATTGAACTGATTATGGGCAAGTTCTTGTATCTACATCCTGCAAATAAATAGTGCAAATAATGAGCAGCCAACAAGGCAAGAGGCATACCTAGCCAGGAGAACAAGGAGACAAAGTATTATCTGTCAGAGAAGACACAAATTGAAAAAAGGGAGTCATTAAGAGGAGGAGATAAATCTGTGGAGGGGAAAGAGTGACAAGAAAGAGAGGGAGTGTTGCTGTAAAATGGGAAGCACTCATTTTCTAATGATATGGATTCCCAATGAGCAGCATGAAGACACCTGGCTGATTTGGTGCATCTGAGACTGTACATGCCATGCCATGATGCTGCTATGTGCACCTTTCCTGGTCTGACACGTGCACACCTCCTGGCCCATGTGTGCTGCTGTAAGTCTGTTGCATCCCTGTGAGTGATGAACTACTTTCATCAGTTCACACTAAATGTTGAAATTAGTGAACCTATAAGCTGTATTTCATGTTAGGTTACAGAGAAAAAACAGTAGGAGATAGGATTTATGCTCTCTGTATAAATGAACTTCATAAGCTTTTCTTCACAAGGGAAAAAGAAATTGTGTCTGATAAAGTTTTGCACTAAAAAAAAAAAAAAAGAACATTTCTAAAGTGGGAAAAAAACAACTTTTGTTATCACCAATGATTAATTGAATTGATGCGTAACTGGTGTTTCAGAGCAGTGGAGATTAGAAACAGTGACAGAATATGCCCCAGTGGTCCCAGTTCTGCTATTACCTGAAATTACAGTCCAAAGCAGACTGACTTGTGTGCCCCACAAATTCATAAAAATTCAAGAGCCACTCTCACCAGTCTACTTTTGATAAATTCTTCTTGATTCAGTAACCTTTCTTAATGGAATTTCTCTCTCTCTTCCTCTCTTTTCTTTTACCCTTTTTTTCCCACTTTGGTCCACACATTTATTATTCCCTCCCACTCTCCTCCGTGGGAGTGCAGACCTCTGACTAAAGATCCATGTTGTAATCTGTACAGGAATTTACTGATGGTGCATAACAGAAGGGATTTAAAGAAAATAATGCATTTCTCAGATCTACCCCAGGGCACACAAATCAAAGTCTCCTGCAACACTATGTAGTAAAACTGAAAGTAGCTACACTTTATATGGAAATTAGATGATCCTAGGACATAATACAACTAAACATATATCAAAACCCAGTGACAATGAATGAATGCAGAAACCACTTTTTCTTTAGTGAGGATTTAAACCTTTATTTTGTTTCATTTCTCCTAATGTATGTCTTTTTCTCAGGTGATGAGAAAAAAACCCACAAAGAATATGTGTTCATACCTAATTTTGCTTTCTTTCTCACTGCATTCTCGCTTGTTTTATAACAAAAGGAAACACAGAGTGTAGTGATGTGCTATCTTGTACATAAAACCTGCTGTTTTTCCTCACACTAGTTTCTTCCTGGGGGATGAGCCATTAACAGCAGAGCCCCTCCAGCTGCTGTTGTTGATGGCTGTGCAAAAGCAGCTGCCACATACAGTCTCATTGCAGCTGGGACATAGATCATACAACATCTGGGTTTGTGTCACTTCCCTCCAGGGCTTCTGCACACCTTTCATATTCCATTTTTTTAATGAAATGGGGAGTGGAGGCTGGAGAGATCCATGTATGATTTGTGCACTGAAACAAGGCAAAGAGGGACAGAGCTGAAACCGAAAAGAAAAGCAGAATAGATAAAAGAGATATTGTGTTTATTTTATTAGTATTCTTGGATCAGCATTTGAAGAATCAACTTTTTGCAATGCTTTGTTTTGTCATGTTATAGCATGAAAAATCAGTTTATTTTGAGACAGCGTAACAAAAGAAAAAAAAGGAGATGCCAAAGTTCAGCATCCCATGAGGCTCTCAGTTTTGATGGGCTGATGCATTAGCCCAAGTGCTCTCACACTTCCATTGGTGTGTGGGATTATATTGTATTTTACAGCACATCCCAAAAGAGTGCAATTGATACAAGTCAGCTCATCAAGAAAGGCAACAGGACACCAAAAGAGAAGTTGGAAAAAAGAAATAGCCAGAACATGGAGCATGGTAGCTGAGCAGGTACAGGGTCAGGCTCCTATTCCGTGACAGCCATTCTATGAGCAAGTCTATTAGTTTCTCTATGCCTCGTTTACATATTCATAAATTCAACATGAAACTAGTTTCTTGTCTCACAGGACCATTATGAAAGGTAAATGATATTAAATATTGTAACCTATTCTCATACTGTGATACCAAAGGCTATTTAAGGCTATTAACACCAAAGAAAAAAGGAGAGATATTTTATACACAGCTTCCTTTTGTGGCAGAGAAGAACAGATGGTGATGGCAGCCTTTGAAAGACCAATATGCCATTGGAAAAAAGCATTTATGTTTTCCCCAAAAAGATGCAGCGGCCTTGAGAAGTGGGAATCCATTGAGGGCAACAAACAAATTTCTAGGACATCATTATCTATCTGTCTACTGCTTGCATATATCATGGAAATATATTTCCATGTGATCCAGGTGATTGTAGTGAGTGACCCTCTGCTGCAGGGCAGGCAGGTGATATAGGCAAGGGATTATCTCTCTTTAGTCATTAGACCACATAGGCTACTACATCCAGTGTTGAGCCTCCTGATACATAGGAAAGGCACTGGTAAGTGGGAATAAATTCAGCAGGGGGTCAGGAAAATGGTTGGGGACATTTGCCCCATGAGGATGTGCTGAGGGAGCTGGACTATTTCATCCTGGAGAAGAGATGACTTTAAGGGCTCGTAACAGCCACCTACCACCTGTGAGGAGACCATCATGATGCTTTCTAGGGTCCCTCCCCACCTGAATGACTATACCTGTCAAAATAGCTCTATCCTTGTTAACTGTAAAGATAGAAGATGGAGAAGGACAGTCATCTTCTGTGGAAAGGTATTTGTGTATGTTTAAAGAGGTAGCATATATAGATATAACAACTGGGAAAAGCACTGTGGCTACATTGCATTGTGTAAATATCTGAGGATATACAATAAGACCTGTTCAGTGCCTGGGTCATATTTCTCAGAGGATGATATCTCTGATTTTTTTTTCACATGGCAGATGAGAAGATGTTTCCCCTTCAATAACACACATTTTTAACAGACATCACAGGTGCCAATGAGAAATCAGTTTCCTGCCTTGTTTTTTCTTTTCCTGTTTTGAACAATACATAAACTGTTTTAGTGAAGACAGAAAAATGGCTTAGAGTTAAAAATGCCCCTATGTACAGCAGTGTCTCAATACTGCTGGTTTGACAATGTTGTCATTCATACAAGCAATGGTATTAAGGAAATCAAGGTGATAAAGGAGGAATCAGAGACAGTGCTTCTGCTAATGAAAATGAAAATACAGGTAACACAGCAAGTCCCTGGCTGTCCCCTGCCTCCCCACCATCTTAGTGCAGATGTATCTGCTGGGCTGAGGAAGTGATAAGGTGACAGAGGAGTCTGTTTTTCTGCATGGGAAAAGGAAAGGGCAGTGCATGTATCCATCCTCCGGTGACCAGCCTGTACAAACCTGCTTGAGCTCAGCTCTGGCAGCAGTGCATGGCTCCCTGCAGAAACCTACCCTCTGTTGCCAGCTTCCCTGGCCCCACCAGGAGCATCAGCATTTTTATGGCACATAAAGATACAGTGCTGGTTTCTTTATGGCTCAAGCAGAATAGTAATTCCAACACTGTGGCAATTCCTTACCCACTTCACAGGCATAGTGCCCACTATACACAGCTAACACTGACTTTGGGTAGGGCCTTTTTACACTTTAGGGACTTCTTATGTATCCCCCTGTGTATCTAAATCTTGCTCATGCCACAAATGTGTGAGGAGGATTCACCCATGCATCTCCAGGCAGACACACATAACGGGCTGTTATTTATCACTTACTTTCTTGTGAGAATGGCTGTGAGGCACTGTGGACAAAATCCCAGCTCAGCACTTGAAAGATAGCTGATCCTTTCCTGCATCTCTATCATGCAGGATAAAACCATACAAGGGGGATTCTTACAATGTCCATTGTGCAGGCTAGATGTAGGTAGGCAGTATATCATCCTTCCAGAAAATGGCCAGGAGAGTAATTCTGAGATAGCTATCTTCATGTTAAACAGCACTCTGGACTACAGCAGTTGAAACTCAGCCAGTTGCTTCCCAAAGAGCAAAGTATGGCAGATGCCTTCACCATCATGACCTGTCACATGAAGACTTATAAACCAGGAGGATGAGAAAGATTCATCTTTCCTGCTGGGCCAACAAAATAAAATACTTGTTGTTTGTTGGGAAAGCAAGGGTGTAGTTCTGGGATGGTACAGCCATAGTGGCTGCTCAAAGAAATGGAGCTGGTCATTCAACTTTTCAGCTGGCACTGCAATGCCAGCAGAACTTTCCTCCTGTGAGCACATATTTGAGGAGGGGAATGGGCTACTAGGAGTGTGTGGTGCTTGCCAGCTGAATCAAATCAGTTGGTACAAAGAAGATTGATGGGAGGGGGGAAGGAGGTGACTTCATCAGGAAACATGACTGGTTGTCTTTGGAAGGGATACCTTTGCTATAGGAGAGAAAATTATAGCCAGAACAAGTAGAAGAGTAACCTGGATAAACTGCAACTGGAATAAGGCACACCTCTGAATGAGAAATGTCAAAATAGATCAGGAAAAGAGCAGAACAGTAAAGAACAATGTTCAGAGAAGATGAGAGGGTTTGTTTGAAGTAGGCAAGGAAAGATGAAGGACATATAAAGGGGAATGGAGAATTTGTTTAGAAGCTCAGAGGCAACCAGGAAGCCTGTGGCAGGTCTGGGAGGGGAAATAAAGTGAAGAAAATGAAAAACAAAAAAAAAAAATGCAGGTAGAAACAGACATGAGGATGTTGCTGCACCAAGTTGGCACAGGCTCTTGTGATGATAGTTACCCAGGTGCCTGTGTACTGTGCTCCCCACCTCCTCCAGTGCTAGGAGCACAATACAGATGCCCACGTTGGCCCTGCATGAATTCAGCACAGCCCTGAAGGACTTACAGGCTGTATAGCATATCTGCCTAGCCTCAGATTTGCACCTCCCCAATAAGTCCTGCTTACATATAGGTAGCCACGTGCTGGAGAGCCCAGGAGCCTCTACCTGAAAGGCAATTATTTGCTTAATGTTTATAAATTAATATCCAGCTCCTGGAGTCATCTGGTTCTTTAGTCTTTGGAAAGATGCTCTCTTTCTTTTCCTTTTTTTTTGTTTTTGTTTTTTTTTCTTCCAGTGCACACCAGATAGTGCTGAGCTGTTGATGTGTTTAGTACAAGTTTATCTAGAAGACATCTGCTTATGCCAAGGGAATAGTATGAACTCCCAGTGACCTGTAGAGCCTGCATTCCTAATCAGCTGAGAAATATTCCATAATCAGGCTATTGCCATTTCAACAGAGTCTAAAGATAGAAAGGTTATGTTCTTGTCTGGGGTCACGAATAATAACTCCTGACTATACAGTTTCATTCTGACCAAGAGTAAATCAGGTGCAAAGCTGGTAAGCAGCAGTACAAGATTACACTGTCTCACAGAGTATATCTACCCTGAGGGCTTGCCTTCTGTTTTTCAGTTACCTTTTTTTCTTCCAACCTCTAACAAACATGTACAAACCCTTTAAGCATGACTGGGTAAGTGCTTTGAAACAATGCCCATTTTTACAGCTGCTTTGCTGCAGGACAGCAGCCCCCAGAAGGTGTAACAAGCACAAAGAACTGAGAGTGTGCCCTCCAGCATTCTTACACCAACCCCAGCACCTGCTAGCCCTTCTTGTCACTCTCCACATTTGTCTCCTACCCACCTGCCTTCTTTTTTTAAAATTTTAATTTATTTTTTATTTTTTTTTATTTATCCCCTGTCTACCTGTCTTTTTATATTCTCCAGGGCAGCATTCCACTTCTGGAGCCATCCAGCCTCCTCCATCCACTGCACTGCTTCACCACAGTGAGTAATCAGAAACTAATTTCATTCAGATCCTCCTACCACATGAATCCTCTCTGCGAGAGCAAGGGTTTGGGCAGGAGTAACCCTGCCTGTGGTAGGCACAGGGAACTATTCCCAGGGAGCTTCAAATTACTGACTGTGGTGGAAGCATTTCAGTTTGGAGTTTGGCAATGTTGATTGTAGCTTCCCAGAGGAAGGCCTTGGCTATCCCTGGTTTAAATACCCTAGGAGTGTCTTCTGTGGTATAAACATAGACAAAAAGGTACTCAGAGGGGTGGGGAGAAAGGCAAAGGTGATATACCAGGATACATCAATGGGATACACCGTAACTGGATGGATAGTATGCACAGGAGAAAAAAAAAAAAAACCAGATGCCTACAGACAGTAACAGAGCTGCTCACTCAGACTGCAAGCTGAAGATGCTAACACTCTGCCTTGTCTTTCCATCTCTCTCAGCCTTTTCCACAACTAGTAAACCTATCACTACATCCCTACACTGGAGACATCAAAAAGTGTAAATTTCTGCAACTTTATCTTGTTCCTTCCTCCAATTAAATTGTTTCATGAACAAATGTAGGTTAGAACATTTCTCATATGACTAAGCATAAGTTTGTGGCTGTGGAAAGACACACCAGTCTGATTTTATGCCTTTGCTAGAAGGTGTCTCCCCATCTTCAGAACATCTATTTCACAGAAGGGACTGAGAATTGGATTGAGTTTGGGTGATGGAACTGTATGGCTTCTCTACAGAGCAGGGTCTACAGAGCATAAACCTGAAAACAGTGCATCATTGTGTGGTTGTAAGGATGGGTTCCCAGACCAGAAAGCAGTGTCGTAAGAACCACCAGGAAGAGTTCATCCAACACAAGAATAGTTCCTAGGAAGTTGTGTGTTATGGCTGTGGAGATTATAATTGCAGTTCAGTTAACACGTGAAGATCAATGTCTCCTCTTTGCCAGCAGTCAGGTTTCCTGATGTCACCAGAAGGAATTCTGCAATGGATTAATAAATAGGATGACATGATCTCAGACAGATAGGTCTCTGTCTATCCCCCTCCTCTCAGCTACCTGCAGTCCAAACTATATGAAATCCTGCTGGAAGCCCCTGAGAAACGTTCTTGCTTATTTCCAAAAAATATAAACTCAGTTCTGAAACAAGCCAAAAGAAGAATTTGTTGGTGAAATAAGTTACATCATAAAAAATACCATTGGCCACCTCCAGGAAATCCACAGTGAGTGTTCCTCTCTCCAGGGCTTGTGTCTCTCAGTCACGCTCCCTTACAGAGTGCATATATTTGTGGATGTTCACTGTTACCTTTGTTGTTTTATTTGCACAGGGAAACACTGTCAATATTCCCATGTTCTGCTTGTCTAGAGGACATAGAAACTGTGATAGAAGATTTAGTTCTTTCAGGAATAATATTCAAAGAGTGATTATTGGAACTAAATAATTCAGAAAGTTTTCAGATAATCTTTGCTTAGGTCCTGATCTTCCCAATGCTCATATTTCATTTTTTGCTTGCACAGTCACACTGAAGGTAATGGGAGCGGGAAAGCACATTTATGCCTATCATAAATTACCTTTCTGCATCAGGGCCTCAATCACAGTCTGTTAATAGATATTCGATACAAGAAAAAAAAAAGAGTAAATAAGTTTGTTTTGAACTCATTTAAATTCCTTTTGTGTTCAGTGACAGTGTGGGAAATAGACCTTTGGTAAAAGAACAACAACAGGAAAATTAAAAAAAAGGCACAAGGAAACAGTTTTTTAAGCCACATAAAGAAATTCTTCTCAAAACCCAGTTGTATGTTTGCATAAACAAGGATTCAGCCTAGGTATCTGCATGGTCTTCCTGTCAGGATACAGCAACAACGCACATAATTTATCAGGGCACCACCAACTACATTCCATGGATATTTGCTCTCAGTCCACAGAGTTAAAGATTAGAAAAGGTATCTGTTGAATTCATTTGAATAACAAATAGACTGGGGAATCACAATCTGTTCTCAGCTATTCAATGGGTGAAAAAAAGTAATTCATTGAATATATTAGTCTCTCAGTTCTAGCAATTATTAGAGCAGAATTAGAGATCTGAAGACAATAATTTCAGGAGCTGTATATAATTTCTACAAGTAACTGATAAGTGATGTTAGTACATGTACTTCTTGGCTTCTGGCTCTGTCACAAGTAGCTCGTAACAAATCCTCCCCACTTGCTGTTTGAAGGCTGGCTGACAGTGCACTCAGCCAAGCACAGGTATAAGGATTTCTAAGATCAAAGCATGGTTAGCTACATTATTCATGTGGTATTGGATTTTTGACCCCTGTTTGTAACTCTTAAATTACAGTTACAAAACTTAGTCACCTACTACACTTGCAAGTGAATTTCAGCTATCGATAGGACAGTTGAGCTAATCTGTGCCATAAGTATGAAGGGAAAGGAATCTTGGACATTTTTATTTTGCTTAAAAGTATGAATGAAAGAACTTCAAGAACAAGAGTTATTAAAAAAGCAAAAGCAGTTTTAGGAGAGAACACTGGAGATCTGTCAGCACCTGGTATTTACAGGACAAATGTTGAATATTTGCATCATTCAGTCAGAAATTAATACAGGTTTTCTAACCCTCCTATCAGAGAGCTTTTCTCCCAAGTGTCCATCCTCTTGGCAGTCCCTATAAGGAGACATCAGGCTCCCAGTCATTTTTCTCTTAGAAACTATTTCATCAACTCAAGTCAGAAGCAACTGGATGCCTACAGAAAAGTCTGGAAAACCAATATTACTTGTGGAAAGGAGAGAGCACAAAAAGAGATGGCGGATTGCCATTTGGTACTCACCCAATTAATATGCTGCTTCCTCCATTTGCTCATTTTCTCTTTACAATCTCCATAATCTCTGGTGAACAGATCAAGGGGTGGAGCTGAACTGGCAACTGTCACCCTATAACATCGCTCCCATAAACACATAGTACTAGTACAGGCAGAAGGCACCGTGGTGCTGATCACCATCCTCTGAGTCAGCCATTTGCAAACACCTTCTCCAGGCTGTCATCTTGCCACTACAAATTCAAAATCTGAGTCAGAACCCAATTTAAACTGCTATAATTAACAGTCCTGATTTAACCAAACCTAGCAGTTTGTCATGTTGCATCCTCTGCATACATCTGAGCATCTTGCATTTGGGCTACTTTGTGCTCCTCTGCTCATCCCCTTCTGCTGCCGAGCAGTTCATTGCCCAAAGAGCATCAGTGGGCTTAGGCTCCCATCAGAGTAGAATCCAACAGCAGCTGAACTACAAAATTCAGCCATTCTGGATTTGTTTGCTTGTTAAAAAGCAAAGTACCAAAAGTGATGAAATTCATGCTACTGCAGGCTAGTGTATAAATAGCGATGAGTCAAAAGGGGGTGAAGCTTTGCAAGTCGTTTGTCAGTGAAAAAGAGTTATTGCACTATGGAGTGGCCCACCGTGATGAGTGAGCTCCAGGACAGAGGAAAAAGCCTGGGAACTGCTTAAGGGAAAGATGGATGAAAGCATCTGGGTAAAAGCTTGCTGGTAAGACCCAGGAGACTTAGACTGGCCAAGATTTTCATCTGGAAGAAAACTGTATATCAAACAAGGTAAATATCAGTACTATTTCCCTTATTGCTTCTAAATGCTGGTATTACTAACAACTTCTTCACTCTGAAGAAGGTCTCTGGTCACTCTGGATGGCTTAGGAGTGTCCCTGCATTTACTTTTAGGGATTTCCCTGCATTTATTTTTAGGGAATTGCAAATAGGTGACTTACAGACTAACTCATGTTTTTGCAGTCACAGGTGATGGTATGCCAAAACTGTGGGTGGAAACATATTTTTGAAAAATGTGTCTTTTTAAGATTTAGGGAGAACTTTTTTTTCCCTCACTTTCATTCCATTGCTTCCTTTCCTTACTCTCACCACCCAGGCTGAAAAATTCATTTGGTCTTTTGTGTTTTGCTGTTACTTATTTTTACAGTGCGGTCTTGAAGCCATCACAAAGAGCTTCTGGCTCTTGACCCAAGTGCAACTGAAGAACCACCCACTGCCCAGACCTGCTCACAATCTGCATCAGTGCGAACGGACTAACTCACACAGCTAATTCATACATAGCACAATTCATCCAGCAGATCAGCAGGCAAACTGGAATAAACTCCATGTCTCCATTCTGCTGTCTCAACATTTTGCTGTGATTCCTCTCCATCCTGCAGCCTCCTATAGATGCTCACTGTGTGTATCATTCTGTGAATGCATCCAGCTGAGCCCATTTCAACGGATTATTTTTAATGATACACTGCTTTGTTTCATTACAGAAATACCTACATGTCAAAAATTATGGGACCTTTTAAGAAGTCACAGAGAAACCCACGACTCCCATGTTAGCTCTGCTGAACATTTGTATTTAGGTGCTAATCAATATGTGCTCTTCTCATGGTGTTCTCATCATTATTTTAGCATCAATCTCTACAGCAATATACATATCACTGTATAAAGGATCATTACACATCCTTGGAGAGAGAGATAAATATAGGTTTGACAATATGTTTTTAAATGTCTACAACTGTACATTTCCACACTAACGGAGGAAAATACACAGTGCTCTTCAAATCAAAGTTGTTCTTCACTAGCTATTACAGAATGTATGCATACACATAACAGACATATAATATTCTATGTCTTCATATGCACTTGCATCTGCAGAAAAAAATCCCATGGAGTTCACAATTATACTCTCAATGGCCAAACTGAGAAATAAAAAAAATCTTTCCTCATCCTACATCTTTTTACTTCAGTGTATTACTTTTTACTGATATTGCAAGTCTTAATTTTAAATTCAGTTTTGATAAAAAAGAATCTGATCTTCTATCCTGTTATTATACCAAATGTATTTCTATCAAGTGGAAGGAAATAAAATTTGCAGAATGATCAATTAGGTAATTATTATAGTGGGGAAATATATTCTCTAACATAATTTGTTAAATGAAGGAATTTAATATGAAATAGTAGATTTCCAAATTTATACAAATAACACCAGATGGTGAGTAGCTAGTTTTAATTAAATTAGGTTTGATAATTATAGCTGTTAAATTTTTAGGTTTGACTCAGATTAGAAAGAATGTATTATTTCCCTGTAAATTTATTTTTAGTTTTCTTCCAAGGTTGTGGATATTGCATTATTCACCATGGCCTGGAGCAGCAGAGAGCTGTGGTCAGCTTTCTGGCGCCTGGCAGCCTGCCTCAGGTCTGCTTCAGCAATCCAGAGGATGCAGTGTGCCACACCTGGGCCGGGATCCCCCTGACAAGAGTCAGAGGAAGTTTGGCCAAGGGAAGCAGGAAGGAGGTTCTGCACTGCACTATGTTTTCACAGCCCAATCTATTGACTCCAGCACTCCATTTCAGCTGCTTCTGAGCAAAGGAAGAAGCCGATCAAGAACGATGTCTTTGCAGCTGCGCAGAAGTGGGTGACCCACAGTGAGCCACGTGCATTTTGCGCTGTGACTGTAGTGATCCATTTGCACATGCAGACACCTGCGCTTGCTGCAGCTTGTGTTCTGTGACCTTTTTTGTGCTGCAAAGGCTGCAGCCTGTACAGCCACACACAACAGTGAAGCGAGGAGCCCTGGTGCTGGTACTCTGCTCTGATGCACCCTTTCCCATCACTGCTACTTGGAGCTCACCATATCCCAGTGACTCCACTGAGCCATGGAAATGCGCTTAAAGCTACAAATGTGTGTGTGTTGCCACCTTTTGGGGCCTGCCCCAGCTCGTGTTGCAGGCGTGGCTGCAGTGCCGCGTTTGTGTCATTCGGTGGCAGAGAGGACAAGGCGAGGTCTTCTCCTGGTGCTTTGACCCATGTGGGCTCCCAGGATTTCTCAACAGCCTGACATTATTGCTTTTCTTGTTTGTATGTTACCCTTGAGAGGCGGTGGGCGTTGGCTGAGTGGCGTAGGCCCCCACCTGTGGAGCCGGCTCCTCCTCTGAGGACGCCGGTTCGAATCCTGGAGGAACTCGCTGTCGCCGCCCGAGCGTGCTCGGCCATGGCAAGATGAGCCTCAGGAGTAAAGGGAGTGGGGCCAGTTCTGCGCACACTGTGCCTCACCTAAAAAATCCATTGCGCAGGCTTATCCCAAGATCTTCGTTCGCGAAGTCCAGCCAACAACAACAACACAAATGTGTCCAAGCCCTTTTCAGAAAGTGGACAGAGTCCAAAGCCTACCTTGCTTGACCAGCTCCCTGCTAATCAGTGCTCAGAATCCCGTGGGAATCACCTTGTGCCTTTGGATCAAGCCAAGGGTGATCAGGATCCATACAACTGAGTCTGTTCCATTTACAGGTCTGGCAGTTCCAGCTACAAGCTCAACTTTCATCAACTTTTAGGTCACATCTGCAAAACGGGTGTCGGCTGCAGTGATGTCTGGGAACACTCAGCTTCTCCTCAGCAGCAAGATGCTGCAGGTTGAAATATCCATATGAGAATAACTGTGAGATGTTTGCTCTGGGGATGGTCTGATGCTCAGAGGAAGGACTCTCAGTGTGACTGAGTTCACAGCACACTTATCAATTTTTAAGCTGGCAACCTATCTCCTGGAGCCTTTACACCATAAAAACAGGTGGGTGGGAAACAAAGAGGTTTGATTCATGGTATCATCACAGTTCAAAGGCTGTAATTGGACATTATATTTCCAGCTGAACATATAATTTAGAATTTCAATACAGTAATTAAAAGCTCTGTTCAGGATCTGCCTATAACTCCTGAAAATCTTCAGATGCTTGTGACTTCCAGCATCAAAGTCACATTTTAGACTGGAAGAAGCTAGCCCAAGGGCTTACTCTCTGTTTCAGATAGCATTAAGAAACTAAATAGTTGTCTTAAATCATCCCTCTCACTTCAGCCTTCTTAGAGCTGGCACTTGGACTCACACACAGGCAAGGTGGTGCTGTCCTGCCTCCTCTCTCTAAAAGTCCTTTTTCTTTTATCTCAGTTTCCTCTCAGCAGGGTTCTTCTTCCATTATCTGCCTAGTGCAAATCCTGTCTCCTATTCTGCTTTCTTTTTTGTGTGTGTACTGAAAGGCGGCCTCCCTGAATTTGGATGATATTGATTATGTAAATCAGTACTTCTCCTCTAGATTGCTTTTTCTTTGTGAACTGGGAGTATAATTTGCAGTCTTCTACCTGATAATTGTGAAGATAATTTGAGCTGTCTCTTTGTGGAGTCATCAGTGACTGTTTTAATTTCCATATGTGAGCAGTGCTCTTTTATTTTTAAACTTTTTTTCCTAATCTTGCCTCCTTCTGAACTACTGGATTGATTCTGCTATTCATAACACATTCACCTGAAGTTTATTTGGGAATTTCTGCTGCCAGCAAGATTGAAATTTATCTACAATGTGGCAGGTTTTTCAACATTTCCAGAAAAGACATAATTCCATAACTATCAGCCTGACAATAAAGTTGTCTATCTGTAATGGAAAATTGAGAACTACAATATGGTAATGTTTTTCATCACAAAAATGTTTCAAAATAAAGTAAAACAATACCATCTTGTTTTGAATAGTTCATGTCTTTCATCAATTTGAAATACCAACTATAGGTTTCAAAATTAAAATAATGAGAGGTTCATGACATACTGTTCTTTTATTCAGCGTTGAACACAACCCACTTCCGAAGGGCCATGTAGCACATTTCACAGCAAATGAGACTTAAGTAATCTATTCACATGGTTTCTAAAGGATGGATGGAAAAATATAATAGCCTTTCACTGGCAGTTGTCTCAGAAAAAGATGACCATTGTTTTATTATACAATTTTTAAAAAAGCACTGCAAGCAGCTTCTTTCTCCCTTGTTCATATGATGTTGATGTTGGCTAAGCACTGAAAACATGCTGAAGGTTTCATAAGATACAGGTGGAAAGTAACTCTGAGCCAAGGTGGAGACCCTAAGGCAGCTCTCTTTGGTGTCAGTGCTCCACTGGAGATTGCTCCCAGAACATCCAAAGGCTGCAAAGAGCATAAAGCTGGGACATCTCTACAGTGCCTTAGGCACAACTGATGATAACATGACCACGGTTTTCTTTTCACCTCTCAATTTCATATCAGATGTTTCAAACCTGATCTCATGGAAAACCCATATATGATGTGGTTGTGATTGAGCTAGCTTCTTTGCAACTGAGTTTCACTCAGAATTGCGTCATTTAAAAAAGAGAAAAATCTCTTAAGCTGCGGTAAATTCTAAAAAAAACCAAAAAAAACCCAAAACCAAAAAACAAAACCAAACAAACCTATCTCCCAAATTTCTCCACAATTTAAAAAATCAGTAAGGAGTTTTATTTTTATAAGCTGACAATATTCCTTTCTATTAATAAAAAGTGTATCAAAAGCTACACTAACTTTTCTAAATGCAAAGTAGTTTGGAGGAAGTATCAGTATGTTCCATTCCAAGTATTTCCAAAATGGTTGGTGACATTTGACACAATCAATACGCCTTTTTTTTTAATTTCTGTCTGCAAGAGAAATGTCATTGTAATTAGTACATTTTCATGAAATATTTCCCTTTGGATGAACTGGAATTTTCTAACAGGAAAATACTGTTAGAAAATTTCAGATCAATGCTACAGTTAACACACTGCTCAGTTGCACCTGCAAATAAAGACACACATCTGGGCTCTGTTGAAATCAGTGATGATTCTATCAGAGGCTTCAAACAGTCCAGATTTACAAATCTGGAGGTACATGTGTATGAAGATATGTATCATTTATATGTATCACTTATCTTTTACATATCTATAGATAATTATAGATCTTGCTATATCCGCACCAGAAAAATGACTGGTCTAACAGATGGGAGTCCTGCAGGAAACCCTAAGAAGAGCCAGAGTTGGGGGAGAAGCAAGGCAAAGGCATATGTTTTCTTGTAGTTTGAATTACCAGAGAGCTAATTCCCAGGAAGGGGGTGCATTTGACCTTCTGCAGCATGGAGAAAGTTAACCTTTAATATTTCTCAATCAACACTTTCCAAGGGAGACTTTCTGTTTCATTGCGGTATTAAAAAAGCATCAAGATATTTGCATTTTTAGCAAGATGGAGATTCTAGAGGATTGATTTTTTCAGCACTAGTCATGCAATTTGTCAACACTGTACAAGCTGAACAGTCAGTCAAATGAGATTCTCTTAATTCTTGAAATGTGGCCAGATTCCCAAATTCAAACAAAGCGCCCAAGATGTTCATTTTCATTCTTGGTTAGCTGGTAAATGGTTTGAAAGTGAAGTTAAGCATCATTAGCAACTGGTGAAAGGTGAAATGATTGAAATGAATAAAAAATGCTAGATTTCAAAATGTATGGGGCTGTATTGCTCCCATGAGAACTCCCTGATAGATTTAGGGTATGGAGAGTCAGTCCTTTATCATCATGACTGCCTCCTTCTTAAATATTCTGACATCAAACTGGACACTAAAGTAGAATGCTGGAATATACCATGCAAGTAATAAATTTCAGGCAGAAACCTATATTCTCATAGGAAAAATTTCTGATGTAAGTGAATGGTAGGATTGGGGGAAAAAAGTCAGTGAATGGCCCTTAAGAAGACATTTTCAATGCAAGCACAATAGCATTAAAATCTGCAGCTACAAACACAAAAGGCTAAAAAATAAGCTAGCAAATTTTCAGCTCATGCACTGTAGTACTAAAATAATACAGATTTAAATACAGTGGACTAAAAATACAGATACACAGTCTCTGTTAGCAGTGTGTAAGCACATGTCTGTGATTGTGTGTGTGTGAGTGCATGTACATATGCATGGAGACATGAAGCAAAGGCATCTCTTTTTCTTTGATATCTATATAGATCTGTCCCCACCAGTTCTGCTTTTGAAAAATCAGTGATATTCTTTGTCATAAGCCTGGTACCAAAATCCTCTGAGATTCATTGTCTGTTGTGACCTTAATTCTGTTAGTCGTGTCTAGATAACAGCATCAGTCTCTGGGTTAAAATATGATATATTGCATACATCCAGAGACTGGAAGCCTTAACTTCAAATATTTCTGCTTTTGTATATTTATGTAGGAGATTCAGAAGTTCTCTTTTGGCGGAGAAAGAGGGAGATTATAAGCTTGTTAACTGGCCAGTAGTTTCTGACTTCAAAAAATGTAGGCCTTGATCAAGCTGTCTACCCTAGCAAGGAATTTAAGATGCCTGTTGGGTTTCTTGGGATAGTAGGTTCTGTATATGCCAAGTATCTGTCTCTCTATCCCTCAGCATCCGCTCTAAGGAATGTACACCTTTGTGTGTAAATATCTGTGTGTCATAAATGTGCACAAATATACACGTGGATATTCAAAATAATACATTATGATAATTAAAGAGAATAACCGTATATGGAGCTGCAATAATGTTTTGTTCTGACTGCCACATTCTGTGGATTCATATTGGAAGCACTTAAGACTTCATCAACATATCAGACAGAATTGGCAACTGAGGCTTCAAAATGTTGGGTTAATTATAAAAGCAGAATCAGAAAGGTTAAAAAATGTTAATGTGTATCATTATGGCAGCACGACCTATTGAGCATCAACTGATGAGAATTTATTGTGGGAGTTCAGATAGGCTTATGCCATGAATGTAAGAGGAATTAAAGTACACAAGAGTGCTCTTTTGTATCCAGAACTCCTGACAGTGTTCTCACATGCTCACAGTAATAACTGTATTTGATTTTAATTGTTTAGCTGCCTGGCCCGTGATCTCTACCTATCAAGCACTCAGACTACTTAAACTCACAGCTGAGGTATCTGGGAACTCCCAGTGGGCCTCCAATGATACCTCACTAGTATGGTTTCCAATCTGTGAATGTTTGCCATACTTCTCTGATCCTGAAGACCATGCTGTGGGACCACAGGCATATTGCAGGGTCTCTTTAACCTGTACAGGAAGATGAAAGAGAAAATCTTGCTAATGCACCTGCACTCCCTCTGCCTGGCTAAGGAAAAAGCGCAACGTTTCTGTTATAAGAGACTTCACTACTTGTATTTGAGATGGCAGTGAAGTAGCCTGAGGGATATGCTTGTGTGTTGTGCTAACAACATATGTTAGATCTATGCCAACATCCTCCTCACTCTCAGTCCCAGGTGCCTTAACTACAGCTGAGACACACAGGCTGGTGGTACCTGCTACGCAGGGAGAAGAGGTAAATGCTGGAGACAGCTTTCAGGAATGGAGAACATGAGTTATGTGTCTTGCATTTGTTTGCTTTCAGAGCTAGTGGTAAGTGCAGACCCCTAGTAGGACCTAATTACCTCCCATCTGAACACTAACTCAGAAGCTACATGCTGTCAAGGCGACATGGGGACTCATTTCCAAGAACACAGGCACAAACACATTTTTATTGGCCATAGAAAATGGTAGTGCGTGTGCCAATATAGCATGGATGTCTGACTCAGAACATAAAGTGCAGGTGCCAGCAGCAAGAAGATGCTGCTAAGAAATAGCAGCTCTGTAGGACTGCAAAATATCAGTTGTCTGGGGAGACCAGAACTGGAAACAGAAAGAGGCACTGGTGACTGAAAACACAATTTCTTTGCCATCTCTGCAGGTACCCTTTCACTCTTCAACCCGCAGTTGGAACACAGAACCATGGCAGTGGGAGCAATGGGGTTGCCCCTTCCGAGATGGATCCAAATACTCTGATCCTCTCTTCCTCCCGTCTTGCAACTACAGAGACTCTTCATCCACGGGGGAGAGGAGTGAGAGGGCAGTATTAGATAAATGCAGCCTCTTCTCCTCACAGGATGTTCCTGGCTGTGGATAAAACCTTGTGGCTTGGCTTGCCCTCATTCGTGGAGTCTGCTTTAGGAGATAATCTTCAGAGAAAAGAAAATCAACAGCATTACTATATTTTGTACAGTGCCTTGCACAGTGTATCCCTGATGTGCACATCAGACTTTTGGGCACATCAGACCTACAGGTAATAACTACAAATAGTGACTGTCTCTGAGGATAAGAGTGGGAAATGAAACTGTCTTTGGATAAAAATAGTTCCTTTTGATTGTGTATTTTCTGCTGGCTCTTTCCCTTTAGGCAACATATGACAACTTGAGGAGCAGGGGTTTTTATCCCCTAGGCAGTGTTTTATTGCTCTCTACCTTAAAGTCAGTCAATAATTGTAATTATCTGTCCACCCCACAGGTAACTGCAGGACTTCTGGGGGTGAGGGGGGGTAGCGGCAGTGAAGAATTAAGATGGCAGCACAGTTTCTGACAAGAATTGGAGAATTAAGAAGACAAAAAGCAGGCTGGTGGGCTTAAATCTCCTGCAGTGATCTGAGAGACTTTCTTGTTTTATACAAGTCCTTTGTACTTTAATGTTATGCTTACTATACAAAACCATGTAGGTGCAAGTATATGTCCTTCTGTGTGTATGCACTTGCATATGGCCACATTTGCCTATTTGCATATGTGTATGAATGCATGCAGCACATGTGGGTGGTGAGAAGCAAAAGGAACATTTTCAAGGTTGACAAGAGCAAAATTTGATCCTCCTTCAACCTGCTGGGTGCTGAGGCAGCAGGAGAAAGAATCCCCTTTTGGGCTGAAGGATGTAGTGAGATTGAGGCTGCAGGAGGATAAAAAACTTCAGCTCATCAGCTTGGTGCTGAAGAGTTAACTCAGCAGACTGAATTTTGTGTTAGCACAGTTAGGCTGCTGACAAGCATCAGTGGTATGGTCATCCTCTCCTCCCTGGTACCCAATGTGAGCCAGCAGAAACTTGCCTGGAGATGAGTCTCTCGAGCTCTGCACACAGCATCCTGACGGCCTGCATCCCTTGCCAGCTATCAGTGACAGAGCTGACATGGAGAGGCAAGAGAGGGCACAGCTGGCAAGCAAAACCCTGCCATCAGCACACCCGCATCTGCTGAATCTGTTGTGAGCAGTTCACCCAGCTGAGATTTTAATACAGCTGCATCCCTCCTTTTGGAAAGTGCTTTTTTTTTTTCCCCTCCTGATAATAGAGATGTGAAAAAAAGGAATAAATGCCAAATTAATTGTTTTTTAGGGTTGCACATGTGTATGAAATTTTAGCCCCGTTGACCTTAGCAGGGTCCCTGTAAGAAATTAGTATAAAATTAGTGGCATTTCTTGTTCTGAAAGGCCGTCAGCCACAAAGGCAAAGGCATGCAAAGGGAGAAGCAGCCTGCTGATGCAGGGCCCGATCCTGGAGATCCTGCCTGTGATCTCGCTGCTCTCTGCTGGTTTGGCTGCAGGGTGCTTGGTGGGTGGTGGTGAAATGAGGGGGTGGATGTGTGGCACAGTCAATCCTACGCTTCACAGTTCCTCAACTGCAGCTGCTATCAGTGGGTGTTTGTAGCACCAGGCACCCCACACCCAAACCTGCAAAGCACTTCAGGAGCTCACAGGTGCTGACAACTTTTGTCACCTCCTGGGAAGTGCTCAGACCCACACAGGACCAGGCACACACACCACTCACACATGGCATTTCACCTGTCAGCTACCGACACCAGCTTCTAACTCTAACAGATTTTTTTATTTTGTGGATGGACAGATAGCTCTCAGCTTGACCCAGCAGATTCGTTTTCTTTCTTCCACGGCCTTTGCATTTTAGTGAAAAGCCTTAAATAGCATTTGTGTAATCATGCTTGTCTGCTGACCCATATTCTTAGCACAGGTTGAAGCTCTGTTGGCAGCTGCTCCAGGTTCAGCTTATTAAATCCTCCCTGGGTAGCTGGGGAATCAGAATTAGTTACCCAGGAGGAGAACCAGGCATTAGGAGCACGGAAGGTGAATGTAAGGGACAGCCCCCTTCCTGGTGGGGGTGGGCCTGAACCTCATGTATGGTTTGTCTTCTGCTATGACTCTTGCAAGCCGAAATCCCCCACAGGCATGAACGTGGGCACTGATTTAAAGGCTGTGTGCTCTACTAGAGATATGCAAAGGCTTAGGGCTGATGATGATTTATGAATCCTGCTGCTGGATTTTGAGGTGCTTGGCTCTTAGGGTGGCATCCAGAGCCAGAGACAAGGTGCTGAGTTCCCTGCACCTCTGAATAAAATCCATTTGGGGTCTTCCCTTCTCCGTACCTCCTCCCCTCTTGCACAGTACTCTCATGACAAGCACGTGGGATGATGAAGATCCCAAGTAAAAATCCCTTTACTCTGAATTGCCCCTCTTTCTTTTTAAAACTGGTCACTCTTCAAAAGCAGATATGAAATTTATTGAATTTTACTTTCTCCTAGCATGGGGACATGTGGGTGTGAGCCTGCTCCAAGAGCGTCTTTTTTTAGACAGGATTCAAGAGCAGGGTAATCCCTAGGAATGTGGAGAAGTATGGATTTGAACTTCTGCAGGCAGGAGAGGAAACTGAACCTGTATCTGCCACAGCCAGAGTAAGTACCTTCACCACATGGCTAGAAGGGAAACGGTATGACTGTTATTTTTATCCCCACTTTGTGCTAAGAACTCATTTTTCAGTTTGGACCACCTGGAAAAGACATAGTCTGTGAATGCCACTGGACTTAAGCATGTGTAAGGGCTGAGGTGCTAAACTGTGGTAAGGTATTCAGGTACTTAGAGATTCCAGGGAACATAGCTGTAAGAAATGTAGCTAAAGATTTGAGGCTTTCACAGGCTCTCACTCCTGTCCTGGGTTACCAAAATTTGCCTGTATCGTTTTCCACATTTGAGCCTTGCCCTATTTGTAGCACAATAATAGGATTCCACCGCCATTAGTTTTATTAAGTCTCATGAAGTTGTTGAATTAAATTTTGCCCTCAAAGCCACTATGGTATAATGAATGCTTACATTGTAAACTGGTAAGCCCAAAGTGCATGATCCTTCCAAGGGCAAAATACTTTCTTTTCGGTCTGCTAAGTCACCTGGAAGTATATACACCTAGAGGGCAATCCCATATTTTGCCAAACAACAGAACGGCAACAGGTATTTTTTGGTTCTCCAATGAAAAAAGATGCTCAAATACAGACCTTAGAAAGAAGTTAGGCAGCACTGCAAGTTGCAAATATGACAAAGAAGGCCAATTTTTCAGAAAGAAATAACAATGAGCAGACCAGAACGGATCCATTAGCAGCATGAATCCATTACACTTCCTTAAGTATTTCTAAAAGAAATATTTAAAAGCAGGGAGAAAGCATACCATTAGACACCAAAAATCCTGTGGAATCACTTAGTTGACCTGGCCAGCTGCTCTGTAGTTCCCAAATCCACTTTTTCATAAACTGCAGAGGAAATAACAGAGCACTGGAAACGCTTCTTTTTAGTCACCATGCTCTGATGTTGCAGAGATAAAATATAATCATTCATCCCTCAATTTAAGGAGTCCAGAGGAAGTCTGTTTTGCTTTAGCTCTGCTGAAGAGATATTGCATAAGGATACAGTTTAATGTTTAATGAGAGATTGGACCAGACAATTAATCACTGTCTTTAATGACGAAGCAGCTTACTACTGTACATCATTGATGTTGGATGAAAGTTACTACGACAGCAAAAGGTAATGATGTATTTCTTCCTGGTTGAATGCTTATAGGAAAATGCTTTGCTGACTTGCTGGTCACAATTAGAACTCACACAGGGAAAATCAAAGTTCTGCTGAACTCCACGAGTCCCAGAATTTACTATTAAGGTGGGAAATGAGAAAAAAAAAAAAAGAAAAAAAAAAAGAATAAAAAAAAGAGAGAGAATAACACCTTCTTTATTGGAAACCTTTCCTTTCCCTTTCCCTTTCCCTTTTTTTCTTTCTCCTCCTAGACACTTTTCTCTCAGGACTTACTAAACATTGTGAGACCTGGACAGAAGGTGACTGCTCTGTCCCTGCCCTTTTCCAGTACTTTTTACAGAGGTGTTACAGGGCTTCAGAAGTCCCTTACCCTCCTCTTGGAGCACACCCCCAGTTCAAGCACTGCAGAGACCACCAGAAGGTGCCTGTACCAAGCACTAAGGGCCTCTCCTGAGATGCTGTGGGCATTCAATGCAGGGCTGAAGCCACAGCAAAGCCTGGAGGAGATGCCATATTGCCCCCCAGGAGTGCTAAAATACTGCTAAGGACCTTAACACTCCCAGAGCAGCCAAGGACCCAGAGGGCACAAGTGTAATCTATAGCGATTTTGGTCCCTTCCCTCTCGCACCATCCTTGACTCCTACACACAACGTGCTGTGGTTTGTGTTCATGCAAAGTGACAGTAGGGTCAGACACCTTTTTAATACCTGAATTCCTGAGTCAGACACACAGACTTCTCTGTCATTTCCTAAGCTCTATCATGGGTGGTTATAATCGCCAGTAATTGGCATCTGCCAAGAAGCCCCATGAGACAGGGGTACCAGTAGACTTCTGCCAAGGCTTATGTTTTGTACCAAATATCCCAGTGGATCAGCTCAGCTACATAAAACCTCAACATCCTGGATTTCTCAGAGAAGCCTCCAACACACTGACTGGTACCTAGAAACAGTTTTGTGTCCCAACAAGCCAAATCCATGCAATTATAGAGTAACTGCAAGGGTGAATAATGTATCACATATCATCATTTGAACATATGGACTCACAGATTCTATGTAGTGAGCAGTAGTCTCTGTATTGCTAGGACCTCATATAGCTCGGGGAGTAGGATAAATATTCATATAGTGGGATGTGGCAATCCCTTAGCTTATATGGCCCCACAAAACCATAGGAGTTGCTGCAGTCCTGCAGAGCTACTGCTGGACCTGAGGCTGATCAGAAATGGGGAACTGAAATAAACAACCAGTTTTAGGTCCTTGTGCATGAAGACCCTGAGCCCATTCTAGAAACAGCAGTGATAAAACCCAGCTCCACACGTGCCTAACCAAAAACCAGCGTAGCTTACATGTCCTCTAGTGAAACAGGCCCAGGGAACAGGCACAAGGAGTTTCATGCTTTTCTTGGTGTTGTCAGACAGTTAGTAGGGGCCCTGAAAAGGTTTTGATGTGGGTAGAATGTGCTCTTCCAGACTATGGACAGGGTCAGGGACTGCCACAGGTCAGACTACTGTCATGGTTGGTCACTGTGAGGGCAAAGAATTTCATTACTCTGAGTTATGCACCTGCCATTGTACGCACTTTGGCCAAAGTCACAGCGCGTAAAACCCGCTCAGCTCAGCCCTGGAGCTCCTCCATCCCCACCCATGCTTGTCTGCTGAGCTACACTGCCCTGCATCAAGCTGCTCCACCAGCACCATGGAGGGCATTGCCTCACTTTGCTAACATCCCAGCGGCCACAAAATTATCCTGTAACTTGGGACATCTGAGATCAAACAAGCACAGCACGAAACAGCTAAATCTGGCCTAACCCCACGTTTGTGGCCCCACCCTGGCACAGGAAAGCAGGGGCAGTGAACAGCAATGTCTTCAGCAGCTGTTTTTCTAGAAGGGGGAGTATTTCTCTGCGGGCTGCTTGTGCTGAGGACACGACACACACCTCTGTGTCGTGCACGGCCAAAGCGACAGCTGTGACAGCTGTGACCCAGCTGCCTGAATCTCCCCGTGGTAAGCAGCCCCGGCTCCTGCTCCCGGGATTCAGGACTAGGGAGGCCAAGGTCTGATGCCTTAGCACTAGGAGCAGGTGGGCTTTTCAATGGATCTCCAGTTTGCTGCTACAAATGGTAACTTCATATACCCATTCGAGGGGGATTTCCAACCCTTTTCATTCATCATTAGCACAAATGGCCCCCAGGTTTAAACCTCCCATACTGCATATTTCTGTGAGGAAATATAATTGCCATCAACCAAAGGGGTTTTCTTCTGTTTTGATTAGGGGAGCATTTAAAATTTTGTAATTCAATTTTTATATTTGAATAGAGAATAATAATTATTTTAATTATAAACAATATCAGATATGGTAATGCAATAATTCATTAGTATTCTAATTGTTAAATGTTACAGTAACTGGTATTTGCTTTGGTAATTGGTATTTTAATTGGCAATTGCTGTTCCAAATGGCCATTGGGGTAATTCTGACTAGTGACTGGTAATTACAATAGAAATTTTTAATTGGTATTCTAATTGGTTTGGTAATTCATATTTGGTTTTCTCATTGGTAACAGAGCAAAGTGGTCATTTGTAATAGATAATTGGTTTGGTAATTGATTTAGCAATTGGCATTGTAGAGAGTACAAAACAAGTGATCAAAATACACTGATTTATTAATAATGTCATATATGCAATATTTTGAAATGAAAGTTAGTTTACAAAACTGATAATTAAATGATTTCAAACAAAAAAACTCTTACTAAAATGTTTAAGAAAAATGCCCAATTTTAAAAACTTATTTTTAATAATGGAAATGTATGGACATCAATAGGGTCTTTTCAATATTTCAATTTCAGCAAATAGTCATTTTCATTCAATAAGTATTCTCCTGGAGAAGTTTTGATTGCCTAACTCTACCATTATGTGGCATCAACATCCAAACCTGCTACAGAGCTTGTCTGCTGTGTGCCTGCCACCCTTGTGGGATAACACAGCACGGTGAAACATCTTCTCTGCAGGTACACAGGCAATTTTGTAGCCACTTACATCACTCACAACCCCATGACATCAGCACAGCTGAGTCTGAAGAAAGCTCTAAGTTTTGCTGAACCAAGTTTATGGGGGCAATGGGTCTTTTCTCCTCTTATAAATGTGTCTTGGCATGCATGACTACATAGCAGGGGATCAGTGCCATGGCTTACCTGGTCCTGCTGAAACCCAGGCCCAACAGTACCCACTTGACATACCCTGGACATGGTTTCTGAAGGAGAATTTCCTTATTATCCTGCTTCAAAACATCCCCCTGTGAACATCACCCTCTAGATATGCCAGAACTTTCCCCAAGATTGCTCTTCAACCAGGATATGTAAAGGTATATGAAGTCAGATATGGTAAAAGCAGCTTGTTCATCAAACAGATCATTCCTAATTTCCTATATGTATGAGATGATTGATTCCAATACTTGAAGTCCTTTGTTTTTCATTCTGCAGTACAAGGAATTTAGTGCAATCCACTGGGTGGGAAACCATGTGATTTTAAAAAAGGACTTTGGAGTGCTGCTATGCTAATATCATCCATATAAAGACAGCAAGACTAAGATCTAAAGGAAAGAGTAACTAAAATTGCTCACTACAGCCTTTGATGCAAAAAAATACTTGGTTGCTTATATAACAGATGGTACACATATTCACAGAAAAATATCCAGAACTGCCAGCACTATTTCTGTGCTATTATAGCCTTTAGAACACTATTGATTTTCTTTCAGATGCATCAAGTTGAGCATCCAATGCACATTCTTCCTCTACAAAATGCTTTGCCCAAAGATGTTTGAATATCTGGCTCATTAGACTGTGTGCTTCCATGATCAGCATGGAAATTCAAGACAGAAAATACCCTTTTGGTCATCCAACCAAACCCTTGGCACTGTTGAATTATTCCCTCGCTCTCCTATACACTTTTGACTGTTTATTCACCCCAGTTATAAATTACTCAGACAATGGATTCTCCTGGAAAATTGCTCACCACCAGTGACCACCATTATTATGAACTGGGACTGGGTTAAGAAGGGAGATTTCCATGTGATATGTACAAAAGGAAAACAGAGGAAGCCAAAAGAAAGCTATGAAATGTTTACAAAGAGCCTATGTTTCAACATAAAAGACCCACCACTTAACAAGAGAGTAAAATTTTTGAAACTGCATCTCTTTCAGAGAATTATAAGGTAATTTGGACCTTTAACTACAAGACAGAAATTCCTCAGATTTGCATGAGTTTTTTCCATTAGCCAAACGTCCTTTAGCTGCTAGCAGGAGTTTTGATGAGAGTTCAGTTGTTAAGATTGACATTTTGAGGGTCTGACCGTCAAACTGTAAAGTTCTGCTGGTAGTTCTACCTATGTGGATTCCAATAAAGACTTCCTTCTGTCTCCTCTACTTCAAACAATAATAATAAGGACAGGGAATTATTTTTAAGAGGGTCCTTACAAACTGAAATATGAGGGTGAGTTTCTAACATAATTTTTGATACCACTTTTATCCTTCTTAAATTATTTTCAAACTTTACGAGGATTTCAGCAAAACAATTCAAAATGCTTGTCTCCACTAACCAGTAATTCAATGCCGATTTGTGAATCCTTATGTAATGCTCATGGATTTTATAGTGTGCAATTACATTTTTCAAATGCTTCTTCTTTCTCATATTCTTTTCCTAAGTATTTTATTTTAGCCAAACAATCCCCATTTATTTCTGATTTGAAAATTAGTTAATGTAAATAAAGCCTGACTGACATTTGCAAGTCATTTGCAAATGCCCTTATAGCCTGCAATCTCTACTCTTGCCTCTTCTGAAACCACATTTATGTGTGTCTCTGTGTGATTGAATGTGTTTGGGTATATACTTTGAGGTACATCAAGAAAGCATGATATGTAGCTGCTGGTCAACATGTGTGCCACATGTTACTATTCACCTGTAAGAGCTTTGGCTCTGTCTGCATTGGAGTCCACAGCAGAGCCTCCTTCAAAATCAATGATGAAAATACCTGAAAAAGTTCTTCCTATGCAGCCAAGACAGTAGCTGGGGTCAAAACCATGAAGTAGTCACCCTATGTACCTCAGTGCCTAATAAAGCCCATGTGCACTATGCTGGTTCCATGCTTTAATGACATACTGTATTGCTTTTTGATCCAGCTTAAGTATTATGAGTGAACCAAACCACGATCCTTTGCAGGGGTAGGTTTGTCCATCATTAATCTAGCGGCAGTGTGGCAGGATTTGTTACCTTATTTCTGCCATGTAAGTATTTCGAAAAAAACCCAAACATTTAAGACTTAAGTTTCTACCTTCCACCATCTCTCAAGTTCTGAGATAACCTCTCCCCCAGCATCATCAAATGCTCATCCTCTGTCCTTTTGCATATACTTTTTAAGCTATTTTGAGCCTGAAGTTAATCTTAAACCTGGTGTTCCTCAGCTGCTTCTGTCTGGGGACACCTTCCATGCTATTAGCAGTGCTGGTCAATGATTACCAGTGTTACTAATTTGACACCTTTTCTTTTTTCTTTTCCTTCTATCTTCCCTAGAGAAATTGCAGGAGAAACACAGGACATCTTGGGTTGAATTCTGCCTTACATGTTTGATAGTTTCAGCACCAGGTGAAAACTCACAAGGTTATATCACCAAGTTAGCCTTAACTTCTGCAAAGCGCAGTAACCTCATGACTCTGGAGAAGATCGCTCAGCAGCAACATTGGCCTAAGGACCACCAGACTTCAAGTGTACTTCCACTGCAGGCAGCAATGCAGCCTGAGGATATTACACAGGTTTAAGCCCATTAGCTCAGGTACTGGAAGTTGATTTATTGCAGAAGCACTGAGCTCTACATGTACTAAATCAAGTTGCTTCTCAGATAACATCTGTGTCCTTGCAGTAATTGCTATGACTTCTTTCTGTTGCTTTCTAGTCTCACTACAAAAAAGCCCAAAGTGGAATCAACTATAGGTTAAGAGTTGATACTACATTTTGGTAGGTGTTTAGGTGTTAACCATAGGTGTCCAAGCCCTAGGGTGACTCAGTAGAGAGGTAATCATTGCTGTCAGTAGAATGCACAAAGTATTTCAATTAGCTCCAACTTGCAAACATAGAGCTTAAGCAGGTGTTCAAAAGTAGGTGCATCTGAAGTCCCTGAATATCTGAGATGTCCACCCTGGAGCAGCAGGTGTGATCAGGACCTTCAGAGGATCCATGGATTTCTGAAAAGGTGACCGTAGGCAAAATGGGATATACTAGTAGTTTATATACTGGATTTCACCTAAGTGTGTTGTTATCTATGTTCAGTAGTGCATCACCTGAGTCACTTGCCACGATCTCTTGGCTGTACTGTGTGGGTCTTCACAAACTACCATGGGTGTTCACAAACCACCATGGGAGGTCGGACGCCACATATGCAGCACCTACAAGTGGTCAGTTTCGTTTAGATGTCTTAATATGGAGGTGGCCACCACATCCAGTATGTGATTATGAAGTACATGGCAGTGATGAGTAAATATGCTGCTGTGATGACCCTAAAGGATGGCTGTACACTTCAGCCAGTACTGAGGGATCAGACCATAGTCATTTCCTGTTCTGGCCCACACCAATGTCTCAGTACACAAATATAGATACTCCATTTTCCCCTCTTCCTTCCCCCTCCATCCCCCAAGATACTTACCAACCTCATCTCTGCAAATGCTCTCATAGTTTCAGGCTGTACTACACAAAAAAATTACTCCCCTATTCCTGCCCTTAATGTATGTCCTTTCCCCCACCTCCCAATATCTAAAATCTCTCCTTCCTTCCTGATGAGGTCAAGAAAGTTTTGCTTTATGCGCTTCATGCAACAGCATAACCGCAAAACAGAAGAGATGACAGACACATGGGGGTACAACATCCACCAGGAAGCGGGTAGGGGTGAAAAAGGACACAAGTCACCAAAAAACAATGATGCAGCACCTCCAATTAGACTGTCTTTGCCAGTGAGGCTCAGGGAGGAGGGTCAGTTACTGATGGCTTGTTTTCTTTCTTGCCTTTCTTCAGTGTGAGATGTCTGGTGGCAAGGCAGCTGGTGTGCTGTGACAGCTGCTTGTCATGCAGTTCATAATCGCCCCATTGATACCTTGAACTGCTTCTGACTGCTTGTTGTACCCACCTGTTGCCTTTGGCCTGAGCCCCTAAACCCTGTATTACAAGGGCTATGCCTTTTCATTGTGCTCTCTTCAACCCTGTCACAGGCCCCCATGTGCCATCACAGGGTGAGCAAAAATGAAGCACCCAATTATTTTAGGAACAGTGCTGCAGGAGCTGGTGAAAAGGTTTAAGTTAAGTTGCATTTCTGTTGGAAAGATTTGTCAGTGGATGTATTTTTTATGGCCCTGTGGCTCATTACTAATACACTATTTCACCATCTCTCACCACACTGATGTCAGTTGATTGGAAAAAAAGTAAGGAAAAAAAATTTATGATGTGGGTTTTTTTGGTGTTTTTTGTTTTGCTTTGGGGGTTTGTTTGTTTGTTTGTGAGTTTTGTTTCTTTGTTTGTTTTAAATTTGTGTATCCATATATTCCTAACACAGAGCTTTGGAACATTTGGAATCATCAGATCTGTAAAGATTTTCATCTGCTTTTAAACAATTGCAACTCAACAGACAGACTGAGTACACTTGGGACAAGCAATCACATTATAAAATGCTGTGTTTCATAAAAAGTAAGACTTCCCATTTTTTGTCCCACTTTAGCAAAGTTTTCCAGAGTATATTATCCAAAATTATGCATTAAAAGCAGTAACTGTTTACTGCAGAAGTGGTCTTGCTGCCTGCATTGTACTCTCCAGTTTATCAAAAAGGGAGGTGTCAAAAGCTGGAGCGTCATGACGTCCAAGTCCACAAGACACAGTTCTGAGTGGCTGGCAGATTCCATCATTATCATTGAGGCCTCTGACTGGGAAGCTGCTTTTGGCTCTATTGTCTGAAAACCTGCATGTTCTCCAACACTGGCAGTTATTTTTTTATATATAACACAAAGCTTCACAGTAATTTTAGACACAGTTTAAATAAAACAATGAGGAAACAGATATTCAGAAAATACTGAAGACTCAACAGAAAAGTTCTGGTTTGTCTCAGATAAACAAAATCTGAACCTTTCCATGGACAGTTTGCTCATGCCAGCACACACATGTTTATGAGAATATCATGTCCCTGAAAAATCTGACCCTGACTGTGGTTCTTCCTGGGTAACAGAGGCCTATAGGAATGAAATCTAATGTAATAAATAATACACAAGCACAGAAACTCTACATCAAAAGGAATCTCTGGAGGTCATCTGGTCCAGTCCCCATTCAAAGCAGAGGTTGTAGAAGGTAGCTCTGGACTTTCCTTAGGCAATTTTTGAGTATCCACATGCTCTCTGGGAAGCCTGTCCCACAGCTTCTTCATCCTCACCATGGGGGAAAAAAAAAATCTTAATATTTCATGTGAATTTCCCTTGCTCTAACTTTATCTTTTTAAACCATTTGTTAAAAAAAGACTGAAAAATCGTTATGTCATCTCTTGTGAAGCAGATAAGGATTACGTGTCTGCTAGCATGAAGAACCTGGGAATATTTTAGGCTGATTTCCCAAAGCAAAGAGGTTCCTAAGATCACATACATCATGTCTTTATGTCTGTTTCTTCCCCGCTGATACTTTCAGAACCTGATAGTTTGTTTCAAGCAAGTATGATGGAGCACAGCAATTTCCAATAGCTTTATACAAGTTTGATGAAAACGGTTGTGTGGGCAGATGAGAGAGACCATTGTCAGCACCCTCATCAACAAAAAGCTGCAATTTTAAGTCAATTGTTATTAAATACCTGAGGATCCACATGGAACAAAGGCATTCTGAATGTCCCTGACAAAAGAAAAGATGTGTTCAGATAGCTATCATTGTATTAGTCATCAGAGAATCCAACCACAGGCTACAAATCCATAGGGAACTAGGCTTCATTAGTTCTGCTACTCATGAAATGCCTTGGGTTTTTTACCTTTACTCTTATTCTTCAGCTGAGCGGTCATAAATTCCTACAAGCAAAAAAAGCTCCTTCATATAATCTCCCTTTATATATCATCCTTCTCTTGCATGAGGAAAAGAGTGGCTAAGAATAGCTGGTCAGATGATTTACTATTACAATTTTCTGTGGGTATATGGGATCTCTGGATGTCACTCAGTTGCTCTTAACAATAGCAAGGACACAACTGTTTCCATAGTAATACCCATTGCAAAGGGGTGAAGGTGTGTGTGTTGAGGGGCACAGTACAAAGCAAATGGGAGGCACAGTTACACAGACTTGCATAAAGGACAAAAATCAGGCAAAACAGAATTTGATTCTACGATCTTGCTACAGAAATTCCTTTTTTGAGGTCATCTGATCACACTGAAACCAGCAGAGAACTGACTGAGCAAGTGTGCAGGCTAAGACTCTTTAACATTTTAGACAATTACAACAGGTGAGAAAGCTTTATGACTTTTGTCACTGTTCAGTCTTGAACAACTTAATCACAACTGCACCACTGCTAGCGAGAGAAGACATTCCTAGTTTGTGGTGACAGAGTAGTACACCTCATTGTACTGTTTCATTTCTTACTCTGCACAATAGGCAAGTGTGGTCCACACCTAGCCTCCTAAAAAACCCAATGGGCTAAAACAGATGGTCTCTCTCCGTTGCTCTTAAAAAGAGGTAACCAAATAACAATTTCCTGACAAATAAGCTAAACATGTCTTACACCTTTTCATCTAAAAATACCATCTGAACAGAGAACTTCTGCTGCTGAAGCATCTGTCAGGGCTGTTCTAGTATTCTCGGTCACCCTAAAGGAAACAAACACTGCAGAAACAAAAGAAAGCCAACCCTGAAGTAAACAAAGCACTTCTGCCTCTTTTTTCTATGGTTTAATAGAAAATGCTCATCACATGTTCTCCCAGCTGCAGCAGAAGTACCCAAGAAGGTTTTAATTAAAATAGCTTTCATAATTGGTTGAGGGAGGTGGGGAAATTGATGAATTTGTCCATGATTCCATTTATCCAAGATGGCTCCTGGTGCTGGTGCTAAAAGCCCTGTTATTGACTCAGCCGGTTATACAACTCTGAGCTGGAGCCAATACAGACACGCAGAAGATAAGGTGAGGTCTCAGAAACAGGAAAAGAGAATCGGATCATAGACAATAAAATAGGGAGTCCATATCCTAGTCTTCAAATTACTCTGTTGTTTTCTAATATTTTGTAATATGAACTGTGAGTCTTAGTATTTGGAAACTATGAGAAAAACCACGTTTTATTTCTAATCTCCTCCCTGGATTGGAGTTGAGATGTCAGGTTTCCCTAGCCTTCCAAGGACACTTCCAAGTCAGTGCTCCCTCTCAACACATCATGCTGTTGATTTTCCTTGTGATAAAACACACGTTGTATTCCTTAATATTTTAGTATTTCTTTGTAAAGTGAATTTATTCTGGAAGCCAACCCACCCTTCTCAACCACAAAATGTCATAAGAAAATCTAACTCCTCTCAACAGGGCTGCAAGATGCAGTTGTGTAAAACACAATTACAGAAAGGATTCCTTGGAAGAAACCTTGTCCCACCAGCTGTTGCTCCCATTTTCTTCCTTGAGTTAATGCTGCAACATAGCTGCGTGGATTGATCCCAGGCTGATCTGTGTCCAGAATTTCACTGTCATTAACATAAAATTATTTTCCAGTGGATCCAGAGGCAGTGTGGGGCTGTGAACAGCTAAGGGCATTCAGTTCCCCCTTGCCCTAGCAGAGACAATGTTGAATGGGCTGGAGGTGTGTGATTTGGGTCTAAACAAGCAGCTGTGAAGGATATGCATGGACCCCCTCTGATTTACAGAGTTCAAAATACTAGGTGACCTCTCTGTCACACAAGTGCCACAAGATTTAAGGTGAACATTCTGAAGCAATAAAACCTGACCTGGCATTTGTTTTGTGACTGAAGTATTTTATAAAGTAAAAACCAACACACAACTGTACATTTTATGTTGAGTACTATATGTTACTATAATGAATAATTTGTGGGGCAGGAAGGTATAGCATTAGCCATCTTTGACCATATGAACAAAAGTAGCCACAATAATTGTTATAATTGTGGAAAAGGCATAGAATATCTGTCAGAGGAAAAAGTAACGGCAAGACTGTCTCTTGAGGACCAGATTGAGATACAGCCTGAGGACTGGCATTGGAAGAAGAGAGAGAAGTTTGTATTTCTTTCTCTTTTTGAAGTGGCTGCATGTTTCTCCTGAAATACAGGGGTAAGTAGGCTCTCCAAACTTACTGTGCTTTCCCATGCAGGAAAAAACAATGGGAAGATCCTGGAGAGGGAAGGGGAACCTTTAAGTACAGCTGCATCTGTGCACGGACCAAAGTGTGCTATGACAGGGAAAAGGTCCGCTGCAGTCCTCTGCAACCTATGGGGTGGGATGAGGAAGTAGATGATGAGCTAAGTCCCTTTTCCTTCTGCAGCAGTAACAGTGGTGCACCTGTCCTGGGATAGAAATTACACACTGCTGCCATCAGTGTGTTTTATCCTAGCTGGGGTTTAGACTCATTATGGTAGCAACTGAGCTCTTTCCCTCACCCTCCAATAATGGCCTCATTTTATTAAGTGCCATATAAACACATACACAGAAACAGTGCCTCCTCCACACAGTTACGTCTCCAAACAAACTTGAGCTAGAAAATGTGCAGTTCTCATCCAAATGTGTAATTGTTTCTCTTTTCTGGAACTGAACATGTATGCCATACAGACTGATATATACTGTCCCTATTTAAAAACTGATGTGATGGGTTGTTTTTATATCAAGCAGGAATAAGGAAAATGTGAACAAAAGTCAAGAGAGAAAACAAATCTGTATATTTCCATGAAAGAACCAATCTATTTTAGAGTCATCTTAGGCTGTGTTTTTAGTTGGGTTTTGTTGTTTATTTGTTGGGGGTTTTTGCCATACTGATGAATTACTTTGATTTGCATTGCACAGAAGTTGCATATACAATCCTATGTCTATTTCCATAAACGTAGCACTCAGAGCACCCAACATCACTTGGAGACTTGCCTGACCTCGATGCCTCTGTACACTAGCAAAGGTAGAGCATCAGCAAAAAGCTGTCATCTTGTTTTTCTCAATTCCTTCCCTTTACCACACAGTTTTGTTCATATATTTATTTTAGGAATCCACTTTTTTTTTTATACTTTGTTATGATAAGTTTTATAATGAAAAGATATCTGTGTCCTCATTACTGCTCTATTGCTCAATGATGAAAAAACATGTTAACAAAGGAATACTATTTTCAATCCGTTCATAATATTCTATGCAGTTGAACTGGAACTGTAAAGAGTATGGTTTACTGAAAGAAGGTGAGAAGAAAAAAAATACTAATGAGAGTGTTTCTGTGCATTGAAAGATCACTTAGGAGCAGAGCAGTGATTTCCTTTGTGTTAGAAAAATACAACACATAAGGTTCAAAAGCAGTATACCCAAGGTCAAAAAAGCCCATCCTCTGAGCAACACAGTATACTCACCCTCCTCCCCAGCAACCTCCTTCTTTCACCTGCATCAGCATTTTGTAATTTTCAGGGAGTGGAGAGAAAATAAATTCATGTCTCAGCCAGCTTTTAGCTCTGAAGGAACATGCAAAAATGCCACAGCAGGTGCTTGAAGCTGTATGCACCATCAGTGGAGCAGATCACGACATTTTACATAGAGCTGCAGCCACAGATTCTAACTGCAGGAAACAAGATTCCAAAATCGTGGTCTTTAAAATGCTCATGAGATTCCTGCCATTAGCTCTGGAGACTTGTGATGAAGAGTGAGTCAATACCAAGCCACACCGAGCAGGGCACACAGTGCTGAATGGTTCAAAGCACAGAGCCAATTAGAGCTGCTGAAGGCAGAAGGTGCTCCTCCAAATGGGAGCACCGTGTCATGGCTTCACATTGAACACAGCAGCTTCTGTCCATCGTGGGCAGAGCTGAGACTTGAGCATCGGAGAGAGACAAAAGGGAAGGAGGAGGGGACAGTGGACTTCAGCCCAAAGGAACATTTCTAAGTCTCCCACTCCAGGCATCAGCAAATGTGTGACAGGCAACAGATACCAGATCAGCAATTCCCCACCACTGAATGCGGGAAAATGTGTATTGTAAAACAGAGGTTTCTTCATAGCAAGTGGTCACTAGTCTCCTGGATCTTCTTTTTTGTCATATTTGTCCAGAGTTGGAAGAAACATGACACAGCACAGCATCAATGCCATCAGAGCAAAAGAAAAAACCTTGTTAGTACCCTGCAGTGCCACCCACAACAGAATAGGCAAAACATCACAAAAAATCAATAGAGCAGAAGATCAAGCTCAATGGCATTCTCTGTGGTATGGCTACCAACACCTGTCAGCAGTAAACTGAGAATTTTTTAAAAACAAGCATTCATAACTGTGTTACATGTTTCTCTCCTTAATTCATTGAGTTCATAACCTAAATTACGTAAAACAGTAGCTCAATTGGTTCATCATTGCTCAACTCTAATTTAAAAGGATAAAGCAAGAACCTGAAAAGAATAATATTTGGCGAGGTGGATAGCTTCAGGGGGTAGTTAATAATGGGATAGAGAGATTTGAATGCCTGCATCACTGGTTTTAATTTGGTTCAGGGCAGTAGTGGCTCAGAATCATTACTGCATGAGAGCTGTTCATTTTCCTCTGTGAGAGGAGGTGGTGGTCTCAGCCTGTTCCTAGCTGGTGGACATCTGCTTTACAAAGCCCAGCAGCACACCTCCCACTCTCAGCAGCTGGCAGAGTCAAAGAGCCAAGGTCAGACCTGGGGAAGGAGCAGGGCTACTGCACAAGCTGAGCAACAGGCTGAAGCGTAAGGTGGGAACAGCCCACAACAAGGACACTGTTGTCTCATTAGTGACAAAAACAGTGACTGTCCCCTGGCAGCTCAACCATTTCAGAAAAGACAAACATTGGACTAAACATGGGGTTGGATAATTAGCAAAGGCCCTGGGTAACTCGCTCACTTTCATGGGTTCTGTCATTCCCTGGACTGATTTTTTCATTTGCTGGATGGCAGAAAAGCCACTCCTGGACAATGGCATTTCAGACTGGATTTTTATTGTTATTATTTGCAATGTGTTAGTGCCTGCAGGTCACAGACAGGATTATGACTTTGTTGTGATAGGTGTTCATGAACCACTAGTAAGAGACAGTTCTCACTTTGATGACCTTATAGTTTAAACAGAAAAGCCTGAGAGTGATGGAAGAAAGAAGGTATTATTATCCTCATTTTACAGTGTGGAAGCACCAGCACAGAAAGACAAACAGAAATACATCTCAAGGGCCTGAGCTCATGGTGCTCTTCCTGAACTCACTGAAAATTGCAGGTGTTCAACAGCACTGAAAAACAGGGGTCAACATCACATAACAAGTAAGGAACAGAACCAGGACTTAGTGGGGCCCAACCCAACTTTGCTTATTTGACGGCTTGCGGAGAAAATGTAGAAAAGCTGAAAAATCATTTTGCCTTAAGAGTACTTGTCTATGCTGCAGAAGCACATGAACATTTCAGGTCCTGAGCTTCTGTGGCTTAGGAGGAGAAGGCTATCACAGGAAATGGCCAAGGTTTAAGGTCTTGTTTTCCAATCCTTTGTTGTGCTGGTCCAAAAGAATTTCTATCATGGTCCTCAAGGTATGCCGGGACAGAACTACCTGTATAGTGAAGACCCTCCTCAGCTTTCTCCAGACACTGTACGCCTGTGAAATGGTGGGTATGTGTGCACCCACGGTGCTCATTGCTATCCTAGCAGTAAAGTCTCCTAAACTGGACAGATAAAGAGGAGTCCCTGGGACAAGCAGACAGTCTTCCAAATTTAGGGACTGGACATAAGACCAAATCTGCTCTCTCATTTGAAAATTATTTAAGAAATTGCCACATAAACATGGTGAAAATCCATTTGCTTGTGGGCAAGGAATTGGATAAGTGCTAGAAACTAGTGTACTTCCAAGTGTATCATTTAGTTTTGGTTTGATAGTTGGCTCTGCTTATGGATGAATGGATAAAAGCGAGCAAAACCTCTATGTTTATATGAAGCAACAGCAGGAAACACTCTTGAAAAGAAGTGATGGAGGAATCCTGAGAGCAGACATGGTGCTCTGGGGTCTGTAAAACTAGAAAACAAATGCCATTTCTGAGATAACCAAAGCATAACCTGATTATTGTATGTATTTTTGCTAAGTAAATCATCAAGGTCACTCATTAGGCACCTCTGATCAACCTGAATTGATAAGTAAGACGATTAATGGATGGAAGATGGCATTCATAAGGTGACAAAGTTTATTTTCATAAAAATGTAAAATAAAAGTATTCGGAAAAACACTGAGAAGGCAAGAATTTGTGATTTAGGAAGAACATAGGATCAGCTGGATTATCTGATCTGTTACCTCCTTGTCTCTTCTTCCTGAAATAAGCACTGAAGAAAAACACAGTTGCAATATGTCGTGGTTTAACCCCAGTCAGCAACTAAGCACCACACAGCTGTTCATCTACTCCCTGTCCCCAGAGGGATGGGGAAGAGAATTGGGGAGAAAAAAAGCAAAATTCATGGGTTGAGATAAAGACAGTTTAATAGGACAGAAAAGGAAGGGGGGAGGGAATTAGAATATATGAAGCAAGTGATGCATCATAATAATAGTAGCAGTAATATTAATATAATTAGAATATACAAAACAAGTAATACACAATGCAATTACTCACCACCTGCCAACCAGTGCCCAGCCAGACCCTGAGCACGGACCCCCAGACAGCTTTCCCCCCAGTTTATGAACTGAACATGTCGCCACACAGTATGGAATATCCCTTTGGCCAGCTCGGGTCAGTTGCCCTGGCTTTGTCTCCTCCCAACTTCTTGTGCCCCCCAGCCTACTTATTGGCAGGGTGGTATGAGAAGTCCTTGATTTTGTGTAAGCACTGCTTAGCAACAAGTAAAACATTAGTGTGTTATCAACATGGCTCCCAGACTAAATCCAAAACACAGCACTGCACCAGCTACCAGGAAGAAAATTTACTTTGTCCCAGCCCAAACTGTAGTACTTGGAGTGGTCAGCAGATAACTGGATAGATGCACTGCTTTGAAATATGTTAACTGCTCAGAGCAAACAAACAAAAAAAGGGTAAACTTCTCTCAGGGTTTGTCTACCCACATCTTTTACAGCAGACCTGATTTGTGTTAAAGACAGGTTTTCTCTCAACTGCCAGCAAAGTTTATAGTGCAAGACAAGACTGCAAGTAGCCCTCCACTATTTTAAGCATTTTGTAATTGTGAACTTTAAAAAGGCAGCCGTGATGCGTTCTGGAATTCTATCATGTGGTTGAGAGCACAGGAAAATTCAGATATTCTGTTTCAGTAGGTGTTTGTGGTTTAAAATTTTCCTCCAAATCAGGATGGAAGAATTCCTTACCTTGGGAAATTTGTGGAGAACATTAATTTCAGATCAATAAGCAACAGCTTTTCAAATTTTGATACTACTTTATAATATATAAAAGGAAATATTTTGAAACCAAAACTCATTTTGAAGCAAAAAATTGAAATGTTTAGCTTGTAAATGTCACAATGAGATGTTCCACAACTTATTCTCTTTTAAATCACATTTTCATTGCAACTGACACAAGTTTGAAAAGCATTTTGATTTTGACAGGGTTGTATTTTCCAGTGGAAAGCTGTTCTTTCAGCGGTTTTCCAACCAGCTCCGCTAGGAACAGGTGTCACAGGATTGCAACAACCTTCCCTTTGCCAAGTTGCTAAATTGCACCCAGGATGCTGGAAGAAAGGCTGGGGTGTGCAAGGCATGTGGGGTCACAGGATGCCCCATGGTGAAGAAGGTTGAGAACTCAATTCTTGAATCACCTCTGGCTACCCACACATCACGTCTCCTGTGGAACTGCTACACTTACAGGCTGAACTGGCAGCAGCAACTGCAGGGGAATTTAGGGGGAAACACCCTCAGTGTGTGAGCATAGTGACATGTTCAACCCTGCAACTTCCCTCTCTACCATACAAGTTTAAAAGTGATGGAAAGAAGGATTATCCTGAGACTAGAGTAACTGCCAGTACAGGATGGAGATTGTTAGCAAGTCATGAATGTGGAGGTGGGATGAGCAGTAACACGTGCCCTTAAATTCTCTCTGAGGACTGATTTCAGTCTGGCAATGGTTCACTCAATGTGACTTGTCTTTGCAGAGGGCATGTGTCCCTCCATGAACATGGAAGAGAAGTTTAACTTGGTAGGTTCACATGAAAAGCAAAAGTACCCAACTCTTTCAAAGATTTAAAAAAAAAAAAAAAAAAAAGTCTTAGTCCTCTGAGGAGGAGAAGTCTGAACTTTCGGAAATGCAAAAGTAAAGAGAAATCTGATCTGATTTAATGCAGTCTTAAATAAAATTCTTTTTACACACCACCACTTCCGAATGACCAAACAGACAGACTGACTAATACCAGAAACTCAAGCTGGCCTCAAGTGAGTTAGCCTTTTTTTCCCCCCCACTTTTCTCACAGGATGTGCCATTTGAAATTATCTCCTTTCTTGTTAATTTAACCATTACCATCAGAAAGACCCAGCGGTAGAAAAATTATAGGCAGTAATTATGCTCTGGCAGACTTGTTGTGGGACTCAACGCAGGGAAAACACTGGACTGTGAGAATGAGACTGTGCTCCTCAGGAGATGCACTTTGGCGGGTGAAGCCTGGAGATTTTGGGTGCCTCAGACCTTGGGGGCCTAGCTTGAGAAGCCTTCAAGAGGAAGAGTCATTACCATATGGCAGGAACACCTCAAGCTGGACACCTCTAAAAAATACAGCCACTCGAAACCTTTAACCCTCACTTGAGAAGAGCTAAGTGCTTTTTTCCCCCTGAGAAACAAGGGATATGGCATATTTCTTCTCCACGGGTGGATGTGGTAGATGGACCAGTTAATGTCTTTAGACACTATGTCAAATAATAAATATTTATCATCTTTCTGTATTAATTCTTGTGAAGACAAATACATATTTATGACACTGCAGAGACAGAAGCACACGGAGCAGAGCCAGCTGGATATCACACTCTTTAGGAACTGACTGTTGAATAAAGCCCAGCTTTTCCGCTTGGGCCCACTGCCTGTCAGCCTTTGGAGCCACCTCGCCCCTCGGCACCTCCGAGCGCTGTGCCATGACGGCTATCGCCTGAGCTCCAGAACACCCAGTGCCGGACATACGGATAGTCAGGAAAAAAAAAAAAAAGGAAACAAACCATGGCAAAACTCTGGTGTTCCACAGGAAAAACTGTGGGACGGCGAAGCGACGCCACACGCAGGCAGGCACGGCCGTCCCCGGGGTGCGCCGGTCCCGGGGCGAGCGCAGGGCCGGTCGCGGCTGTGCCCACGCCACGCCAGGCGGTGGTCGCGCCGGGCTGAGCCGCGCCGAGCCGAGCCGTGCCCCTCGGCGGGGAGGTGCCGCCCGCCCCCACGGGACGGGGGCGGCGCTGCCTGCCGCGGCTGGCTCGGGGCC